>VYXD01004146.1:251573-302836 GCA_013397195.1 Hylia prasina | reverse complement strand
CAGACTGGCCCAGCAGGGCTCAGACTGGCCCAGCACGGTTCAGACTGGCCCAGCACAGCCCAGACTGGCCCAGCACAGCCCAGACTGGCCCAGCACAGCCCACCCCAGGCAGGAGGCCTGGCACAGACCCGGGCAGGGCTCAGCACTCGGTGGCATTTCCCTCTCTGGATCCTTTCCCTTCTCCCGTGGTGGCAGTGCTGGGGGCTCAGCAGGTTCATCCCCTTGGCCATGTCCTGTGGGGGCTGTGCTGACAGGGATTGCCCTGGGATGATGCTCTGTTCATCACTGGGGTGCTCTGGGCTATGGGGCAGAGGAGGGGGGGATCTGTCATCCAGCTAAACTGCAAAAACGAACCCCTGGGGCAAATCTCTCTGTGAATAAAGGCCGTGTCATAAATAGCTTTTATTATGATGGTTTCTACTGATGCAGTTTTTGGTGTGAGCTTTTCCAGGGGTCCCGTGTACATTTGCCAAGCAGAGTGGATTCTGTGCAAATCTCTGATGTTCTCGTTCCCAGTGGCACTAAGGCCAAGTGACACGTTCAAACACATTCCTGATGGCAAGGGAAATGAGTGTGTGTGCAGTGGCACATCCTCCCTCTGTCCCACGCTGTTGTGGCAGGGGGATGTTTCTGTAAACGTCTCACGTGGAAGTGGCAGGAGACAAGTGAGAGAGGCAGATTTAAATGTACATAACCATGAAAACCCCGGGTCAGAGTCCACGCTTGGGATCCTGCTGATGAGATAAGAGAGTCTTAAAAAACAACTGAGCAACCAAATCTTAACCGCCCTGCTCCCACTGAGGGCCGTAGGAAGTTCAGCTCTTCCTCCAAGGGAAGGCAGCGTGCAGAGGAGATGCTCTGGAGCTCTGCAGCAGCGTGTGAGGAGGCTGGAGAAGCTCCCAAAGCCCTTTGGCACAGAATTCCCAGCTCAACCTGAACAGCAATAAATGTGTATGCAATGCTCAGGCCTGCACACGGAGTGTCGTGGTCCCATTTCTTCTGTGATCCCTGAGGGGTGCCAGGAGATGCTGCAGCAGCCTCGGGGCATGCAGGAGCTGCCCAGGGCAGGGTGATGAAAGCAGTTTGGGGCAGGGATCCGGGGTCTGCAGGAAGGCAGATTCCCCCTGGAGCAGCAGCTGGTGTGTGGGGATAACCCCTGTCACAACCAGCCTCAGAGGAGAGGAGAGGCTGGAGGATCAGACTGAGCACAGGGCCACAGGAGGATTTTCTAATTAAGCTTCCAGACTAATTGAGAGGATGGGAGCAGTGAGGATGGGAGGGATGTGACAAGTGCTGGGTCATTCCTGCTCTGACCCCTTGGAAGGTTCATCCCCTGTGCCTTTGCTTCACTCTCCCTCTGGATCACGCCCAGTCTGGCTGGAGCAGACAGAGCCTCTTCCTTTGGGAATCTCGGGTCTGGAAGCAGGAGATTCCTGCATTATTTCCCCTAGGGGAGCTGGGCAGCACCTCCTAACCCTGAGAAAATCTGAGCAGAAAGCAAACACACCTCAAAATCCTCCTGTTAGTACCTACAGCCCCCATCCTCAGCCTGCCTCTGGCTCCATCACCTCTCCCAGATGGGCAAATCCTGCAGAGATTTCAGCACAAGCATCCCAGGATTTTGTCTTCCACCTCTTCCCAAGCAGCAGAGAACACCAGGAGGTGGCAGGAGAAGGGGAGGTGGCCAGGGGTTGACACCAAGCCTGGGGAAATCCGAGGTACAGCATTCCAGAAGCAGCTGGACACCGCCAGTCCCTGGGGCTCATCCCAGAAGGGTGACCTGGGAGCTGGGCAGCGTGGCACAGCCCAGGGATTCCTTGGGAGCAGCCCAAGGGGCAGGGGACACTGCAGTGCCACCAGCTGCTGGTCTGGGGACAGCCAGGACACCTTGGAGAGCTTCAATCTGTGCCTGGCTGCCGGGATGGGAGGGTGGGAGCAGCCCCGGACTTGCCTCCTGTTTGTCCCCTCGGGAATGTGTCCCTTGGCTGGGGTGGCTTTAGTTTCATGGTCTGGCACTCCTGGGTTGTCCCCACAGTGCCAGAGAACAGGCACCTGTTCTAGGAAGCCTCTGGGACAGGGGCACTTGTGAAGAGAAATGAGATGAAGTTCTCAAAATGACCCAACACAAAAAGACAGATTTGAAAACAGGAGCCAGAGCCACCTTCTGTTGTTTGCTTGCAACTTCTCCTGTCGTTTGGTGTGAAACAGCATCTGCTCCTGTGTCAATGGAGCCCTTGGCCTGCCCATGTGGCTACAGGGCACAGGAACATCAGCCAAGGCCCTGGACTGGCAGGAGAGGCTCAGGTGTGCTCCCAGCATCAGCCCTTCCAGGGGCAGTTCCACTTCCCAGCCCCTCTGCCCTGGCATTGTCCCCAGCCCCCCGTCCCAGCCCTCTGTGGGGCACAGGCCATGGGGATGTTCCATTCCAGACCCTTCCCCTGGAGCCAGGGGCCCTCCTGTCCCCCTGCCCTGCCCTGGGCTTCACACCATCCCTGCTCCCTGCCTGGGCTGGGGGATGTTTCTGCAGGGAGAAGGGCCTTTCCCTGCTGCTCTGGCAGCCCTGAGAGCCCAAAGGATTCCCTGGACAGAAGCTTCCCTCCCCTCCATGTGGCTGCCACTGTCCCTGCACAGATTGAGAGGCCTCGTGGCTGCAATTCACTGTCCCCCAGGTACCAGAGGGGACAGGTTCTGCTGAGCCTCCCCTGCCTGCTCCCTGGGCTCTGCAGCCCAGGCAGGAGGGGCCTGGCTCGTCCCAGGGCTCAGCTGGGACAGTTTAACCACAAACAGGTTTCACCTGGAGCAGGCAGTCTGGGGGCAGGTCCACAACCACCCCTGCAGTTCCTTCAGGGTGTGTTTATAAGCCCACACCCCCCACTCCAGGGGCTTTCTCTCTCTTTCCTTTTTTTCCTCCCTTTTTTTCCTTTTGTTTCTTTTTTTCCTTTTTTTTTTTTTTTTTTTTTTTGCCTTTGTGCTTTGGGAGCTTTAGTTTGGGAGCTGAGGGGGATTTGGGAGCTTTTGCCTCGGGGTGTCTGGGATGTAGTGCTACAACTTAGAACTTCCACCCTTCCAGTGCCACCAAGCAGGTAAGGACACCACAACCACCTCCTTCCAGTGCCCCTGGGCTGGGTTTGGGGGCTGCAGCCCAGAGCAGGGCTCTGCCCCGGGGCTGCTGTGCCCAGGGTGTCCCAGCACTGTCCTTCTCCTGTCTCGTGTCCCAGGTGACGCCCAATGTCTTCACATGGCTCTGCAGTGGCCTTGGGGCTCGAGTCCCAGCCCAGCTGCAGCACTCCAGTGCCTGTCCCAAGGAATTCCCTCCTGGCACAGCCTCTCCCTCCCCCGTGGAGCTGCTCCCTTGCCCTGCTCGGCCAGGAGGACATCGTGGAGAGCTACAGCAGGTAGGTGGGCAGGGGCTGAGCCCGGCTCCTTGTGTGTGCTTGTCCCTCTGTCCCCGGGGGCCGTGTCCGATTCAGTCTGCCTCTCCTGGGGGGCTCACAAGGCAGGGCTGGGGCTGCTCCCTGTACCCAGGGCAAGGCTGGTGGCAGCCCGTGGTGTCTGTGCTGTCCCAGCCTAGGCAGCAGCTCACCCCTGTGCCCCCACTGCTGCAGCAGGAGCTCCTGCGAGCTGGGGGTGGCTCTGCTGGACTGCAGCTGCTCCGCGCCCGACCCGCAGCTGGTGCGCAGGATCGTGGCCCAGGTGGAGTTCTACCTGTCGGACGAGAACCTGGCCAAGGATGCCTTCCTCCTCAAACACGTGCAGAAGAACAAGATGGGCTTTGTCAGCATCAAACTGCTGACATCCTTCAAGAAGGTGGGTCCTGGGTGCGCAGGGCTGTGTCCTGGTGAGGTCTGCCCTGGAAGCCCTGCAGCAGCTCAGTTCCCAGGGAGGGCTGCTGGGGGAGCAGTGAACACCCCCAGGGCTGGATTCACCCCTTCTACCTCTGCTTCCCCTGGACTGCTTTGGAGGTGATCACCCCTTAACAAAAAAACCCAAGGCAGTGCTGGTGGTGTGGCTTGGGGGGAAGTTGTGGCTTCTTGCCAGAGCTTAGGGCACACTGGGGACTGTCTGCAGATCCCAAAGCTGCTCAGGTAGGAGGGGAAATGGCCATGGGGGATACTGGCTGGGGTCACAACGTGCCTGGAGGGTGGGTTTAGGGCGGTCCCTGCCTGGGGAGAGCGGGGGATGGAGGCTGATGGGGATTCCACCCTCTCTGCACAGATGAAATACCTGACCCGGGACTGGCGCCTCACCCTCTACGCCCTCAAGTTCTCGGCGCTGCTGGAGGTGAACAAGGAGGGCACCAAAGTGAGGCGGCGGCTCCCCATCCCCGAGCACCTGCTGAGCGTCCCCCCCAGCAAACTGCTGCTGGCCTGGGAGCTGCAGCCGCGGGAGCAGGACCTGCCGCTGCAGGAGAACTTCCTGGAGACCATCACGAGGATGTTCAGCCCCTTCGGAGCCATCTCCTCCATCCGCCTCCTGCGGCCGGGCCGCAAGCTGCCCTCGGCCGTGCGCAGGTACTCCTCGCGCTTCCCCGAGCTGCTGAGCCGCTGCTGTGCCCTGGTGGAGTACGAGAGCCTGGAGAGCGCCCGCGGGGCCTTCGAGAGCCTCGGGCACCGCGACTGGCACAGCATCAGGGTGGTCCGGCTCTGCGGGAAGGGCGGCAAGAAGAAAGCCGGGGAGGAGCGGGGGGGCTGGAAGGTGCCGCCGGCGGCCCTGACCTTCCCCTGCAGCCTCGAGGATTCCCTGCCCAGCGGCTCCCCGGAGTCCGATGATGCCTCAGGGTCGCTGTCCTTCCTCCTGAACCAAGACCTGGTGGCACCGACCTGGCCCGGCAGCGACTTCGCGCCTGGAAATTCCAGCGCCTTTCCCGGCTCGTTCCTGGCCAGCGAGGACTTCCCCCCGCTGGGGACGGGCACCGAGAGCGGCCGGGGGGGCGCGGCGGGGTCCTGGACGCCCTGGGGCGGCCGCAGCCTCTGCCCCGCTCCCGGCGGTGCCCTGGCAGCACGGTGGGTGTCCGAGCCCCTCAGCCTGTGGGACGGGGCCCTGCGCCTGCCCCGCAGCCCCGAGGGCACCAAGGGCTTCGGCGGCAGCTTCGGGAGAGGAGAGCTCGTCCTCCGGCGCTGAGACCCCTTCACGTTCACGGTTTATGATTTTCTTTCTTTTCCCTTCTTCTCTCGAGCAGAAGAATTCCCTATGGCCCTGCGAGCTGTGGGCAGTGGCAGTGCAGCTGATCCAGGGGACAGAAGTTTAGGGGCAAGGACGATGCTCGAGGCAGACGCTGAGCAGCAGCAGGAGCTGTGCCGTGCTGTGCTCATGCCGGTGGGACTGTGCTTGCTCAGGGCCCAGAGATGGGTTTGGCGTCCAGGTTTTGGATGAGAAATGGACAATAAAGAGAGATGAAGTTTCCAGGCACTCTGTTTGATGCTGTGATTTTGTTTGTTTGTTTGTTTATTGTTTTTTTCCATCTTCTTTCCAGGTCTTGCTGCTGCCTGAGGTGCAGCCAGACAAGGGAAGGAGGGTCTCTCCCTGCCTGCAGCTGCTTCCCTTGCTGTCCTTGGGGTGGTGGGGACACTGAGGGGTGCCCAGGACTGGTGACCCAGGTTGGCTGAGCCTGAGAGAGACAGGAGTGATGGCTGTGGTGGCAGGGCCATGGTTCCTCCTGGCTGTTGGCTGCTCAAGGCTCCTCTGGCCTGTCTCAGGATGGAGTGTGGGGGCTTCCTGTGTCCCTCCTGCTCCCACATCCTCCCCAGCTCCTCTGGGAAAGGTTTAAGGGAGGCTGCAGGTGGCTCTCGGTGCCCTTGGTCTGTATCCAGAGCTGGGATTTGGTGGGATGAGTCCCATGCCTGCAGTGCTGGAGTGGAGGACTCAGGTGGGCAGGGCTGGTGAAGGGATGGGGTCACACCTCGTGTGAGGAGAGGTTTGAGGGCAGTGCCTGCAGCTGGGAGCCTCTGGCTGAGGATGAGGGGGATGGAAAACAAAGCAGGTGTGGGTTCTGGTGCCCATCACCCAGCCAGGACCCTGGCACTGAGGAGTTGCTCTACAGGTAGTGAGGAGAATTCTCTGGATCAGGAATTCCTTGTCCTTGTGGTGAACTTCAGTTTCCCAGACCCCATCTGGGAACAGCCTCTTGCTGGGCCAAGCAGGTCTGGGAAATTCCTGAAGTCTGCGGGAGATAATTTCTTGTCACAAGTGCTCAGGGAGCCACCAGGGAAGATGCCATCCTAAACCTGCTGGTTGGGAATGGAGAAGGACTGGTGGGAACTGGGATGGTCTTGGCCCCAGTGCTCCTGAAATGGTTGAGTTTAATGCTGTCAGTGTGAGGAGAAAGATGGACACCAGAGCTGCTTCCCAAGACCTGGAGAGAGGAAAAGTTCTGCTACTCAGCAGAATTCCCTGAGAATCTTCAATGGAGGGGCTTCTTTGTGAACCTCTGGAGCAGGTAATTCTCTGGTCTGGAGGGCAGTCCCAGTGCCCAGGTGTGGCAGAGCAAAACCACCCCCTCCCTGCTCCCCACACCACACCACTCCAGATCCTGGTGGTTTTCAACAAAAATATCTTTTTTATTGTCCTCCCTCTTCTCCTACAACGTCCCTCAGCGCCTGCAGCCGGACGGGAACTTCGGGGCCTTGGAGCTCCCACAGATTTCAGGCTTCTCCCCCTGCCAGAGCACAGCCATTAGAGCCCCAGCAGGGATGGGGACGTGTCCCCACGCCCTGCTGTCCCCCCAGAACCTTCTCCTACCTGATAGAGGAGGCAAACCAGCCCCAGCAGCGAGGCCTCTGCCTGTGCCTGCAGCTCGTCCGTGTGCTTCTGTGGGGGGACACGGGGCCGGTCAGGGGGTCCCCAGGGTGTCCCAGCCCTCCCTGGCCCTGGTGCCCCCCTGCCATACCCCATTGACGGTGATCCAGGGCACGTACTGGTGCGGGGGGTCCAGCGCCTCGGTCACTTGGGCGTTGTGGTGCATCAGGGCCACCCCCGTGTCCCCCTGCACGCAGGCGGTGACGCGGCTGCTGTCCACCTCTGGGGCATAGAGCTGCAGGCACTGCCGGGCACAGGGGACACGGGGGCCGTCAGGGGGACAGGGGTGTCCCCCACGGTGGGGCAGGAGGGGTGGCGAGGGGGACATACAGCCTCCAGGTTCTTGGTGACGGAGGTGCCCGACTCCAGGCAGAAGATGACGGGGAAGTAGGTGCTGAAGTTCTTGGCCTCGTGCATCAGACAGGCCTAAGGGGACAGGGCGGGCGGTGAGGGGCCGCTGCACCCCCCCGTGCCACCACCGTGGGAACGGGGACTGTCACCTCCATCATGTTGCCCAAACATTCCTCGGGGCCGTGCTGGCACTGGAAGTCCAACTTCCCGCTGACGTTCCTCTCCTGCGGGACCAACCGGTCTGAGCAGGGCCGGCAGCACCGGGGAGAGCGCCGGGAGGGCCGGCTCCTACCTGGGCGTTGCCGTAGGGCACCAGGGTGATGTTCAGCATCTCCTCGGGCAGAAGCAGCCAGGTGGGGAAGAGCTTCAAGACCAGGAACTCGCGGCACGCCGGGCACAGGCTCTCGTAGTACAGGCCCAGCTCCACGGGCGCGGCCGCGGGGCTCGGGAGGGTGGGGCAGCGGCCCTGCACCTGCACACGGGAAGGTTTTGGGGTGCACAGGGGGGATATGGCTGCAGACCCCCATCCCAGTGTCTGTAGGGATGGGGAAGAGCTCTGGGGATGCAGGGAAAAAACGGGGATGAGGGTATGCAGGGCTAGAGGGAAGTGAGAGTGGCTCCCGGCCACGGGATCCTGTGTGTGGCTGACACCCAGTGCCGGGGCTTTCCATCAGAACTTCCCCAAAATATTTCAGGGGAAAACAAATTTAGACCAGGACATGCCGGGGGAGGGGGGGTATGGCCCAGCACCCACTGCCAGGGGGAAGCTGCAGCCCCGTGGGGCTCACAGGGCACTGTCACCGCCCGGGTCTGTTTGGGGCAGGATAAGCAGAAAAGCGGTTTGACACTTAAAAAGCAGAAGTGCCAGCGGCAGCTGGGGCGGGGCTGCGGGCAGGGTCCGGCTGGACCACAGCCGCCCCGCAGGGACGCTGGGGAACGCCGTAGTGCCCGTGTGGCACCGGGGGCTCTGAGCATCCCTGATGGGACAGCCTGTGCCTCAGCGATGCTCACACCTGCACTCGCTCCAGGCATCGTGGCCAGGCGCTGCCCCAACCCTGTCCCCGCGTCCCTCGTCCCTGCCGCCGGGCAGGCGGGAGGTGGCCCCGGTGACACTGCCCTTGTCCCCAGCCCCGGCAGCAGCAGCGGCTCTGACCTGGCAGGCGGCGGCGACGTCCCGGGAGCTGCACCAGCGGTGGGCAGGGTAATCACAGCCGGGGGCCACGCCGAGCCCCGGGGCCACCAGGGCCACCAGCGCCAGGACAGCCAGCGGCACCGCGGGGGCCATGAGGACGCCGGGGTGACGCGGAAATGAGCCCGTCCCAGCGGGGACTTTTAAAGCTCGGCTGCGCCCGCCTCCCTGCGCCCTTCCTGCCCTTCCTGCCGCCGCCTCCCGTGACGCCGCCGGCCCACGTCGGGCTCCGAGTCCCCGCTGTCCCCGGAGCTGCAGCTCTGCGCTCACTGCCCTGCCCGCAGCCGCGATTCCCCGCGGGGTGTGACAGGTCCGGGAGCGAAACGAGCCTGGAGCGGCCACGCGTGGAGCTCCCCGAGCAGGGAAGCGGGGCTGGCTCCCAGCACAGCCCCGGGACAGCTCCGGCTGCGGGAAGGGGATGCAGCCCGAGACATCCCGGGCTCAATTGCTGGGCCGAGTGAGGAGAACCTCGTCCTTCCCCCGTTTGTGCCCTCGTCCTCATGTGTCCCAGCCCTACAAACGCGGGGAGCACAATCCTGGCACGATGGGTCACATCCTGCACCCAGCCCAGGAACTGGGGCACAGCCCCACCACCCTCCTGCCCCCGCACAACCTCCCACAGGAATCCAGCAGCCTGGTTCATTAACTCTGTTTATTTCTTTCCTCTTTTTCTTTTTTTTTTTTTTTGGCTTTTTTTTTGGTTGTTTTTGTGGGTTTTTTTGAAGTACCGTACAAAAAAAAAAATCCTCTTACAGTAACAAATACTGGGTTTACATTAGTAAACATCAACAGAAAGAGCAGAGAGCACTACTGCTGGTAACGGACAGCTCGGGGGGCAGGTTATTCCTTATTGCATATACCTAGAAACTAAAACCTCACGCAGCAGGCACGTCCTCTCCGAGCACAAAGCCTCCGCTGGCACCTCGGGGGTTACACGGGGGAGCCTGGAGCCCCCCGAGAGCAGGGGCACGGAGGGACAATCCCCAAACTGTGCCCTGGGGAGCAGAGACAGCCATGTGGCACCCACGGGACGCGGGTGCGTGGCTCGGCTGGGGGACATGGGGGTCACAAGCAGCAAAGCACAGCCCAGCGCCTCGAAACGCGGCCGGGTTCAGAACGAGCCAAAGCAGCAAAGGACAAATCACAACGAGCTGATGCTGGGGGAGCTCCGGGCTGGGCTTCCACCCCAGGGAGAGCAGGGGAAAGCTGCTGTTCGGGGAGCCAAGTGAAGCACCGTCAGGGAAAGGCAGCCCTGGGGAAGGGCATCTTCCTCCTCGTCGTACACAGGACGTGAGCAGTGCCCTGTCAAGGGCAGGCTGCCAGCGGGCAGGGAAGGCAGTGCTGGAAGTGCAGAGGGGTGACTGGGACCCCTCCTCAGGCTGTGGCTGGACAGCAGGAAAGGACAGCATGGGGAGAACAGAAATTCAGCCAAAAGGATAAAAACACAGGATAAAGAGAAGCTGGCATTTCCCTGGGCAGCAGAGCCTGGTGAGCACCAAGTGTTGACAGGTGACAGCTTCAAGCTGGGACTCTTCCAGATGCTCAGGAAGTCCTGGCATGAGCAGGGAGCAATCCCCCCTGGCAGGACTGGCCCCAAGCTCACATTTAGGGGTGGTGGTGGAGCCCATGGGAAGAGAGGCTGAGGATCCCATCTGCCTACAGCCTGTCCTGTGACATGGGGATGTGCTGGAAGTGCAGGGACAAGCACAGGACCAGCAGAGTCCCCAGGCTGAAAAGGTGTGGAACACTAACAAAGCTTTGGAGTGTTGGTGCAGCCCCCTGGCCACTCCACAGGCCCCCAGAGGCCTCTGGATAGAGCTGTGAGGACTGAGCCTCCCTGCCCCAGTCCCCACGTGCCCTCATCTCTCACGTGCCTGAGTCCAAACTATTCCCTTAATCATCCCTGGCAGCTTTTCCCAAGTGATCCCTGAAGCCAACCGCAGTCTCTCCTGGGCTGTGCCCCCACAGCTCCCCTGACCCACTGCCTTCACCTGAGCACCAAACACTGACAAACCAGACCCAAAAACCAGGGCCCACGGCCTGGAGAGGACATGCAGAGCAGGGAATGGGGCTGTACAGCTGAGCACAGGAGAGCTGCCACAAGCAACAGGAATGGGAAGTTTGCTCCCGCAGCCCCAGCTCCAGAAGGATCTGGGGACCAGCCCAGAGCAAGGTGAGCAGCAGAGCTGGCTGGGGAGGGAGGGACAGTGCAGTTCCCAATGCAGGTGGCACATCAAGGACAGGATGCAGGCATAGCATGAGCACAGAGCAGCCCATGGATCCATCAGAACCCAAGCTGCAACAGGAAACAGAAATGCCAAAGTCCACGGCATCCACCTGCTTGTCCCAAGGAGGAGCCTCCGAGAGGGAACGAGCCACTCTGGCAAATCAAGAGGCCCAAGAATGCTCTCCTCCAGCCAGACAGCTGAGATAACCTAGGAAAGCAAATGCTACCATGGCCTCAATTCTCAGCTCAGCTTTTAAAGCTCTTCCAGGCCCACCTGGGCTGCCCTGGGGCCCTCTGAGCTCGGACACAGAGCCCTGCCCACAGCCGTTGGCTATGGTGGGCAGCCCTGCCCTGGCCCCACACAGTACCCACAATTTTAAGTGCTTTGCATACGTAGTTCACCATCATGCAGATACATTTCAGCATGCCCTGGGCCCTGCAGACATGTCCTCCTGCAGCAGAGAGTCCTTCATTCCAGGTAGGGCTTGTCGTGTGCGCTGGACTCCAGCCCTCTCCTGCCTCAGCTGCAGGGCCCGGGGCTGTGGCAGCCTGGCAGCTGCTGCCCACGCTGGGGGTGGCACTGGGGGCTCAGCAAACACCAGCACCAGGGGAGCAGCTGGTCACAAAAAGAACCATATTTACAGAGCTACAGTCTGCCTCGATGGGTTACGTGTGCAGAGAGTCACCGAAACCGGAAACAACGAGCTGTGCATCCCACAGATCCTGCCAGGAAAAACACGGGTACCAACACGGATTTCACAGCTTCGTTGGCACAACTAAGGCAGGAGATTCACGGCTAAGCAGATCCTCCCTGCCCAGGCAGTAACACTCCAGAGCTGGTTATGACAAGAGGGAATGGTGATGAGGTGGGGCACAGCACGGAGCGAAGGTCTCGGCCAGGGAGCTCCAAGGAGGATGAGGTTTCTCCTTCCTAAGTGTGTCTCTGCATGCAAGAGCAGCACCCCTCGTACCAGACACCGTCACAGCCTGCAAGGCCACCGAGGGAAGCGAGAGTGAAGGATGCACACACTCAGTGGAGGCTCCTCCTCTGCCTCCTCTGGTGTCCTGGCAGGGAACCCCTCGGCCACAGCACCGAGGAACCAGGAACCAAAGCTCTACAGTGATGCGTAGCGGGGCGACCTGCCAGCAAGAAGGGGACCTAACCTGCTTATCAGGGAAGGGGAGGGGGCTGTGCTCACCCCCAGCAATTCAATCACAGCTGGATCCCACCTCCTAGAGGCTGGAGCCCACTGCAAATCTACAGCCCAGCCTTTCTGTCCCTTCAGCCAACACGGGTTTCAGCTACTGACCAAGAGGGACATCAGGAACGGTCACAGACATCTCAGAGGCTCTGAAGGAGCAGGAGCACAGAGACTCAACTATACAGGGTGCAAGAGTCCAGAGCCAGAAAGCAGCGCCCTGGGGAGAAGCTGAAGGCAGCTGTTGTGTTGTGCATGGGCTGCTCATCTGGCTGGTGGCTGGGAAAGGACCGGGTGAGCCAGCGTGACATTCAGGGAGTCATTGTGCTGCACCAGGGACGTGTGCTTGTAGTGCAAGACCAGGTCCTTGAGGGAGGCGTAGAGGTTGTAGGGTTCAGCAAACCCATAGCCTGTCGCTGTCTTGTAGATCACGCAGTGCTTGGTGTCACCATCCACCCTGCCAGGGGAGACACGGGAGCCTGGGTCAGCAGTGGGACAGGGGAGCACAAACAGGGCCACCAAAATACACCTGGCCCAGGCAGGAGAAGCCAAGGCAGGTGGGAATTGTCACCTCCATCTGGCAAGGGGAGGGTGCAGCAATGCCAGAACACAACCCATCCCATCCTATTCCATCCCACCCTATAGGGATACTCACACCACAGAGCAGGCATAGCAGCCCTTCTGGCTGCTCTCACGGATCAGGAAGGTGCCGTCCCGTTTCCCACACAGCATCTCCTCTGCCTGCACACGGTTGATCTTCCCCACATACCACGTCCGCTCCTCGTGGTGGGGCAGCTCCTCCTCGTCATCCATCATGGAGTACTGGCTGCAATCGAGCACAGGCAAGGTCAGATTCCCTACATTTGGGTGTGTGGCCCCCACATCTCCCCACACTGCCAGCTGCCATCACCCATCTGGCAGGGAAGACATCCTCAGCCCCCAGGCAGGGAGGTGGGATTTGCCCAGGGCTGCAGCATGGGCAGAACCAGCTGCAGAGCCTGTGCTCCCACATCCCCCAAATCCCCACAGCACACGAGCAGGACACTCACTCCTCTGTCTCGTTCTTGATGCCCAGCCACTCGTTGATCTTCTTCTGCCGGGCTCCCTTCTGGGTCAGCCACCTGGGGAAGGAGGGCAGAGCTGAGCGCGGCTGCAGCGAGCCCCGGGCGTGGCCATCACCAGAGGGCAGCAGCCGCCGCTGCCGGGGACCGCCAAGCCCGAGGCCGTGCTGCGGGAGCGGCTCCTGCCCTCAGCGGGCTGCGAGCCGGTCCAACGAGCCCCGGAGCCCCGGGGGAGGCAGCCGGGTGGCTCCCGGGCCGCGCTGCAGGGGCACTACGTACACCAAGTACTGGTCCCGCAGCTTGCGCAGCTGCATCAGGTCTGGCTTGAGGCTGTTCATGCGCTTGTCGATCTCCCGGTTCTCCGAGGCTTGTTTCTTCAGGTCCTGCTCCAGCTTCATCTTGCTGTCGTGGATCTCTGTGATGCGGGACTTGAGCTTCTCCGAGTTCATGAGGATCCTGGGAGAGAGAGGGGGGTTTAGGCTGTGAGCCAGAGTGGGGGAGGCGGAGGAGGCAGCCTGCCAGCTCCAGCCCACAGCACGCTGTTGGAAAGACAAGGAGTCCGCGTGCCTCAGCTCTGTGCTGAGCCAGGAGGATCCTTCCAGCCCCTGGGGCCCTTCTCCAGGCAGGGCAGGCCACCACCACCCTCATCCTCACCGTTGCACCTCCTTCTCATTGCCCTCCCTCCGGAAGCGCTCGATGTACTCCTTGCTGCACTTCTCCTGTGTCTGGCACTGCTCCTCAAAGATCTTGATGGTCTCATTGAAGGCCTCGATTGCTGTCCTCTTCATCTGCAGCTCCTGGGGAGAAGGGAGGGAAAAGCTGAGGAACATTTCTGCAAATTTGCATCCCCTCTTTCCACTTCCCCAAAGCAGCTCTGTCCTTGCTGCAGCCAAAGTATCCCCCTCTTCAAATGCCATCCTCTGGGGAGTCCCTGCCAGTCCATGAGCTGACAAATGGGGCAACAGGTGCCCCATCTCTGGTCTCCCCTGTGCACAGCAGGGTGCAGGTGTGCCAGCATTCAGCAGGTGACAGAGCAGCCCCTGGGGGTCTCAGGCAGCCCATGGGGAAGGCAGAGCCCACATACCTGGGACGTGCGTGTGTACTCCTCATACAGCAGGTCGTACTCCCAGCTCTTGTCCTGGTACTGCTGGTGATAAACCTTCAGCTGCTCCCCAACAGCTTCCACACTGTCCTCCTTCACCACCTGGTCCTGCCATAGGCACAGCCTCAGTCAGGACCTGCTCCAGCTGGTCCCACAAAACCCCATAACAAAACATTGCAGCACAGAGGGAAAAGGATGAGACATTGTCATCTACCAAAGGGGCAGGGATGGATGAACACACGTCCCTGGTCCAGGCTGTGCCTGCAGCACAGGCCTCACCTGCTGGTACTTGGAGATGGGGTAGAGCAGCCTGGTGTCCAGCTTGGCGTTGTACTGGGCGAGTGACTCGTGCCGGTAATGGGTGATGAGCTCCACCACCGAGCCAAAAGTCAGGGGCTCTGAGAAGCCGTACTTGCCTTCCCGATGGAAGATCTTGATCAGCTTGTTATTGCCTCCCTTCCTGTAGTGGAGGGGAGAGAAAAGGGCACTTAGCACCACCCCAGCACCCTACACCGGCCTGAGACCTCGGCATCCCTGCAGCTGGAAGCACAGTCCCAAGAGCTGCACCCCTGAGGCTCCCAGGGGATCCCAAAGCCCTACCTGAGCGTGAGTGTGTACTCCCCCTGGATCTTGCTGGAGGCATCACGCACCAAGAAGGTCCCATCTGGCGTGTCCCGGAGCTTCTCGTTCACCTCCTCCCTGCAAGGAACAGCATTGTCATGGCCTGGGAGGTGACCCCAAGGCTCACCTGATGGACAGGGCACCCCAGGTGTGAGCTGCCAGTCACGTCCTTACCGAGAAATGTCCCCCCAGTACCACTCGGCGTCCTGCAGGGGTGCGTTGTTCCCGTTGGCCAGGCTGGCTGCGCTGGGCTTTGGCTTCGGCGGTTTGGGAGGCAGGGCTGTGAGAGGAGCAGGGATGAAACAGGGTGAGCCCAAATCCCAGCTCCCCGCTGGCAATCCCTCAGAGTGCTGAGTCCCTCCTGAGTGCTGAATCCCCTTTCCCTGCAGTGGGACTCTTGGCCACAATGTTTCCTGGAGCTGCTCCAGGCACATCTCCAGCAGCTGAACACCTTGAGCCGGCCTCCAGGCACAGCTGGGCTATCAAGATGCCCTCAGCAACCCAATCATGGGGGCAGAGAGTCCACACGCACAAATGCCAGCGCCTCAGGCCCCAAGGAAGGGATACCTCAGTACCTGGAGGCAACTGCTCCGGCTCCAGCTCCTTTGTCTGCAGAAGTGTCTCCAGAAACAGCACAGAGAAGTCAGGGCTCAGCTCTGGGCTGCAGGGAGAGAGGAGGCAAGTTAAGAACAGCAGCTGTGGGGTAGAACATGGCACTGTTCCCATGTCCCCTGGCATCAGGTGGTTCGTGCCCAGGCTGACAGGGCAGCAAGGGCTCAGTCCCAGGTCTGAGTCCCACCTCTGTGTGCTGCCAACAGTTTAATCCCCCGTGCAGCCCAGCAGGGGCTGTGGGCAGCCCTGCTGTTCCAGGCTGGACTCCTTGTCCTGGCAGGCACAGTGGCCGGAGCTGGGAACACTGCTGGGACCAAGAGGCTCACGTACCTGGCGCCAGGCAGCCGGAGGAGAAGGGGGCCGAAGATCTCTCCCAGGGCCCGAGGGTGGAGGCTGTTGCTCTCGGCCTGCTGCGATACCTTCCCCAGATGCCGGAGCAGGAACTGCAGGGTGAGCGTGTTCTGGAGCGGGACCGCAGGCGACTCCAGGGCCAGCAGCAGCTGCTTCCGGCAATTCTCTGGCTGGGGGATCTCTGGGGAGAGAACAAGACACGAGGGAAGAGCTGGGACAGCCAGCACCACTCTCCACGCTCCGGCTGCGTCACAGCGCAGGAGCGCTGTCAGCAGCGGGGCCATGTGCCAGGCCCCATAGGGACAGGGCTTATTTTAATATCCCAGATGTGTCCACCCCACTCAGCTGCCCATTCCCAAGGCGGCCAGGGGAGGCCCTTACCCTGCAGGATGCGAAGGATATCTCCATGCACTGACACTGGCACCACGGGGGAGGGCAGGTCCTGCAGGTAACCTCGCAGTGCCTCGCCCAGGGAGTGCACGTCCAGGGGCTCCAGGTCACCCAGGGTCCAATCTGTCAGGGCACAGATTTCCCATGGGAGGGTGGATACAGCTCTGGTGCTGCCAACACCCATCCCAGAAACCATCACACGGCAGCCAGCTATCATGAGAGCTCACCAGCACCACGAGGGAGCTCAGGCAGCCTTCAGGCAGCCCATGTGACAGAGGATGTGCACCCCAGAAATAAGCTGGCTCTGGCAACCCCAGCAGCTCCCCCCAGGAGAGGACAGATATCATTCTGGGTACCCACAACCTTTGCCCTAAGCCCCAGCACAGGAATTCTGGGCAGGCATAGCTTGGGTGAGAGTCTTGCTCCTTGCTACCACCAAGAGTCGAGGGCAGACTGAGCAGCCACACACTGGACCCAATGAGGAAGACACCTCCCCGAACACGGGATGTTAGGAAGCACACAAAGCCTGTCCTGAGAGCCCAGCCTGGGCTGGCAGCACCGCATGGTCAGGGTTTGCAGGAAGGTCTGCAGGAGGGGACTTGCCAGCATGGTGCCAGATGAGACCCCAGCCCAGGTGAGAGGCAGAGGCTCCCAGGGCTCCCCGGCAGGGACAAGGGCAGCCGGCACCGCTGAGCCACGGCTCCACCCACCAAGCCGAGCTGAAAGATCCTCCCCTGCTTATTTGTGGCGTGACAGAGCCACAGAAGCCTCCACCAGCCCCTCAGCAGAGCACCCCAAAGACAGCGGGGCACAAGCACAGGGGTTCACTTGTTTGCCTGCCAGTCTCTGAGCCCACACCACATGCCTTTGTTGCCCCCCACGGATGGTGCCAGGAATGCCCCCCATCCCATCCCTTCCACGCAGGACAAGGCCGTGTTGGGATGGGGACAGCCCAGCCCAGAGGCAGCGTGCTGGGAGTCAGGAACTGCCAGGGACAGGCGAGCCTGGCCTGGATTGCATTACTGCTGGCGCTGTCACATCCACTAATCTCCTCCATCTGAGCCGATTCGCCTCCACCGCGCCGAGCTGGTTCTTACCGGTTCTCAGCGCCTGCCTCAGTTCGGAGCCAGATGTCCTGTACAACATCTCGCTGTCCAACCCTGCGGAAGGGGGACACTGCTGTCAGCTCCAGCACAGGCACTGTGCCGGTGCCAGCTGGGCAGTGCCTGTGGCACGGCAAACCAGGCCTGGACGGTGTCCAAGCCAACCCCCTGCAGGGGCTGCTGCAGCCCCCTTGGCCCCCAGGACACTCGGTCCAGTGGCCCCGTTTCTCCATCATGGCACAGATCCAGGCTGGAAGCACCTCCCAAACGCCAGCACCCACCCAGTGTGTGTAGGTGCTCAAACCAAACACCCTCATGGGCCTCAGCAGCTCAACCCAGGGAGGGACATGAGAGCAGCTGTGTCCTGTGTGTGTCCCACAGAGCTCAGCTCTCACTGTGGGGTTTTGGGGTGTATCAGCACCCCCAGTGCTCAGCATTGCCCCCTTACCTTTCTTCTCAATGGCTTCCACCAGCTTCACCAGGAGCGGCGGAGCAATATCGGGAGGGCTGAACTGCTCCTGCAAGTCTGGGAGAGGAGACCCTGGGGGAGAGGGGGAGAGAGAAGGGCTCAGCACCAGCTGAGTCCTCAGCAGCAGAGCTGGGCTGGGGCACAACCCAGGCAAACACGGCATGGACCCTGCAAAGAACCTGCCCAGAAGCCAGCACAGCACTTGTTGAGCTCCAGCCCTGACTGGGCGTGCACAGGGAGATATCTAGTGCTCTGTGCAGAGGCTTGGAGACAGAGCCCATCCCCCTGGGGATCTGTACCCCCCCAGGCAGGCAGCACAGGGGTCACCAGGGCTCCTGGAGCTCAGGGTTGGGTCCCTGCCCAGCACAGGGGCTGTGCAGGGCTGGCAGCAGAGCAGGGCCAGGGAGCTCGCTCTGCTCCGTGGTGAGCTGTGATTAATCCAGCGATTCAGACAGAACGCCATGTCAGCAAATTCCTGCCCTTGATTGCTCGTTTAACATGGAAACCGGCCCTGTGCCTCCCCCTCCCCGTGAGCCCACAGCCTCTGTGCAAGCTGCTACAGGGCACAGACAGCCCGTGGCACGGGACCAGAGTCCCCCCATTCCTGGGGGATCTGCAGCCCCATGTCGGGTGGTATTTCACTGCCACTTCCAGAAAATCTTGAGGTTCTGGCTCCAGGCACCCCGTTCCCCTGTGCAAGCCAGGGCAGGAGCACACAGGCCTGGCTGAGGAGCTGCCAGCACGAGGTTTGCCGAAGGATGAGCGGTGCCAGGCTCCATCCCGCTTCCAAAGGAGCACCAGCCAGAGCAGGAGGTTCCTCCAGGCTGGTCCACAGCACCTGGCAGACCCTGGGGAGCCCGCAGTGGGTGAGGACACCCAGTACACTCCACTCTGCAGAGGCAGAGCCAAGAGGCTGCTCCCCATTGCGAAACAGCTCCGTTGTCATGGATCTGACCTGAACTCGCCTGGTGTGGTCTCACCACAAGGCGCAGCAAGCTGGAACTGAGCACCCAGCTCAACCTCCTGCACCCACGGCCTCGAGGGGAGATAGAACAGCCATGGGAAGGGAAGCACATGGGTCAGGCACCCAGCAGCTCTGCAAAGGCCTGTGCTGCTGGGGACAGGGGGGACAATCCCCCACTGGAGCGAGCTCCTGGGCACAGGAAGGGGCCCAGAGTGGTGCGGGTCGGTGTGGGGAAGCTGCAGGCAAGTTTCCAGGCTGGCAGCTCCCAGCCTGACCCTTGGGAAGGGCTGAAGGGAGAGTAAATACTGGTGCTGCCCACGTGGCTGGGCCGGGAATGTGCTGCTTCAGCAGGCAGCAGCTTGTCTTTTTTTGTCAGGCACAGAGCGGGAGCCAGCAGCAACTCCTGAGCCTGCCGGGCCTCCGGGCTGGGCCGCCGCTAACAAGGCTGCTCACAGCACGGCCCGGGCAGCTGCGGAAATATTCCCGAGCCGCATTTTCCGCTCGTGTTCTCTGCGGAAGGCAAACACCAGCAGCTCGTAAATCCACTGGCAGAACGCGCTGGGTCTCGCTGCGCCGCGGGGCCGGCCCCGCTCGCGGGACAGCTGTGGTGCTGGCCCTGCTCCACAAGTGACACTGAGGGGCCAAGGGGTCCCTGCCAGCCAGGGAAGCAGGGAAGGAGCTTTGTGGGACTGCCAGGAGATGGTTCTGCACCTCCTAAAGTGCACACCATGAAGAAATAAGACAGGCTTGGCTCAAATACGGTTTTTCCATTGCAAAAAAATGTGTCTTCCCAGCAGAATACAGAAATAAAGCATCACAGAATATCCTGAGCTGGAAGGGCCCCACAAGGATCTTCAAGTCCAGCTCTTAAGTGAATGGCCCATACAGGGATCAAACCTGCAGGCTGAGTGTAAAATGGCTCTGGGTGTTTGAACTGCCTCCCTGCAGGCACGGTCTGTGCCTAGAGTGGAGGCTGGCTCTGGGGATGCCCCCACAGGGGACAGGGCTGGCACTGGTCTCATGTGCCCAGGTACCACACCCTCCATCCCTGGGTAGGATGCAGAGAGGCTGGCTTTTGGTTTCCTTCCCAAATTTGTCTTTTCTGTGTTTCAGGAGCTTTGGCACGTATCTTGTTCCACGTCCTAGAGACCCCACCGGTGGCTTTGACCACCCAGACACACCTCCACCAAGCCCCCTTGAAGGAGGGCAGAAATCCAGCCCCCGAGGGAGCGCCGGGCCACATGCAGGCAGGGCCAGCACATCCAGCACAGAGCACATCCCAGGCTCCTGAGAGGAGCAGCTTTCTTGGAAAGGCAGGTTGCGAGCGGGATGACTCAGGTCAGGCTCTCGCTGCCAACCCAAACGCACGCAGGGCCCGGCCGCATTCCCACCCTGCGGAGATGTTTCCTGGGGCCGCCCCTCCGGCTCCGGGAGCAGGAGTGAGGGAGGCAGCTGCAGGGAGCCACACCAGCCCCACAACCCCGGTTTCGTAAGACCCCAGAGGTGTTTTCACACAGCCAGAAGCATCTGCTGGGGCAGCCGTGGCTCCCAGGCAGAGAGGGATGGGGAGGACGCAGCTGGGAGCTGCCAGCTGGGAGCGTTCCCTGGCACCTTCCAGCTCCTGCTGCTGACCCCACTCCTCCCATGTACACCAGCACGAGGTCTTCTGCAAGGCATGGGAAAGCAAAGTGTGGCTGTCACCCCTCAGAGAATCACAGAATGGTTTGGATTGGAAGGGACCTTAAAAGATCACCCAGTTAAAACCCCCGTGCTTTGTGCAGGGACATCCTCCACTAGATCACGTTGCTCCAAGCCCCATCCAGTTTGATCTGGAACACTTCCAGGGATGGGGCAGCCACAGCTGCTCTGGGAAACCTGTGTCAGTGCCTCACCACCCTCACAGTCAGGAATTTCTTCCTAACATCTAATCTAAATCTCTCCCTCTTTTAATTTAAAACATTCCCCTTGTCCTATCACTATCTGCTTGTATAAGAAGCCTCTCTCCCTCTTTTATATAGCTCCCTTTAAGTACTGGAAGGCCACAATAAGGTCTCACAGAGCCTTCTCTTCTCCAGGTGAACACCTCCAGCTCTCCCAGCCTGGCTCCAGAGCAGAGGGGCTCCGGCCCTTGGAGCACTTCTGTGGCCTCCCCTGGACTCACTCCAACAGGTTCACATCTTTCTTGTCTTCTCCAGACTGAGACTCAGCACTGCAGGTGGGGGTCTCACAAAGGAGGAGGAGAAGGGGGAAACCTGGGGGCTGCCGAGCCCTGGCCACAGGGTTTATGTGCCTGGGAGCCAAAGAAACAGGCTAAGAGCAGGCAGCTGCCACAGCTCCACAGGCAGGGCTGAGGCACGTTGGCTCTCCCGGACCAGGTCTGTGCCAAGGCCAGGCTGGCTGGGAGGCAGCTGCAGGTGCAGGACAGCCCATGCCCAGCCCCAGGGAGGCTGCCCGGGCCCAGCGAGGGCTCTGCGACCCGCGGGCGGGCCGGCTGCCAGGCAGACAAGCAATTAGCTCCAGTTCTCAGAAGCACTCTTTTAGACCCTGACTTTTCTCCTCTTGCCCAGAGACAAGTAATTGTGTCTCTCAGCAGGGCTGAGCAGCTCTTGGCAGGGAGCACTGCCCCAGGCGCTGCAGAGGCGGGGAGGTGGTGGTTGGGAGAGGTCAGGACTTATCCTGAAGGGAGGGAGTCTGGCAAAACTCAGTGGAGCGGGGAGAGGGACCATGGGGATCCTGGCTGGTGGCAGAACAGAGAGGGAGAAGGATCTTGGAGATGTAAGAGTGGGACAAGGCTTGCCCCAGGAAGCTCTGCTGAGCAGATTGACAAGCTGGAGGAACAAAGTGCTTTCCTCTGGGCCAGGACTGAGAGAGGCCAGCTTTTGGTTGCGACTTAACTGCACTTCTGCTGGTGGAGCAACCCAGCGCTGCCGAGCTGAGGGTTTCACCACCGTCCTACGAAGCCACTTACACACTCATCTGTCACACAGCGAGACCCAGAGCAACAGGGCACACAGCAGGGCTTACCTTGCTCCAGAGCCTCGGGCAGCCGGCAGCCGCTGGCCCCCGGTGTGGCAGGCAGGGGTCTCTGCACTCGGGGCCGGTGTGAAGGGACGGCGATTTTCACTGGCCCCACGTACTCCACGTAGGTGCCAGGGAAGTCCCCCTTCTGCTTGGTGCGCTCGTTGACGCCCAGGATCCACCCGATCTGATTGGGGGTCTGCTCATCTCCATCTTTGAAGCCCAAGGCTTGCAGGGCCCCCTTGCTCACGACCAGGATGTCCCCGGGCAGCAGGTCAATGTCCTCCTCGCGCTCCTTGCGGTAGGGGTAGAGCGCGCGGTACTGGAAGCCGTCGGTGCTGCCCATCCTCTCTGCCAGGGGGGAAGGGCTCTGAAGGGTAAGGCAGCACGTTCCAGGTGGGAGAGGAGGGCGCTCAGAGGCAGCTCTCCCCCATCAGCACTCTGAACTGTGTCTGTGTGAACCGGCACCCCAGGAGCCTGGTCTGGGTGCCCCGGAGAGCTTAGGTGCAGCCCCTTTTCCTCAGCTTGAAACCACGATTCAGCCAAATTATGGAGCAAAGGGAGAAGGAGACGAACATAATCCAGCACTGATGAGTGGGCATGCAGCAACGAAACCCGAGATCAGGGTCTGTTTCACCAAAAAAGCCAGTCTCTTGGAGTCTGGGGAGGAAAAGCACAGTAGGCTTCCAGTGTGGAATAGTGCTGCACGCTACGTTCCCGTTCCCAGCGCCTGCAAAGAGAAGAATTGTCACTGCACAGCCAGGCACCCCACACCCTCCTGACACGCCAACATTCAAACCAGGGGTTCACCTGGGAGAGGCAGGACTCGTTTCTCTCCTACCTAGCAGCTGATGCTGAGCCCTGGATCCAAGCAGGGCATGCTAATCCCGATTTACACTCCCAAAAGCAAGTGAGGAGCCAGTGGCTGCGGGCAGGAACGCTACCTCCTCTCTGCTACAGCCAGGCACCAGCTCTGCATCTCAAAGAGGTTCACCCCTGCTTCTTCGGCTTACCCTCCTCGAAGCACTTATGCAAACAAGGAGACAACAAGTGGGACAAAACAGCCTTTATGCAGGATAACTTTTGCATACAGAAAAGGGTGACCCTGCACCCAACCAGCTGCAGGCCCTGAATAGGAGCAGAACAAACAGATTTAACCTTCCCTTGTTAAATCGATTAAATTTCACAGTTCACCTTTACATCTTGCCATGCAATCCCCCACAAAAGCATCTTCTGAAGGGAGCTGCCCACAAATGTAGGTTAACCACGCTTTCAGCAAAAGGCTTTCGAGATGTGCTGCCATTCCCACAGAGCAGCACTTCAAAGCTTTGCTCTGAGCAAAAAGTCAATTTTTGAACTTTTCAAAAGCAGCAGTAGCAGCATCAAGTGCAGGCACAGGTTCTTTTCGCAGAGATGGAAGCAAAAGGAGTTAAAATAATCTTTAGAAGCCTTCAAGTCTACTTAGAGCTCCTAACTGCCTTTCAGCTATTCAGAGAGAAATTGAATATGCTGCCTGCCCTGCCCAGAAATCCGCCAAAAAGAATAAACCTGGGTTATAACATGTTGCTGAAGAGATGCACGAGCTGGGGCATTCCCACCAGCCAGGCACGTCCTCTTTTCCCATTCCCTCCTGGCTGCACAGGCCAGTTTTCCACCTCCCTCAGGCAAATCCCAGAGTTCTGGTTCCCGCAGAAGTGGCGTGGCCAAGGACCGGACCTACAAGGCACTGGGGCAGCTGAGCCCAGCCTTCTCAGGGACACCCTGGGCCTGCTCAAATGCTGCAATCCTGTTAAAAGCTCCAGCTCTTTTGGCCCAGAAATCACCAAACCCAGCTCAAACTCTTGAGTCTCATCTGAAAACTATTAAGGAGCAGGAATGTGCTTCTCAGGGCTGTGGGAGCCTGGGCAGAGGGAGGCGAGGAGGCAAAGGGAGCCAGGACACCCTTCCCAGAGGGGTCAGTGAACAACCAAGCACGGCAGGAAGCCAAGGCTGCTCCAACTGCTGGTTGGACTCTGTGACAGGCACCAACGGTGGTGATCTGCAGGATATCAAAAGAACCATTCCGGGTCAGCAACACCTTACAGTTCATATCAGCTACAAATCCCTCCTTCCTCCTGCACCTGGTATCACCCCTGCACACGTCACCATGCCTGCACGTGGCATCACCCCTGCACATGTCACCACACCTGCACGTGCTGCCACAAAGTCTGAGATCGGGGTGAGTCCCCCGAGAGGAGCCAGCCCCACCTCAGCCAGGCTCTCCAGCCTGGCACCAGGGCTCCTTCCCTTGACAAGGACAAAAGGCACAAAGAGGCCATGGCACGGGAAACCTGTGCAGCAGCCAGAGCCCGCACCGCCTGCCTGAGCCCGGGCAGGCGTCCCAGCCGGGCTGTCTTTGCCATGAATGAACAGGCACTGCCCGCGGGGAGGTGAGGCACTTGCGGCCAGAGGCGGGTGGGGAACAGGATTGAGCCTGATCCAGCTTGCTGGAGAGCTTCTCCAGAACTCCAGGAGCAACACCAGACTGCAGAATTCATGGAGAGACCCTACAGAGGTTTCTGATGGTCGCAGGGGAAGCAGCACATACCAGCATAGCCGCTGTGAAAGCTCCCACCATGCTGGGATGGTGGCTGCAGGGAACTCGCAGCAGAGCCCGCATTTCCCCAGTCCAACCAGCCTCAGCCAGGAAAATATTACTTCATAATCCAGAGCATAAAGAGAGATTTATGACCAGGCTCACTGGCTGCCCCTCTGAGTGCTGCCTGTCAGGGTTCCCTAGAGCAGAGTCGCCGTGCCGGGGGCACTGTCTGAATGCCAAGGGCCTGAGTGGCTGCTGCCCGTTGGGCACAGCACTGGCAGCTCCCCCTCCTCCCAGAGAGGACAGACCCCAGAGTCACCCAGAGGCAGCAAAGCCCAACCCCAGCAGGGTCGATGCTCCCCTGCAGGCACCCCCCAGCTTCACCCGCGGATCCCAGCCCCGACTCCAGGCACCTCCGACAAGCTGGTGCAGCTGAAGAGGCTGGAAGGACAAAACGCTCAGGCCTGGCAAACTCGTTCAGTAGCTTTTAAAAGCAGATCTGAGTGGAGAGGTGGGAAGAGGAGAGTGACTCCAGAGCACCGAGTGTCTCCAAAGAGCAGGTCCCGCAGCTTCTTCCAACCGACTCCTTCCACAACCTTCCTCCCTGGGGTGGGAACGCAGGCACAGCTCGTGCCACCGCGCTCTGCACGTCCCAGCGGGTCGCCGGGCACACGAAAAATTCCACAACTCAGAGCCAGGCTATTCCTCTAGAAGCCTCACCTCCTTTCCCCACACTCAGCCCATGTGGGCACTGAGTACTCATGAACATGAGTGAGGAGCCCCCCAGGAGGCCCAAATCCTCATGGCTAATGCTGGTACCGCCTCTCCAGGGGCAGCACGTCTCTGTCCTGCCACCGACCCAGCCACAGACCTCCCTGGCTGAACTGCAGGAAAGCTCTGCACCCTCGGAGAGCAGCTGACAGAGTCTTTGGGGATTGGGAACACACACTTCCCAAAGCCCTGGAACAGCTCTTTGGAGGGAAGGCAGTGCTGAGAGGCCGGGACACGCACGAGCCTGTCGGCTGGAAGCACACCTCCGAGCAGGAGAGAGGCAGCACCCTGCCAAAAGATTCCTGCTGGGCCCAGCTCCAGGTTTGCTCGGCTCTCGGAGAAGAACCTCGTGTGTCTGCGCTGGTGAGCACTTGCTTAGTTAGGCTGCTCTGAAAATCCCATGCATCAGACAGCTAAATACCTTTGGTAAATCTATCTCAGCACCCAGAAACAATCCCTCGATTCATTAACTGCTGTCAATACTTTCTTTGTTTAATACATTGGTTTGAAACAAAAAACACATTACGAGTCTTTTTTTCTGTGCCCAGCACATAAATAAAAGCATCTTAACGTTTTAAATGTGGTTCCTGTGCTTTTTAACCCAGATCCAAATGCAGTTCAAAGTGCAGCTTGACTTGAAGTGAGACTGAGTTACTTTCCTTCCAGAGAGGGGGAAAGAATGCATAAAAATATGTAAAAGAAGAATATGCTCACAACAGTATACACAGCTCCAACCTCTCCAAGTTATATCAGATCCTCAGTGAGCAAAACAAACACCATATCGAGTTTGAACTGCAAGTTACAGACAAAAAGAACACACTTTTCCTTTAATAAAAAGAGAAAATAGAACAATGCAATGATGGATGGGAATAAAAATGGACAGGGAATTGCCTGCCATGGTGACATCTGCTGCTGCATCACATCCTTCTGACCCACACAGCCAGGACAGCTCTGATGGCATCAGCTCCTGAAGCTGGCAATGGCAAGCACATCACGGGTCACCCTGTGCCCACCAGCACCCACAACACCGAGTGGCAGAGGCAGCGAGGGCGAGAGCTTGGCAACCCCTGATTTATGGTCAGGACAAACAGCACAGCAAATCCCTGCGCTCCCAGGCAGGAACAATGACTGGAAAAACGTCTCGCGAGGCTGGAGCCATGAGCGAGGCCGTGGAAGAGGCAGCAGTGCCACGAGGAGCTGTGGGGGAAGGAGCCGGGAGAGCCTGCAGGGAGCTGGAGCGGGCGGGAAGCGGAGCTGGACACGCTCCAGCAGCTGCCCCTGGGGAAGCAGCCAGCAGAGCAGGGAGAGCTGGAGCCCGGGCTGGCCTCGGCGCTGCCAAGCCAGCTGGTATTTCCTTCCAAACAGGGAAAAGCTGCAGGGGAGGAGGGGAGCTATGCCTGAGCCGTGCCCCAGCCAGGCATGGGACAGCCGAGGCCGTTTTCACCTCTTCTCTTCCCCAGAAATGCTTCCCAGCCAGCCAGCAACAGATCCCCAGGAGCAGCAGCTCCTGCCCACAACCACAAGCCACCCTTTGCCAGGGACACAGAGCAGTTACTGCCCATGCCTGAGTTTCATTAAATATTTTGCTTTATTCACCAAAGCCCGAGGAAGTGAAGGAATATCTGAAATATTTCACTGAAAAGGTCAATATCATGATTTAGCAGGGACACGAGGAGCTGAATAAATCAAGATGACCAACACCTTCCTCACTTTGGGAGACCACTGGAGGTCCCAGAGACCTCCTGCTCAAAGGCTGGACAGCATGAGACCACCTCAGCAGTCTGCACACCTACTCCAAGACTTCTCATGCTGTCCAGAGGCTTCTCCTGACACTGAACTTCCTTGCTCCAGCTGAAGCTTGTTCTTGCTTAATCACCTCACAAACTTTCTCCTCCTGCCTACAAAAGCTTTTTACTTGGCCAGAGACTTTTGTTTGCTGGCAGTGAACAGGGAAGGACCCAGCACCCAACACCAGCCCCATCACCTCACTCCAGGCTGCTCTTACACCATCCCCCATGCAGCAAGAACACACTAATTCCATTTTAGGAGCATTCATGGAGTTGGCTTTAGGGATATAGAAACCCAGGAGCTGTATTTTGGCAAAAAAATTGCAGTTCTAAAAAAAACCTGAGTACATGAAAAAAAAAAAAAATCCAACTGCTCTTGCTAACTTATCTGCTTAAAATCACATTCCCCAGGGTATTTGGAATTTATATGATTTATTAGCGCTCTGTACAGCTCAGCAATCACATGAAGTAACCAACGAGGTAAGAAGCACCCAAGTTAATAGACCAGCATGATTTGGATATTGGTGAGAGAGCCAAGACCTTCCAACTTGAGAAATCCACCATCCCTTCCTCTGTCTGCTTTTCATCTTCCATTACCCAGCTACTTTAGCTCCAAGCTGCGGCTTCAGAGATTCCCAGAGGAATTAAAAGAGCCCTCGATATTATAAATACTCTTTTTCATTGTAAACACACCCCGGCACTCAGAGCTCTGACACGGCTCCAAACTGGCTCCACAAACCACTCTGCTCCTCGCCACATTCCAGCTGAGCCGCGCTTTTCCTTCCAACCCAGCGCTTTTGTCCAAGCGAGACCCAACTGCAGGCAGAGAGGATTTTCCTGCGTGCTTAAAACCTTGTTCCAGCGAGTTGGGAACGCGGGGTCTTGGGGCAGAGATCAGCTTTAGGAGGAATGAGTCCGTGCCACGAACCGCGCGGGCAGATGGAAGCACGAGCTGCCCACGTCGAAGAGAGTCACCAAAGAAACCAAACCATGGTTTTGGACTTTCCCACACCAGGGAAGGCTAGAGCAGAGCCCAGTCCAGCCTCGGGGACACACCAGCCCTTGGCATGTCAGGGAAGGGTGGGGGAATGGCCAGGAAAGCAGTGATTTAGGCTATATTTACTCAGCTGTCTCCATTCTCTGCTCTCACAGAGAAAGTCACAGGGCCAGTTCCCCAGCGGCTCCAAGAGCTGCTTGGGAAATCAAAGCCGCGCATTAATGGGAGGAGAGGCAGGCACGGCTCCATTGAAAGGCAACGCTGGGGCCACTCCAGCTCTTCACAGCTCTCATTTTTCGACAGTTTTGCCCCCTGACTTTATCTCCCATCCATCACAGACCCCCAGTTTAGGAGGTACATGACCATGGGAATCTTCCTCCTCAAGGGGCTGAGAAAAATCCACAGGAAGAGAAGAAATGCAATGACCAACCTCCCTGGGAAGCAGTGGGGGGGCTCATCGCAGAGCCAGGGTTTGAGGGACGCTGTGTTGAGACACCCTCGGGCAGAATTTGGCACATCCCTGGGGCACCAACTCCAGCCTGGAAACTGCTGGGGCCGAACTGCCCCCGGGCAGGGGGAGCGGAGCTGGGCCCCTGAGAGGCCGCCCTTGTCTGGCTTCACCGCCCCCGGGGGCCCCCAGGACTCTCGGTAATGGGGACTGTACCGTGCTGAGGGGGTCCCTGCACTGTCACCACTGCGGGGACAGTGGCACAGGGGGGGAATCTGTGACGGCACTGCTGGGTTGGCCAGCAGTGCCGNCCCTGGCATCACGGCGAAGCCACACAGCAGGGGCACTGCCCTGGCAGCGGGACACCCAGCGCCGGCAGCTCCCGAAGGGTCCGGGGACATCCTCGAGGCTGTGCCATGAGGAACAGAGCCTCGGCCCAGGGCCCACCCCGGTGCTCCCCGCTAAGCCCCAGGGCGCCTCACGCTGAAGGGGTCCCGACGCCCACCCTGGGCCTGGGTCCGATCCGGTCTCGCTCTTCCCGACCCCGATCCCCCCGATCCCGATCCCGCCGCTCCCGGCCCCGTCGCACCTCTCCGCCGGCCCCATCCGCCGCCGCTCGCCTCCAGCCCGCTGCTGCCTCCGGCCCGGAGGAGCCTTGGACAGGCCCGAACGCCGCCGGAACGGCCCGAACCCGCCCCGGAAATAGCCGACAGCAGCCGAGAGAGAACGGAACTGCCCGAATCTATCCCGGAAATAATCGAGAGTAGGCGACAGCGGACGGAGCTGTCCGAAGACTCTGGCCCCGCCCTCCCAGCCCGATCGCCATCGGGGCCCCGCCTATCGCACGAGCTTCTCCGGAAGGAGACGAGAGGGCCCGGAGGGAGCGCGCGGTGGCGCCCCCTGGCGGTGGCGAGCAGAGACGGCACCGCACGGGCTCCGGGGTTGAGCCGGGATTGAACCGGGAACGGGGCACAGCACGGGGTCGGCACTGGGAATGCACTGAGATTGCACCGGGAACCGGGCACTGCACCGGAATTGCACTGGGACTGCACCAGGCACTGGGACTGCGCTGGACACTGGTATTGCACCGGGAACAGGGCACAGCACAGGCACTGGCCGGGCACTGGACTCTGGGCACAGCATCGGACACCAGGCACTGCACAGGGATTGCCCTGGGCATGAGGCACCGGGCACTGCACCGGGGACAGAGCAGGGGCATAGATTTGGGAATGGGGCATAGATTTGGGAATAGGGCATACCTGGGAGTGGGGCATGGCACCAAGCATGGGGGACAGGCCATGGAGCTGGGACCACACCAGGGGTGTGGGACACTGCTCTGGGCACCGGCAGCGCCAGTGACCCGGTGCCGGAGCCAGGCTGGGTGCCAGCCATCCCGGTACCACTGCAGGGCCACCTCCCCTCCCACCTGTGCTGGGACCCCGTTCTCCCCAGAGTGGGCACTCACTCCTGCACGCTCCAGTGCCACTGGACACCACACTCAGCGCAAGAGACAATTTTAATCCAACATAAAACTTCCTGAAGGTACGAACAGAGCCGGGCACTGGGCAGGAAGACACAGTCCCCTTGGCTTTTAAGACATTTGCCATTAAAAAAATTCTTCTTCCCACCCTATCCACGCCACCGGTGCACAGCCAAGCCCCCCGTTCCCGCCGTGCCAGTGGGCAGGGGGTGCCCGGTGTCCCCCCAAAACCCCACTGCCTTTCCAAGACCTTAATACAGAGAGTGGGGGGAGAAGCAAAGGAAACACGGAGCAGCTCTGGTTACTCATTTTTGGGGGGGGTTAACAGCACCAGTTGAACGGGAGAAGCAGGATAAAGAGCCTGGCACAAACCACACGTGCACAAAAGAATCCAACACGCAGCCCAAAAACCACCGGGGGCACGAACTGCCTGATGGCAGCGGGGTCAGCAAACCAGGGATGTCCCCCTGGCACCGTCACGGTGCTCAGAGCACCACGGCACCAAACCACGGTGGGGGGGAAAGCCAGAACATGCATCAACAAATGGAAACGTTTATATCCCAGAAAACGGTAGAAATGGGGGAGAAATGCTGGGTTGAGCTGTTGTTTGTTGGATAAAGAGCAAAGGTGCGGGGAAAGAAAGGGATTAAATTCCCAAATTACTAGTGAAGCAGCACAGGTGCTCACTGGATTGGGGTGGTTTTAAAAAAAAAGAAAGAAAAACAAAAAGATAAATTGGGATTTTGTAGGTGTCTGTGCACTGACCAACCAACTCCACAGGATTTTGTGTGAGAGAAATGGAAAGAGCAAAAACTGACCCTAAGAATCCCATTAATATTCCTGTCCAGGGAATGTCTGTTTTCCCCACCTGGAAGGGCCAATGGAGCCAGGTGGCTATAAAATCTCCAAATAAAATATTTAAATCCTTTTTCTATCTCCTATAACCTTATAAAATGATCCGTATGCTCATCATCTGATGACCCATATGCAAAGAATATCCCCCCCTCTGCATCCCAGCCTGAAGCACCAGCATTTGGGGGAAGGTTGTTGTGGGGCTTTAATTTTAAATATTAGAATTATGATGTTCTTAGGAGATCTGGGGTGTTTCCAGCTAGAATTGAAGTTAAAAAGTAGGGGGAAAGCGAGTGGGTTAGAAAACAGTGGGCTGGGAGGTGGGAGACGCACGGGAAAGGCTGGGACTCCCAGAGCTGGGTTGGCCCCTGCGACAGTCCTGCACTGCCCGTTTAGCTTATAAAAAGTAATAAATTAATTAAGGAATATTTGCATCGAGTCCTTTCTGTACACAGAGGTTGGGGCCCAGCTGGGGAAACGCCACTGCCAGAAAAGCTCCTGCGTCTCTATAAAAATATGAGCATCTTTCAGGGAGTACAAAAAGCCTTCCAGGGGGGAGAAGTGCCGGGGCACAGCCGGCCCGGCCAGGGTCCAGAGTGGCTCCAGGGACGTTTCTCTCATGGATTTGCCACACAGGACGGGGTGCTGGGGAGGCACTGGGATGCCACAGGGAGCCTGAACCATCCCTGGTGCCAGAGCGGGGCTCAGGCGTGCTTGGCCCCGCTCCACATGCCCCGGGGAGCCGGGAGATGAGCGCCCGGCGGCTCCTGGCCCTGTGCTGGCGCTTGCCAGTGGCCGGGTGATCCCTGCCCGCAGTTCCGCCGCTGCTGGGAGCCACGGTCCCGGTGCTCACACCCATCCCACCACGGCAAGGAGATGCTGCTGTTTGGCTGCTCGGTGCTGCTGATGGGGTAGGAGCCCTGGCACTCCCACTCGGCCACCGCCGGCTCCTGCTCGTCGCTCTCCGAGCCCTGCACCGCGATCTGCGGGACCGTGCTGGGCTTCGGCTTCGGCGGCGGCTCCGCTCCGGCCGTGCCGCCTCCCGGAGCGGCCGTGCCCTGCCCTTCTTCACTCTTGCCACCCTCTTCGCTCCCTGCCGCCGTCTCCTGCTCATCAAAACTCACTTCTTGAACCGCCTCTTGCTTCTTGAAGGAGTCCCGGCGCTCCGACAGGTTCAGGCGCCGCATCACCACCATCTCCTGGTCCCGGTCGTGCCGCTCTCCCAGGCGGGAGCTGGCGGGGTGGTACCCGTGCTCCCCGGGGTACGGCAGCGCGTCGCCCTCCCCGATGGCCTCCCCATCCAGCGCGGACATCTCCAGCCCCAGCTTGCGGCCGCCGCCCGTTTTCTTCTCGGCCAGGATGGTGACGATCTTCTCGGCCGACTGGACGCGCTTGAGGAGGGGGGAGCGGGGGCAGTCGGCGCTGCGGGGCCGGGAGCTCTGCCGGACGATGGTGGGGGGGGACAGGGTCTTGCCCTGGAAGGAATGGGGCGTTTTGGGGTACCCAGGCAGCGGAGATGGGGAGCGCTGGGGGGAAGGCGGGCGCTGGGCCGAGGAAGGGGTGCAGGCCAGGGGCGAGGGGGGGATGCTGCTGGTGGATTTGCGACGTCCCACTTTGTAGCGTGGCCCACCCAGTTTGGGGGCCAGCCCGTGCAGGGAGCTGGGGCGCACGTGGCCGGCGGGTGACGTTGGGGTGCTGGAGGAGGGAGAGGTGCTCTGAGGGGACACAGCATCTGCCGTACAAAGAGAAAAGGTCACTGTAGGGGTGGAGGGACACGGCCTCCCCGAGGGACGCGCAGCATCCTGCCCTGCCCCGAGCCAACGTCCCCCCTTGGGGTACCTGAGGGCAGGTCGGGAGCGGGGCTGCGGCACGGCGTGGTGGGACCCGGGGACAGGCTGTGCGTGGGGGACTCCGGGAGGCTCTCGCTGGAGGACAGCGAGTGATGGAGACCAGAGGAGAAGCTGCGGCTGGTGTGCAGGACCGACGACTGCTTGGAGATCTTCTTGAAAAGGGATTTTCTCCTGCTGGGGGGACAGGAGTAAGTTCGGCTTCTCCTTAAAGCTGTTAGTCTCAGGTCTGCTGACCTGGTGGCAGCAAGACCAGACCCCACTGAACATCCCAGCGTGGCAGATCCAGAGCATCCAATCCATGCTGGCAGGACCAGACCCCACTGGGCACCCCGATATGGCAGATCCAGAGCATTCCCCCAGTACCTCACACACTGGGACAAATGCCATTTCATCCCAGTTTTACCTACCTGTCTTGGCCATCCCTTTTCCTGCTCTTTTTACTCCTCCGTGCCATCCTGGTCTTGGAGCTGTTTTTCCGTGCAGGACCGATTTTGATGGATGTGTTTTCCAGGGCAGTGGTCCGCAGGGCCACTTTATTCCCACTCTGGGGGACGGAAAACAAATCTTTGCAGCACCAGATCCGAGCCAGCTCCTGCCTCAGCTGCCAGCAAAGGCAGTGCCAGGGAGCTGCTGAATTGATCCTGGGAGAGCAGAGTGGCTCTGGTCACCCACCTTCAGCAGCAGCTCCACGACGTCCCGATGGACCAAACCCAGCACGGACTCGCCGTTCACGTGTGTGATGAGATCTCCTGCCCTCAGCCCGGCCTCCTGCGCGGGGCTCCCCTCCTCCACGCTCTGCAGCCCAAATGTAGTGATTTTATTTGGATGCAAGCTTCCTCCTGGGGTTTTCCCAGTGGGAAAGGCAGTGTGTGGCACCACCAGACCCCAGGGCACGTACCCAGACCATGTGGTGGACGGTGTAGACGTCGCTGTCGCCCATGTAGACGCGGATGGCTCGCAGGGTGAAGCCGTACTTCTTCCCCGAGCTGTGGATGATGATGGGAGGCCGCAGGCTGGCGATGGCCAGCGAGGAGTCTCGGCTCGGGGAGGAGTCCCGGGAAGAGGGGTTGGACGAGAGGGAGTGAGGGGAGATGGGGCTCATCAGGGCACTACCACCGAAGTCATCTGCAAGCAGAAGGAGCCAGCTCAGTCTGGTAAAACCACGTGGCAGTGGCCATGCAGCAGGATAAATCACACAGCACACAGACCTGAGGTGATGATGAGGGACAGGGCTGAGACGGAGGCAGATTTGGGCACACGGCTGCCCAGGGAGGCTCTCTGCCTCTCCGGGACATCCTTCTGGGTGCTCAGCCGACGGCCCCCGCTCGGCTCCAGGCTCCGGGGAGTCGAGTTCTTGGTGCCGGTGCTGTTGCTCCGCAGGCGGATGCGGTTCAGGCTGACGAGATCGGCTGCACAGAGGGGAGGAGGGAGAGTTTGGGGATGTGGAGAAGCCACCCCGTGCCATGCAGGGCCCTGGCTGCCCCCAGAGAACCCCACACCGGTGCCCACAGCCCACACACCAGATAATGCCGACTGCTTCACCGCGCCGCCAGTCCCCGCGTCCGAGTCTCCCACCACAAACTTGGGTCTCTCTGGCTTGGAGGCCACACAAGGGCTCTCATCCTCCGAGGAGAAGGCAAACTTGGGCATGGTGTCCAGGCTGAGGGTGCTGGGCAGCGCGGTGGGGCTGCGGCTCCGCTCGTGCCGGGAGGAGTACGGCGTGGAGCTGCCGGACGTCCAGGAGCGCAGGCTGCGTGGGAAGAGCAGGAGGGCTCAGGACAGCCCAAAGTGGGCAAAGGGAGGTTGGCACTGAGCCACTGCAGCACCCCCACGATACGTCCCACTGACCTCACTGACCTCAGAAATAACACAAACCCTCCAGTGCCATTACAAACCCATGATGTCAGCACAAATCCTTGGTCCTGACACAAACCCTCAGTGCTGGCACAAGCCCTGGGCACTGGCAAGAGCCCACACCAGCAGTGCAGCCCCCCTTGACCACGCACCGGGGCTCAGTGCCCGCTGGCCGGCTCCTGTCCTCGTCTCCCGAGTGCCGGTCCCACCGCTCCTCTTTGTCATCGCAGTGACTCCGGTCAGAGGAGGAGAGGCTCAGGGTGGAGTTGACTGCCAGGAATTCTGAGCTGCTGTACACCTGAGAAAGAGAGGAGCCATCAGCAAGGAGCAGAAATTTGGGGATTTGGGTGCTCTGGTGTCAGCAAGACACCGATGCTCGGCGCAGCCACACTGTTTGCAGTGCCAAAGCATTTTGGATGCTGCAGGAGGAGTATCCAAGGGAGGAAATATACTGCAGGAGGAGATGCCAAAGCATTTTGGATAGTGGAGCACCTTGCTGAAGCGGTGGGAGCAGGAGGAGAACTGCCCGATCTCCACCGATGATTCCTCGTCGTTGGTTTCCTCATCCTCCGAATCCAAGTGACGATACCTCTCGGAGCGAGCTGCAGGCAAGAGCCAGAGGGGGAAGGGATGTCACCCTGCCTGCAACACCCCACACCCTGCCTGCAGCAGGGCCAGGTGGGACCTACGCCCGTAGGGTGACAGCCCAGTCCCAAATCCCAGGGGAGTTTTGTGGGGAGGAAGCTGGTAAGGGTGAGCAGCCTGGAAAGAGGATTGCATCTGTTTTGTGACTTGGGTTGTAAAGCCACCAGCTTCACCCAGGAGATTTCCATCCCCCACGGGAGCATCCAAAGTGCAGCTGGGATAATGGATTAGCAGAGGTAGAAGAGGGATGGATTTGGCCTCACTGTCAAAGTAGCTGGTGTCATCCTCCGACTCCAGCTGGGGGATGAACTCAGCCTTCTGCCGCAGCAGCCCGTTCCAGTCCAGATGGAGGAAGAAGGAATGGTGCTTCACCTCATGTGCACCTCCTGCCAGGCAGAGAAACCCATGTCAGGGGTATGGGGCAGGATCCAGGATGCTCCCACTCCCACCCCAAGGAGCACAGCCTCTCCTCCACACAGAGCAAACGGCTTTACAAGGATGGACAGGAGCCCTCTGCAGCCTTCCTGGCGGGAACCCCAAGCAGGAGACCTCCTCCTAGCACCCTCAGCATGGTAGGACATGCTTTGGACTCAAAGCCATGCAAATTTGATGGGAATCAAGGTGCCAAGTCACTCCCTGAGGGTCTGCTGTGCATACCAGTGCCCAGGCGCTCGAGGGGACACTGCCTCAGCAACCGTGTGATCAGGTCCTGGGCATCTGCAGGGAGAGCCTCGTCCCCTTCTGGCCACATAATTTCATCTGCAAGGAAAAAGAAACAGGGGTTTGGGGTGGCTGGAAGCGTTTGGACTCTTCTGGGCAACAGGAAAGTCCCCCGGGAGCCGCAGCAGGGGAAGGGCCCTCCCAAAGCAGGAAATCAAAGCTTGAGGAGCCTCCTCACTGCTCAGCCGAGTGTGACAGGAAGGAACGAAGCTTCCCACGTGTTGAAGAACAAGCCCTGGCTGCTGGGGGCACAAACTTGCCCCTGACACTCACCACTGATGACCTGCCCGAAGAGCTCCTCGGGGGTGTCTCCGAAGAAGGGGACGCAGCCCACCAGGAACTCGTAGAGGATGATGCCCATGGCCCACCAGTCCACGGGCTTCCCATAGCCCTGGATGAGGATGACTTCAGGGGCGATGTACTCTGGAGTGCCACACACCTGTGTGGGAAGCAGGGGCTGACACCTCTGCAGTGACCTTTGCAACAAATCCCGAGGTTGTCTGAGACCCCAGTGAGGGCAGGTCAGCCTCGTGGAGCAGCACCTCCTACCTGCTTGTCCATGAACTCCCGCGTGTCCTTCTCCATGTGCCCTTCGTACAGGTTCGTGGTCATGTTCATCAGGCCGATCTTGGACAGACCAAAGTCTGTCAGCTTTATGTGGCCCATGGAGGTGATGAGCAAACTGCAAGAGAAGACAGACACCCCACAGTGCTGCTGTTTGCTTCTGGGGAGGCCTGAGACAGACCAGCCACACCCCAGGGCCTCTGGTCCTGATGCAGTGGCACAGAACCAGTGTCTGGGGAACAAAACACATTCTGCCCTTCCCTCCTGGCTTTCCTTTCCCCACCCAAAGCCACGCCCAACCCTTGCTCAGACCTGACCCACATCCTCACTTGTCAGGTTTGAGGTCCCGGTGGACGATGCCGTAGTTGTGGAGATACTCCAGTGCAAGAACAGTCTCAGCAAAGTACATCTTGGCCATGTCGACGGGCAGCGGGCCCATGTTCTTCAGCAACGTGGCACAATCCCCCCCTGTGGGAACACGGGGGGCTCAGGGGAGGCAGCAAGGTCAGCAGGACCAGCAGGCTCCCAGCCAGCCCCTCTGAGCTGCTGATCCCCAGGAAATGCTCTCCAAGTTGATCGTGGCCACCACCTTCATCAAGATCAGGATCACAAAATTATTTCCTTGTGCTTCCCTCTGCTGCCTGGAGCAGGGCAGGAGGTGTCCAGGTGGTGTCCTTGATGCTCAGACTTTGACATCCTCCCCTCCTCCCTGCACCATCCAGCCCCGAGTCCTGCTCTCACCTTCCACGTACTCCATGACCATGCAGAGGTGTCGCTTTGTCTCGAAGGAGCAGAACATGCTGACCACGAAGGGGTTCTCAGCGAAGGTGAGGATGTCCCTCTCCACAAACACCTGCTGGATCTGGTTCCTCAGGATAAGGTTCTGCTTGTTGATTTTCTTCAGGGCGAAGCGCTGCCGCGTCTCCCTGTGCCTTACCAGGTACACGGCCCTGGAGGAACGGCTGGACCTCAGCACAGGTCCTCCAGCCACCAGCACTGACCACCCCACACCGTGGGGCTCAGGCAAAGAGGGGCTTTGGAGTTGTTTACAGATGGAGACAAGTGATAGGAACTCCCCAACTCACCCGTAAGCCCCGTTGCTGATCAGCTTGATGGTCTCAAAGTCCCCCTCGCAGGGCTTCCTCCGTGGGACGGTGACAGAAGGCTGGCTCTGAGGAAGACACAGGTTTTTAATGTAGGCAAGAATTCACCCAGCACCATCAGGTACCACTTCCAAAAGCTTCTTTCTGCCAGAGCCCCCTCCAGTCACAACCCCCAAACCAGAAGCTCAAGATGCTCTGCAGATTAAGAGCCCACTCTGAGCTCTGTCCACTCAAGAAGCCAAATGAGGGACTGTTGTCCTGTTCTTTTACAATTCTTTTAGCCTTCTGAAATGTTTACATACTGGGAGTCAGACTCTCAAAGTTCTCACAGATTTTTCATAAACAATTCTATTATTAAGGTAACAACTTTTTGCTGTTGCCATTCCTCCTGGTTAGGAGGAGACACTGATGGACTGTGACTTTGACCAGTGTGGTCGAAGGGGTTGAACCCCTTCATCCAATCTGGTCTCATTTTCAAAACTGTATAAATACTGACGTGAAAAATTAAATCAGGTTTTTTCATGCTTGGGCATCTGTGCTGTGCCTGTGTCATTCTTTGTGTCAGTAGTGTGTCAAGGGACGGTGAGATCTTCCCCCTGAATACATCAATCACCCCTGGGGACAACCCAAAATGAACATCTCCCAGTCTAGGACAGCTGCAAGGAGCTCTGGTGTGGGGTGAGGCAGGAGGAAGCTGGAGGCAGCAGGGGGGACATGCAGGTGGGACCACACTCACCTCACAGGTGTCATCGTTCTCCGGTGTGATGGTGTTCCCGCTGTCAAAGTGATCCAGCTGCCCCATTTCTGCAGATGGCAGGGATGGTTTTCACTTTCTTCATGCTCAACACCCACCAAAATCACCCCCTGCCCAACCACTCTCCCTCCAAACTCAGAGACCCCGTGGGGATTTAGCCACATGCTTTGCTCGAGCTATCGTATGGAGAAATTCAGGTCATGACGTTAAGAAGTTCAACACGAGGTTAAACATTTATATAATTCCTTTTTTTTTGATAGTCATTCCTGCATTCTCCAGGGATTATGATTCCCCCCCAGGGCTACGGATTAAGTGTTTTTGAGCTTAATCTGCTTTGCTGAACGTGTTGGAAGCAATAACAAGGGATGTGGGGCTGGCCAGAAGGACGTGGCCATCATGCTGGTCCTGCTGTGACCTCCCTGCCATGACACCAGCTCAGCCCTACAGGTCTCCCTGACACCTCCCAGTGCTCAGTCATGATCATCACTGGCCAAACTGGGAGTCCAAATCCTGCTGCAGACCACAGAATCCTCAGCCCAAGTGCTTCCTTACCCTCCAGTGGGTCCTTGACAAGCCCCAGTTGGCTGATGATGTATCGGGGAATATCTGTCTTTATTCCCTGTCCAACTTTGGCGTGTCCTTCTGCAGCTTCCAGGAGATGGTAAAACTCCTCTGGGTCGAACTCCTGCGTGGGGAAAACCAAGCACAGTTGAGGAGAGGGATTTTGCAAAGTTAAACTTTTCCTCTAAGCCTTGCAGGTGACACCTGTAACTGGGGACAGGCCCTGGATGCAGCGTTCCCCCATCATTCCCCATGTCAAGGGTGATGGAAAAAAAATGTACCTCTGTGAGTTGGCCTTGGAAGGAAAACTAAGGGAGATGAAAATTTCATCAGGAACCACAGCACAAGGTCACTGCTTTAGAAATTCAGCAAAATCAACCAAAAAAAAAAGCCCTGAAAATCACAGAATGGTTTGGGCTGGAAAGGGAACTAGGAGATCATCTCATTCCACCCCCTGCCACGGGCAGGGACACCTTCCACCATCCCAGGTTGCTCCAAGCCCCATCCAACCTGGCCTTGGACACTTCCAGGGATCCAGGGACATCCTGGAGGCTTTGACCCCTCTCCAGGCTGGCACAGAGCATGAAGGACAAGACAGGAGCTTCCAAGTCTTACCAGGCACTCCAGAAGTCGGGCAGGGCGGGAGATGATGATCAGCAGCTTCCTCACCAGCTGGTCAATGAACTTCACTTCCTCGCTCTCAGAACGCTCCTGAGCCTGTTGGGAATGGAGACAGAAGCCAGGTGTCTCCTGGTGGCCTCACGAGCTGGCACCAGGCAGGGAACTGCCCCGTACTCACGTCTCGGAGCATCTTCTCCAGTTTCTCCTGCAGCTCCATGAAGTAGCGGGAGGTGATGAGAGCTCCCTGGGACTTGGCCAGGCAGTCTCGGGCCAGCTCGATGATCTGGTGGTGGATGAAGCCCAGCACCCCATCAGCCAGGGGCAGGGTGCTGCTCGGGGAGAAGTTTGTGATGGTGTCCTGCAGGCGCTCTTCCATCTGGGCTGTGGCCTGCAAGGCAGAGTGGATGGTGATGGCCAGGAACACACATCCCCATGCCGTGGGTTTGGCCAGCCAGGATCTTATCCTACCTCCTGGAATGTGTTTGGCCAGCCAGGATCTCATCCTACCTCCTGGAATATGTTTGCCAGCCAGGATCTCACTCTACCACCTCCCGCAGCTCAAATATTCACATCCACGTGTGAATATTTGGGGCCATTTTTTATGTTTTTAATAGAGATCAACCTCTCGTCCTTGCTGAAATGGAATTATTGCCTTAGGGAAGTGATTTAAGGCTTGCAGTAGGCACTGCTTTTTATTGATCAACCTATGAAATTAATTTCATAGCTACACAGCAAAGTTTATTTAAATTATTGACTCTTTTGACAATGTATTATGATATTTGGGATGTGTTACCCAGGATTAAGTATTTCAGCAGTAAGAAATTCATGGTGGTCATTGTCATATGTGAGGATTTAACAAAGTTAAATCCTGGGACCAGCTTCCAACAGACTGCAGAAGTCTCCACAGCCCCCTGCCTGCTTGTGTAACGGGGCACTTGTGTGGATAAGAAACCAGAGGTTTGTTATGTCTCCATTGTCCCCAGTACCCCTCATGATGCATTCCACACTCCCACAGGGAGGAGAGGTTGTTCTGGAGAAGGTGCTGCCATGGAGGCACCAACATGCTCTTCCCCCAGGTCCTGGCAGTTACCTTGGGGAACCTCTCCTTGTAGACATGGTTCATCATCACCACCTCGTTATCAAACGTTCCACTCGTCCGTCCAGGGCTGCAGAGGGAGGAGAAGGGCGAGGTTCAGGTCATTTACACATCTGCAAACAGTCACTACCCCCAGAGAGCAGTTTGGTCCCTCCTCCCAGCTCCTGGCTCCAAGGGGTTAAAACTCATCCAAGTGGAGCCATCAGCCTTGGGCCAGCACTCCCAGCAGCATCCCGACCACTGGAGGTCCCTGGGGTGTGGCCTAGGGAAGCTTAACCCAGGTGCCCAAACACAAGTCCCTTGGAAATCCAGAACTGAGAGGCTGCTCCATCATCCACTCGGCTCTGAGGAACGAGCTCATCTTTCCCTTCCTCTGGAGCCCACAGTTTCTTGCCATCATTGTGTTTTTGCAGCTCACCAGCAAGCAAAAAACCCAACCAAAACTCGTGGTGGACAACAGCAACCTTCATTTAACATGGTTTTCCTCCTTCCCTCACCCAACACTGCCTCTCCCAGGGCTCTGCCTGATGATCCCGTTATGCAAAGCAAGTCACAGGAGCAACCAGCAACTCATTAACCACTATAAAATTATAAAAGTGGTGATAAAAACCAGCCCCAGCCCTGCCTCAGCCTTTGCTGTGCCAACTGCAGAACTGGCATCTCCTCACTGAAAATCTTGCCACCAACAAACCCCTGCCAGATAATTAATCTGATTTTAATGAAATTTCGGCCAGCAACACGCAGGGCTGTGGCTCTGCCTCTGGCAGCAATGAGGGTTGAGAGATTTTTCAGAGGGAAAAGAGGGTGTAACCAAAACATCCCCTGCAAAAAGCACAAGCCTCTGGTGCTGGGCAATGTGTGTGGCTCACTGCACAGGGTGGTCCTGGAGCAGCAACCTGGAGCTCAGCAGGTACAGCTGAGGGTCAGCTCACACAGTGCTATGGCCACTGGCTCGATGCCTTCTCCAAATTTTCCTCTCTCCAGCCCACTAATGCCCATTCACCTGCACTCCTTGTGGTTTTGGTTTTTTTTTGCAGAGGCAAAGGCCAGTCCCAGCAAGCAAAGGTGATGTTTTCTGATCCAAGCCCAGAAATGGGATTTTTGTTTTTTTAACAGCAGATAAGTCATACAAGCATGGCCACTGCTTGGGCTTCTGCTTGGTGATCCCTTCCTCACCACCACAATCGTTCAGACAACTGAGCAAGAGGGTGCAAACCAGCTACTGTGGAACAAATCCCATCTTCTCCAGCTTCAGCTCCAGGAGACAGGTATCACCTGCTGCCAGGAGAGCAGTGCCACATCCCAGCAGCTGAGAAGATGCTGAGAACCAGACCATGGAGCTTAGGATCACAGAACCATGGAATACTTTGGGACACTTTCCACCAGGCCAGGTCGCTCAGAGCCCCATTCAACCTGAACTTGAATATTTCCAGGGATGAGGCACCTACAACCTCAAGTCAAAGTTCCCCGCAAGGGGAAAACCCACATCAGGGTTTAGCTTAGCAGGACCAGGACACCCCGGGAGCAGCTCGTGAGAGGGCAGAGGACACCCTGGATGTGCCAGCACCCAGCGTGGTGTCCTGGGAGCTGCTGGGTGCCCCACCTGAGGCTCCTGGATCGTGGGCGCAGGCAGGGCGAGTGCCTGCCCTCCTCGTCCGTGACGCTCTCCGTACTGCGGAAATGCTTAGAAAGGAAATGCAGCTCGTCGGGGGTGGGCTGGTACGGCAGCTGGTGCAGGCGCTCCTGGGAGGATGAAGATGACTGGGAAGAGAGAGAGGGAAGCAGGAGATCAGTGGATGGCTCCGTGCTTGTGGGTTTCTTCTTTTCTTGCGTCAGAGCCGGGATTAAAGCACGGGAGATGCAGTTTTCCCGTGTTTGGACTCAGATGTTTATCAATTCTTATCTAAGCACAGTCTCACAAGTTCCAGCCAACAAGGTAGAAAATGTCTCTAACTCTTCCCATGGTCTTTTAAGCACTAATTACCCAATAACAAGATGACACTGATATTATTTATACATTTAACCCAGTAATGACCACCCAAGGTCTGCAATGCAGACCTTTTCACCCAACTAGGAAAAAAACCCCAAACCCATGAAAAGAAGGTAGAAGAACCTAGCCAATGCCCAAAATCCTCCATCTTGCTCTATATACATTACCATATACTAAAACCTTAAATCCTATGCTTTTCACCCTGTAATATCACACAGTTCCACTCAAACTAACACCCACAACCCCAGTGCTGTCACTCAATTTCAGAAGCCTGTTCCATGGCCTCAGGTCAAATGTAGTGCCTGCTTGAGGGTCAGTGCCTGTCAGCAAAGAAAGCCTGAAATTCTCAGCCCCCAGGGTTCCAACACGTGCTTCCCAGCAGTGGGGTGAGAACCAGCAAGCCCATGAGGGAAATATCCCTTGGAGCCTCTCAGGAGGCTGGAAACCCTGACAGGCAGCATGGGCTGGGACTGGGAGTGTGAAATGTGGAGAGGAGCAGTCTGGGGAGGTCTGCCCTGCCCACTCCCAAAACCCCCCATTCTCCCACTCAGTTTGGCTCCACTGAGCCCCATCCCTTGTAGCTCCAGCATTCCAGGCAGCTCAGTCCTGTGACACCTGGGCGCTGTAATCCCAGGGATGCTCCAATGTCCAGGGATGCTGCAGCCCCAGAACTCTGTAACCCCAGGACACAGTACCTCCCAGAGATGCTGTAACCCCAGGGATGAAGTTAGCCCAGAGATGCTGTAATTGGACACTGTAACCCCCAGGGATGCTGCAAGCCCACTGCTAAGCCTTATGACTTTCTTAAAAGCTCATTTGGGGAGCAGGATGCAGGAGTGTCCTTCAGAACCCAGCACCATGGAGCTTGGGAGGCATTTCACCAAAAATCAGGGGGTTTAGGCTCTTTTCTACTACCATGAGAAAGCAAATGTTACCGAGACCGTGGAGCTGGGGGTGTTGGTCCCATAGCCAGAGGAGGGTAACGAAGCCAGTGACCACCTTCTGCCATCAGCCCTGTGAGGGACAATCAAACGTGCCAATCACACACAGGGGGAAAAGCCCAACATCTAAATGCAAATCAACATCAGAGCCAAAGCTGGGGAACAGGCACAGGCATGGCTTGAGGAGTAAAGCCCTGAAATCTCTTTTCATAATGGACTGAAACTGGGTGAAATAAGGGGTTTGTAGGAGAGGGGGGCTGTTCTGCAGCCACAGTGTGAAGGGACAGTGGCAGGCAGCAGAATCACTGCCAAGGGACAAAGCTGGGGCTCCGCCAAATCCACTTCACACAGGGCCAAAAAAAAATGCCCACGAGAGTCTGATTTTTAATTAGAGCAAAATTCAGCCTGCTGGGAGCTTTCTTGGTGAGAAACTGGGATTCCCAAAGACTCATCCTGAGACAGCAGGCGCCGGGGAGCAGAGCCTGGCCATAAACAGGAAGGGAACTGCTCATATGCAGGCAAATGCTTCCTCTTGGAGATGTTTCCGAGGGATGGGGACACGTCCAGGTCAAGACAAGGCTCTTCACCTCCCACTGCCATTTCCCGTGCGGGGTCAAGGACAGCAGGAGCTGGCAGGGTGCCACATCCAGCTCCAGCCCTGGCAAACTCCTGACCCCACAGCCTGGCTGTTCCCTCTGTTGCAAGTGTGCAAACCACCCGAGAGCCTCCGGCGTTTTTCCATGCGACGATTGATGGGTTAAAATCAGCCACCCGCCCTCCATGTGTGCAATTAATTAATTAGTAAAACAGGGTTTGGTGGCTGCATCTGGGCTGGGGAGGGGATGCAGCAGGATCTGCCTCTCTGGGCACCTGGATGAGCATCCATCCCTGGACATCTGAGAATCCATCAGGAGTCCGAGATGGGGCTGAACACATGGCCAGGGGTGGTGTGATGGGAACAGAGAGATTTCTGCTCCCAGAGCTGCAGAAATTCTGGAAATTCATCCTGGTGCAAAATTTCCCACCCGGGGATGCAAACAAAGGATCACAGAGTCCCAGATGGGCTTGCATTAGAAAGGACCTCAAAGACCCAGTCCCACTCCCTGCCATGTGCAGAGACACCTTCCACTTGACCACATTGCTCCAAGTCCTGTTCAGCTTGGCCTTGAACACTTAGAAAAGAAGATCCCTGATGATGTGGAGACACCTCCCCAAAATGCAGCCCATGCCCATCCCTGGTACTTGCCTGTCAGTCCGAGGAGCATGGCTGGGGTGGCAGGAGGAACCAGTCATGGCAGAGAAAACACCACCAGGCCAGAAACCAGGCGGGAAAAAAGCAAAAACAAAAGCAAAACAAGTCACTTGAGATCAACAGAACAGTTCCCTGGTGGGGGAATGATCTTTACTAGTGAATATTTACTGCTCTGGGACTGGGGCTGAGAGCTCACCTGCGAGCGAAGGGGAAGTTGATGGAGGTGCTGGCAGAGAAGTTCCGTGGGCTGTCCAAGGGACTGCTCCCTGCTGCAGGGAAAAAGGGGGAAAATTCATCCCCAAACCCACCCCAGTACAATGCCCTGGGTGCTTCGGGCTGCTCCTTCAGGGAAGAGTGTTTAAGTCACTTCCCAACCTATTTCCCCCCTGGAAAAGGCACCTGGCAGCCAGGAGCCAGACTGCTGCTGCTAACGCGGTGCTGAAGCCCTCCAAAATATTTGGAGTAAAATATTTGGGTAATTTTGGGAGATGCTGAACCCATCCACTGGGATAATCCCTTACCTGTTGGCACAGAGAGCGGGGAGAGAGGCCGTGAGAGGGTGGGAGAGGGGGTGCCCACCACTAAGCTCTTCCTGTTGCTGCTTCGGCAACTGGGGAGGAAAGAGAGGGAATTAATTCAGGGAATCAATGACAGCCAGAGCTGGATGGGCTCAGGCACGTAAGTATCTGCTTGCACATGAATTTCTGTTCCAGGGAACACAGCTGCTGTCACCCCACTGGTTACAGATCTCCTGCCACAGGGAAGATCCATCCCCAGGCCCAGCACTGCTGGAGATGGGCAGACAGGGTTATTTTTAACAAAGAACTGTCCCATCAAGGTCCCACTTCTGGTTTTGGCTCGCTGGGGAGGGCAGAGGCAGGAGGCCCCTTGGGCAACAGCCCCAGTGCAGGAATAGAAAATGGGATGTAAAAGGAGGAAGCGGTGGAAATGCCAAATGGCCACAACCTGACCTGCTCCAGTGCATGGAAAATACCCACAGTTCCTATAAATGTCCCCCTGCCCTTCGTGGTCCCCTTGTCACAGCAGAGAGGATGGTCCCAACCCCCTGAGACTGCAGTGTCACCAGGAGTTTGTGGGAATTTTGCCCCGGCTGGGCCGTGCTCTCTCCGGCAGCAGGAGGGAGCCACGTGCACCAGCACCAGGTGAGAATCAGAACCAGCACCCTGACACCCCAAAAACCCCCCAAAACCCCATCCTGGTACCACAGCCCAGCATCCCACAGAGCATCTCTTCAAAGCCACATCCACAAGCGCTGGGTCTTCACATCCCCATCTCCATTCCCACCCTCCCAGCACACAAGGTTTCAATCCTCACAGGAATTTTGTTTTTCCTTTCCTTTCAGCCCTGAGTCCAAGGCTGCCTTGCAAGAGCGGCTCAGCCTCAAAAATTCCCGCTGCTGCAGCCCCACTCCTGTCGTACTCCACTCCCACATTTCAACCCGTTTAAAACACGATGGGCTCGTGTAAGTTCTCCTTCACTCTGCCAAGAGGAAACTGCAAATATCCACGGCACAGAGCAGAAGCTCAAGCACGAGGACAACCCTCCCCTTCCTCTATTTCCGCTTCCTCAGGCTGCAGATTCCGCAAAGACACCGAGTTTCCTCACCAGGCTGGGAACAGGAACCCACAGAGATGCTGCTAATTAAAGGACACCGTTCAACATCACACCACGGCCACAAACACCCACAGCACTGAGGGGGTGAACTGGAAGTGAAGGGATTCTCCAGGATCCCAAAAACAGAAGGGAGTGGCAGACGTGGCATCCAGGATGTAAAGGACAGTGATTCACAACGGGGCCCTCCAGGTGGGACCTGCACAAGACACTGATGAACAGCCAATGCCAGCAAGGGGTGGTCAGAGTTCCACAGGCATGGACAGAGCTCCACAGCCATGGACAGAGCTCCACAGCCATGCACAGAGCTCCACAGCCATGGACAGAGCTCCACAGCCATGGACAGAGCTCCACAGCCATGGACAGAGCTCCACAGCCATGGACAGAGCTCCACAGCCATGGACAGAGCTCCACAGCCATGGACAGAGCTCCACAGCCATGGACAGAGCTCCACAGCCATGGACAGAGCTCCACAGCCATGGACAGAGCTCCACAGCCATGGACAGAGCTCCACAGCCATGGACAGAGCTCCACAGCCATGGACAGAGCTCCACAGCCATGGACAGAGCTCCACAGCCATGGACAGAGCTCCACAGCCATGGACAGAGCTCCACAGCCATGGACAGAGCTCCACAGCCATGGACAGAGCTCCACAGCCATGGACAGAGCTCCACAGCCATGGACAGAGCTCCACAGCCATGGACAGAGCTCCACAGCCATGGACAGAGCTCCACAGCCATGGACAGAGCTCCACAGCCATGGACAGAGCTCCACAGCCATGGACAGAGCTCCACAGCCATGGACAGAGCTCCACAGCCATGGACAGAGCTCCACAGCCATGGACAGAGCTCCACAGCCATGGACAGAGCTCCACAGCCATGGACAGAGCTCCACAGCCATGGACAGAGCTCCACACACATGGACAGAGCTCCACAGCCATGCACAGAGCTCCACAGCCATGCACAGAGCTCCACACGCATGGACAGAGCTCCACAGGCAGGGACAGAGCTCCACAGCCAGGGACAGAGCTCCACAGCCATGGAGAGAACTCCACACGCATGGACAGAGCTCCACAGACAGGGACAGAGCTCCACAGCCAGGGACAGAGCTCCACACACATGGACAGAGCTCCACAGCCATAGAGAGAGCTCCACACGCATGGACAGAGCTCCACAGGCATGGACAGAGCTCCACAGGCATGGACAGGGCTCCACAGGCACGGACAGAGCTCCACACACATGGACAGAGCTCCACACCTGACATCCAGCACCCCTTACCTCCCTCTGGCATCTCGCCCCTGCAGGCTCCTCCTGCCCTGGGCTAAAACCAGGAGCCTCAACTGTTTTGAAGGTCTCCAGGGAAGCTGCTTTGGGCCCCTCACACCCCTCCTCTGCCCCTCCCTGCACCCAGGATGAGGGGTCTCTGGGTGTCCCTAGGGCACACATCCTGTGACTGCTCTGAGCTCACGTGGAGCTGCAGTGATGCTGGAGGGCTCAGAGGTTCCCCCTCAGCACCTGGGCGGAGCTGAGATGTTGGGGGGAGACAGAAACCTTCCCCTCCCTGACCATTTGCCCCTTCTGGAATCACAGAATCCCAGAATGGTTTGGCTTGGGAGGGAACTTTAAGATCCTCTCATTCCCCCCCCTGCCATGGGCAGGGACACCTCCCACTGTCCCAGGCTGCTCCAAGCCCTGTCCAGCCTGGCCTTGGGCACTGCCAGGGATCCAGGGGCAGCCACAGCTGCTCTAGGCACCCTGTGCCAGGGCCTCACTGCCCTCCCAGGGAACAATCCCTGCCCAACACCCCATCTAACCCTACTCTCTTTCCTCCTCTGGTGTTTGATTCCCTCACTTAAACACAGGCTTGTAACAAACCCCGATTAGAGCTGCAGACTCGCAGCCAGAACCCACAGCCTCGGCTCCGTGTGCCGGATGGGAAACCGAGGCAGCCCTGCCCCAGCCCCCAGCGGCACAGGAAGAGGTTTAGGAACCAGGAGAGCTGCAAAGAGCCGCCAGCAGCTCTGACATTGCTTCACTGCCGGCCCTGCCACAGGGACCGCGCTGCCTGCGCGTCCGTGTCCCGCAGAGGGGACAGCCCCGGGGACGAGGGGCTCACCTCTCCTCCCTCGCTTTCATTTTGGCAGTGAAAACAAACCTTTAGTGAAGCATGTTCCAGTAATGGTGACACAGAGAGAGGCCGACGTTTCCTGTTTCCGCGCGCTCCACCCTCGGCTCCCACAACCATCTTGCGCCACTGTAACCCCCCTCCGCCTGACACATCATCTACAGCTGCTTCCCATCCTTCCCGCACGGAAACCTCGGGCTAGAAACTAGCCCCGGGGCAGAGACGAGCTGCCGAGCCCCGATGGCAGGCGCTGGGGCTGCTGCCTGCTCTGCCTCCATCACTTAATTGCACGTTTGGTACCAAAAATGGAGTGGAAAATCGCTGTCAGCATCTCCCCCGCCGCCCGTGCTGAGGCTGCCTCGGCCGTGGCGCTGCCGCTGCCATCCAGCACTTGTTCCAAGGGATGTGGAAAGTGTGTGACAGCCGGTGTGACCCCAAAGCATGGAGCAAAATCGTGTGTCACCCGTCGGGAGGCTGCCTGGGAGGAGGGATCGGCATCTTCCAGCGCCTGCCGGCACTGCAGCATCGCCCGGCCTCGGCACGGGATGTCCCGGGGCAGGAGATGGAGCAGAACCTGGCAGCGCCACCGAATCCCAGAATATCCTGAGGTTGGAAGGGATCCACAAGGATCATCGAGTCCAACTCCTGGCCCTGCACAGGACGCCCCACCAATGCCACGCTGTCCCCCAGAGCGTTGCCCAAACGCTCCTTTGGAGCTCAGCCTGGGTACCATGAGCGGTTCCCTGGGAGCCCGCGGGCGCCTCGGAGCGCAGGGATGGGCAGGATGCGGCTGCACAGCGCAGAGCAAACGGCTCTGCCGCGGTCCGGGCGAGCTCAGAGGGGCGGGTGGCTCGGGGTCAGGGCTGTGGAACACCGAGGGTCAGGCAGGGAAGTGCACAAAGGGGCTGCAGCTCCCTCTCCTCTCCAGCGGGATCCGCCCCTAAAACTTCCCAGGACATCAGAGCACCGTGTGCCAGCTGCCAGCCCGGCACCAGGCACTGCAGGCAGGTGAATCCGAGGCAGAAAACAGCCGGTTTGGGATAAAGTGGGTGCGGGGTGCAGGGAGCAGGGCGGAGTCGGGCCGTGATAAGGGAACAGGCACAATCTCAAAGGGCAGAGCAGGCGGCTCCGCTCCTGCTGCGTGACTGAGAGCTCTGTGCTCCCAGCTCCCTTTCTTGCTGGCTCCATATCCCCCAACAGCTCTAATGTGCCTGGAGATTTGGGGAAGTGCCATGGATCACCACGTCCTGGAAAAAAATTGCTTTCCAGTGGGATAAATTCATGTTTAACTTTGAAAGCCGCTGAACCAAGCAGCTGCATCCTAAGTTTCTCCATGACATTTGTCCTCCATGACTTGTGGCAGTGCTGAACTCGGCTGCCTCCAAGGATGGGGCTGGGAGAGGGCTGGAATGGGGCTGGGATGAGGACCAGGGTCTGGATGCTGAAATGCAACACGCTGCCTGGCACAGACCCCACCACACCCTCACTCTCTCCCCTCATCCCGAGCCAAAAGCACTGAACCCACAATGAACCCACCCTGGAGCACCAAGCAACGCCTCAGGCACCTCCCAGGAGCAAAATCCTAAATCCTCAAAGGGAATCACAGGGTAACAAGTTGGGTATAGACTTATTTATTTCTTTGCTCTGCAAAAAAAGCCTCAGGAACCTGCCTAGCACCCTGGGGTGCGTCCCTGCACGTCCCTGCGCCGCGGGTTCCCGGTGGTGGGTAGGAAATCATACCTGTTAGGTTTGCTGGGCTGTTTTCCTGCGCTGTTTGGGGTGTGAAATCGTACCTGTTAGGTTTGCTGGCCTGTTTTCCTGCGCTGTTTGGGGTGTGAACAGCCACGGGCAGCATCCACGGAGAGGGAGAACCCCGTCAGCATCGAACCACCGGCTCTCCTGCCCTGCGCCGGCCATCTCCACATCCCCCCACGGGAAATTAGGATCCCTCCAACCTCTTAATCCCACTAAATAACATCATATGCTTTCTGTTAAATAGGCCAGGCCGGTCCTCACCGTGGATTCTAGGAATACCAATGAAAGAAGAGCAAATCCTCTGCCCTTCATGAGAATTACAGCCACATCATGCTCAGCTGGAGACAGATGACTGCCTAGATCATCTTTCCAATTACACATCTCTCCCAGAGCCCCCCTGGCTTGGCCACTCCAGACTGGAAAACCCCATCCAGTGCCTTTTCTTAATTTTTAAGGGCCTCTTTGCTCATCCTCGTGCACTGGCAGCAGGAATTCCCACAGCCCAGGTGAGGCAGGCACCTTCCCAGGCTGGGATGGGATGGATACCTTTGCTAAGCAACCGTGTTGCTCTGTGCCAGCTCACACTGACACTGAGAGACAGCAACAATGGGAATCTCTCTGCTCTGCCTCCGCACCAGCTCAAACACCTCCGTTACACAAAGCCTTGGGAGGGTTTGATGCCTGGGCCAGCTGCAGCACCCCGAACCTGCTGCATGGAGGTCCCAGCCTCCACCACCCACAGCTGGGGGGCTCAGCGGGTGCTCTGCACCTCCTGTCCCCCTCCTCAGGGGTGTGTCCCACCAGCCTGCCGGGGTCAGGCCTGGCCTTGCAGCTGCAGACCCGGGGCAGCCCCACTGCACCTCATTTATGCACCCCCCACCACAGCCCCAGCCCTGCTGCCAAAGGGGTGGGAGTTCTTTGCCACCTTGGAGCCCTGGCCCCTTCCCACCCCTCCAGGCACCCTGGGGACCCTCACCCTGGCTCAGGCCCTGTGCCACGTGGGATCCATCCCATCAGCAGTGTCCACATTGGCACAGGGGGTCACAAGGGTATGTCCCTCCTCGAACATGTAAGACACCCCCTCCAAACCCACACACACACCAAGAATGGGTAAAGAGCACCCCAAAACGTCCCTTGATGTCCTGGAACCCTAAACCCCACCTGCCCTATGGCACTGGGGTCCCAACCAACACACCCAACACTGCACAGCCCATCCCAGATTGGATCCCAGCCACACCTGGGATCTGGAGGGTGTTGCCTCAGTGCACAGCACCCCACAAGAAGATGCAGCTGTGGTGCACAGCCCCTCCAAACGCACATGTGACCCCCCCCCAGTGCTCAGACACCCCAAAAACCACACACCCTGATGCACAGCCTCACCCATACCACACAGTCTGGTGCCCACCCACCCATGCATTGTTGCCCCTCCCAAACCA
>VYXD01004146.1:222564-241001 GCA_013397195.1 Hylia prasina | reverse complement strand
TGTTTGCACAGACAGTGAAGTGGATGCCACGGCATCAAACTATACCCTCCAAAGCCTCCAGCCGGGCACAGCCTACAGGGTGGGTGTTTGGGAGGTGACAGAGGACAGCGAGAGGACCTGCAGCGCTTGGCGGCTCTTCCAGACCAAGAGGCTGGGTAATAGCTGAGACTCCCCACACCCCATGGGGTGCTCTCGCCACCGTGTGATCGCCCCACCCCAAAACGTCTCCTGTGTCCCTGCTGGGGGCAGGAATGCCACCACCCAGCCTCGCCTATCCCCAGGTCCCCAGGGAGCAGCGTGGAGAGGCAACCTGAAGTACCTGGGCATCNCCACACAAGGGGCCGCTTTCTGCGGGAACAAGGGCACTCTGTGCCCGGCCCTCGGTGCCACCCGGCTCCGCCGTCCCGGGTCACCCGCCCCGTCACACGGCTCTGGTGTCCCGGTGCCACCGCGCTCTCCTGCCTCACTGGGGCTTTGTTCTCGCGGCTCTGGGGACAAGCACAACGCACCCTCCCAAAAACCCAGAGAACCCCATCCTTGGAGATTCACCCGGTTACGGGCAGAGGACCAGAAACACGCTGTGTGCAAAGAAAAAAAAACCAAAAAAAACCAACCAAAACCCCCAAGGCTCATCTTTCGCTTACCTTGCGCTTCTCGCCGAGCAGGGACACGTGGCGCGGCCGGGACATGCGGCGCGGCTGCGGGGCAGGGCTGGCCCCATCCCGGCAGCCGTGCCGGCCAAAAAAGGGGGTATTCTGGCTGCTTTCTCTTTTGTTTTTGGTAAAAGTGGGGCAAGCACTCACGCCTAGGGCTCTGCCCGGCAGAAGAGGAAACCCCAAAAGCGGGAAGCTGCGCTGAGCACCGGGGCTGCCGTCACGCCCGAGAGGGGCACCCGCGGGGTGCCCGAGGGGCTGGGGAGCCGGGAAGGGCAGCGGAGCCCCGGATCCGGTGTGGCACGGCCCGGCCGGGCGATGCTCGGGTGGCTGCTGGCGGCGCTGGCGGCGCTGGCGCAGGGCGGTAAGTGCTCCTGCGGTGCTGGGAGATGAGAGATAACTTCAGAAGACTTTCAATGAATGATTCGGGGGCGATAAGACCTGCGGAGCTCCCGGAGAGAGATGGAGATACTCACCCAAAACCACAGGGACGGAGTAAAGATGGTGAATCCCCGCTGGCAGCGGGCAGGAGCCGGGGCGAGTGGCGCCGGCCAGGGCCGCATCAATGGGAGGGGGAACACGGGGGGCTCGGGGTGAGAATCGCTGGTGCAGCTGCTCTGATTCGCCATTTGAGCAACATGGCAAGCAGGCACCTGCCACACCACTGCTCCCTCCATGCACGGGATGGGGTTTGGGATGCAGGAGCCTCCAGCCGCTGCCCTGTCCCGCAGGCAGCGCGGCAGCCCACGCCGTCTCCTGCTGGAAGAAATGCAACACCTACAAGCCATTTTACTGCTCCTGGCCGCCCCTCGGCCCCGCCGGCAGCACCTCCTACATCCTGAACTTCTGGTGAGTTGGGCAGCGCGGCGGGGAGGGGGAGCCCGTGGGATTGCCCCGGATCCCACCCTGTCCTCACTCCCTCCCCAGCTTTGAGAAACGCCGCCTGTGCCGCCGGTTTGAGGCGGGAACAGTGACCAGGTACAGCCCCTCGCATCACCAAGTGTACACCTTAGAGAACACCACGGCCTGGGTGGAGGCACGCTGGGGGGACCAGGTGCACAGGACCCCAAACCGCACCCTTCACCTCGATAAGGCTGGTGAGTGCCCCAGGGACCAGGCTGGCAGCCAGCAACAGCACTAAAAAACTGCCAGACAACTCAAAAACTCCTCATCTTTCCAGTCAAACTGGATCCACCTCCTACTGGGATGCCCTTCTCCAAGACTGGTGGCCGGCTGAGGGTGCGGGTGCCACGGCCACAGTGCCACGGCCTGGAGCAGCCGCCACAGCATGAGGCTCGCTTCTGGAGGGTGGGAGACAGCAGCTGGACACAGGTAAAAATGCTGTTTGCTGGAGCAGGCAGTGACTGACGGGACAGTCAGGAGCATCTGGGCAGCCCGAGGAGTGTGGGGGCTCAGTGATGTCACTGTCCCCCCCAAACCCAGCTGTGTCCCATCTGTTTCGCTGCGTTATCAGCTCTGCCTTGGCCATGGGATCCTGCTGCTGCCCATAACAGGATTCTCAGGGATTACACAGACAAAACCCCAGATTATATTAATGACGACAATGGATCAAATCCGGATGCTTGTCCCCAGTGAAGCTCCCACAGCTGGGGACCCCCCATCCCTCTCAGTTGCAGCCAGGAGAGTCCCAGGATTGAGAGGGCCCCTGGCCACCATGTCCCCTGCACTGTTTGGCTCTGCCTGGGATGTTTGGGGATCACAGGGCAGCACTGATGTCCCAGTAAAATACTGGTTTCACTGGGTGGGCGTCTCCATGCCTGGTTCTCTCTGCAGGTGACATGTGACACTGTGATGGTGACAGATGAAGATGACTCAGGTTGGTTTATCCTGTGGGGTTGTTGGGGACAAGCACCCCGTGATGGCCAAAGGTTGAGGAGGGGAGGGGTCACCCCCCAGCTGACCCTGCCACCCTTCTCTAGTGACCTGTGCCCTGGGGGTCAATGGCACCTTCGTGGTCCAGCTCAGACACAAGCCTCCCCACTGGAGCAGCTACTGGAGCGACTGGAGCAGCAACATCTCTGTCCCAGAGGGTGAGGAAGAGGAGAAAAGCCTGGTGAGATCCCACCAGCTCCCAAAAATATTGATGGCTCAGTCAGGCTTGTTCCTCCTGCAGAAATCCTGGAGAGCCCAGTGCTGAGCCATCAACTGGGCAAACTGGGGACAGATGGGCAGCGGGTGCTGAGGCTCAGCTGGCAGGTACAGTGACATCCCTGGGGACCCTCCTGGGTGTCCCCCACCATTTCATGCCTCGAGCCACCCCCTTTTCCTCCCCAGCCAGTCCTCAAGGAGCAAAGGGACATCACCTACAAGCTGGACGTCCACATGCTGGCGTGTGGCTGTGAAGAGTCAGATGAGGAGGACGCTGTGGAGCTGGGCTGGGAGGTAACAGAGCACAACCTCACGCTCTCCGGGGCTGAATACGAAATCCTGCTGGCCACGGTCAATGCCGCGGGGCCGGGGCCGGCGCAGCAGCTCCGTGTGCCGGCAGAGCAGCACGCAGGTACCTGGCCCTCTAGAAATGCTGAGCTCCTCTGGCAGCCCCCAGGGCGTTATTTTTTCCAGCTACCCCGAGTGTCCCCCCATTGCATTCCCAGATCTCAGCTTCAAGGAGATCAGCGTGGCCGGCGGCGCCGTGACCGCGCAGTGGGAAGCGCCGGTCCCTGGCGACGCCTTCTGCTTCGAGCAGCAGACACTGCCAGAGCCTCCGAAACAGGGAGTCTGCACCCAGCAGGAATTCCCTGCCAACAGCATCCACGTGGAGACAGGCAAGGGGTGCCCCAAGCCCCCCGCTGTCCCCACCCCGGGGTCAGGGGGTCTAACCAGCACCCCCGGTTCCTCCCCAGGAGCGCTGGGAGCGCCGGGCTGTCACCGCCTGGCCGTGCACGGCTGGGACGCGGAGCGCGGCTGGGCCACCTTCGCCCTGTGGCACCACTACTCCCGCAACGGTGCGTGTGCGAGCACGGAGCGTCCTGGTCTCGCTCCAGGAGGGGCGCTCCTGAAACAATCCCCCGGGTGGGTTTTTTTTGCGCGCAGATTCGCTGGTCGTGCCCATCAACATCAGCGCCGCAGATGCCGCAGTTGTGCTGCAGTGGAAACCGTCCCCACGTGCCGCCTGTCCCGGCGCGCTGGCCAAGTACCTCGTCTGCCACGCGGCCGAGGGGGACAACGTCACCTGTGAGCGGGGCAGGAGGAGGGTGCTGCCCGCGGGAAGCTGCCAGACTGCCCCACATTCGGTTTTGTTTGCACAGACAGTGAAGTGGATGCCACGGCATCAAACTATACCCTCCAAAGCCTCCAGCCGGGCACAGCCTACAGGGTGGGTGTTTGGGAGGTGACAGAGGACAGCGAGAGGACCTGCAGCGCTTGGCGGCTCTTCCAGACCAAGAGGCTGGGTAATAGCTGAGGCTCCCCACACCCCATGGGGTGCTCCCGCCACTGTGTGATCGCCCCACCCCAAAANCTCGCCGCCTCCTCTTCCCACCCCTTCCCAAGCCCGTGGGCACCAAAGCCATCCAGTTCTCGGCCGGCGAGATGAGCCAGGTGAGGTGTAAGGTGCAGGAGGGGGCAGCTCCCACAGCCCCCAACGCCCATGCACAGCCCTGGCACGGGACGTTCCACCCCAAACCCACCCAACCCTTAGGGCCAGCCCCCGACAGGCCTCCTGGAGCCCTCGGAGAGGTTCAACCCAGCCGAGCTGCTGCTGACGGAGCCGAATCCCAGCGAGGAGACGACTGACACGGGCACCCAGACTGCGGTGCCACACCCCGAGGTGTCGCGGCCCGGCCCCGCGCTGGAAAAGCCGGCGGCAGTGGCGGTGTCCCCGCCGGGCTGCGGGGAGGAGCTGCCCTTCTCCTACCGCAGGCAGGAGATGCTGAGCCCGGGGGGATCTCCACCCTCTGGCAGCACCAGCTGCGCCGGGCACCCACCCGGAGAGGAGGAGGAGGAGGAGGAGGAGGAAGAGGAGGGAAGGCAGGAGCTGCACCAGCCGCTGATCCCCATCGCCCTGCTCATCTCCGACAAACCCATCATCATCAGGGATGAGGAAGGGTGGGATGCCTCACCGGAGAAGTCGGTGCTGTAGCCATCCCCGGGTTGGAGCAGGGAGGGAGGGCAGGAAGGGCACGGGGGTGTCCTGTGGAATGCAGAGGGTCTGTGCGGGATGCTGAGTGCCCAGTCCGTGGGTGGCACCGGCACTCTCAGGGGGGTTCTGGTTTCCAGGACAGGGAAGGCGATGCCTCTGGATGCAGCTTTGCACCGGGACAGGTTTTGGTCATGCAGTTTTCAGCCTCAACCTTTCACCGGCAATAAAACCCGAGCGAAGGCGGCTCCAGAGTCTGGCCAGGACCGAGGGTATTTCCAAGCCTAGACTGGGAGGAGAGGCAGAGCTTCATCCCAGCCGGCTGCCACCTCTGGAACCTCAGTATCCTGGCGGGGACGCAAAAAGTCCCAGCACCAAACACCATCTACCTGAAAAAAACCCAAAAAGTGCAAAAAAAAAAAGAGAAAAAAAAAAACGGATAAAAAAATTAGACACAAACATTAAAAAATTAAAATAACTGCACAAAGCAGCAGGGCTGAGATTTTTTTTCCTCGCCTGGCCCGACCAGATTACAACAAGGATTTAGAGCCGGGGTTCAATCCACGGCGCTGTGGAGGACGCAGCCAGGCAGGCGGGATGGGGGTGATCCTTGGGGGCCCCCAGCCCCTTCCCGTGGGGCCACGCACCGCCTCGGGCCTTATCTGGAACATAACCGGAGATGAAAAGCGATTTGTGGTTTTCCCTGCCTGGCGCGGCGGTGTTTACTTGCTGAGAGAGCAAAAAAAAAACAAACCTTAAAAAACTAAAAGCGACAAGAATTTTGTAACACGGGGAAATCCAGGTGCGGCAGCGCCGGCACAGCCGCGGTGTCTCAGCCATTGACACTCGCTCGCTGCTGCTCTTGGCTCCACTCGCGTTTTGCGAAGTGTTTCACTCGAATTGCGCTCGCAGCAGCGGAAACCGCGGCGGTGCCGAGCGGAGACAGCGCTCCAGGGCCGCACCTTCACCCGCACCTCGGCCAGGGACGGCCGGGGTTGGGTTTACGGCCACTCCCAGCGCTCCAGGCATGAGGCGGCTGCGGTGCCGTCCCTGCCGGGGCTGGGGGTCTCATCCTGAAGGGCACAGGCGGGACCCCCATCGCCGTGTCCGGCACTCGCGTCCAGCCCGGCTCAGCCGCTGGTGGAGCCACGAGGTGGCACCAGCCCCACGTCCCCACGGCCATTCCCAACCCCTGGGCGCAGCAAGTCCATCGTTCCCTCCCTGCGTGTGTCAGGAATCTGTGTCAGGAATCTGTGTCAGGAGTCTGTGTCAGGAGTCTGTGTCAGGCCCGGCAAGTCTGCCTCTCCAGCCCCCCAGATTCCCGGGGATCGGCTGCAGGGGGAAGATCCGGCATCCTGCCACGCGGAAGCGCAGCGCAGAGATCAGATTTAGGGATTTTGTTGGGATTTGGGAGATGCCAGGCTCACTTCCGAGCGCTCCAGGCGCGTGTGGAGGAAGTATCGGGTTACGGGCGTGGAGGCACATTGAGGTTTCAGCCCCGGCCCCTGTTTGCAGCCGGGTTTGGGGCTCGGAGCCATGGGGAAAGCGCTGGGGGTCACTGAAAGCTCAGCACGGTCGGGTGGCAGCAGTAAACACACGGCCGGGCTCGGGGCCAGCGCCGATGCCAGTTAATCATTCCAGCTCATGGAACGGGTTCACAGCAGGACAGCCCGGCCCGGCCGCTGCACTAAAACACCCTGGGCAGGGAGGGGACAGGAGACCCCCCTCACTGCCCCCACGGGATCCCTCCCCAGGGATCCATCCCATCCATGGTGCCACTCATATCCCCTCTGACACCTGCAGGGGTGGCCCTGTCCCCTCCAATGGCTCTGTCCCCAGCAGTGACCCCCTGCATTTCTCCCCACACGTGCCCCAGGCTGGCCAGTGCTCTGCCAGGAGCACGGTGCCATGTGGAGCAATGGACGTGCTGGGGAAAACTAATCAAGCCAGGCTTGCCAATTAGTGCTAGTGAGCAGCTCACCACTTGCTAATTAGTTTAAATTTCACAGGACTGGTTTCCAAATGAGTCCCCAGGCACCACACTGAGCTTGGGGACCCAAGGACAGCCGCCAGGCCAGCTTTTGCAGCCAGGATGTGACCTTGCCTGCTCCTCTACCCCAGCAGCACCCAGACCTGCCACAGGGCATTGGTTGGGCCTGGCAAGAGCCACTGCCACCCACAGCCTGAGGACAACTCATTACACCCAGCAGGGGACTCATTACTCCAACGGGGGACTCCTTCCAGGACAGCTCTGGGATACGCAGCCAAAATCCATCCCAGCAGGGAGGACAAAGGTCAGCCCAGTCCCATTAGGATGCATCAACACCAAAATCACTCCATGGAGTTCCCTGTTCACAGCAGTGGTGCCAGCACTGCCCACACACCACCGGGGACAATGTCATTTGCTGGCACAGGCGTGGAGCATCCCTGCCCTAAAGGGAAAAACCTCTATTCTCCCTGTTCTCACAGGGCCCCTGTGCTGTGTCCCCAAAAGTAAATGGCACTGGGGACATGTGCACATGGATTGACCTGCCTCCACTTCCTTTGTGGAGTGGAAAATTCAGCACTGCATCCCAAGGAAGCAGGTGGGGCAGCCAGAAGGAGCTGCAGGGAGGTGCTGGCAGCCTGGGGATTTGCTCTTGGCTCCCTGATTTTATCGAATCACAGGATCGTTAAGGTTGGAAAACCCCTCTAAGATCATCAAGTCCAATCCAGCACTGCCAAGGCCACCACTAACCCTTGTCCCCAAGTGCCACAGCCACACAGCTTTTAAATCCCTCCAGGGCTGGTGACTCCAGCACTGCCCAGGGCAGCCTGTGCCAGCGCTTGACAACCGTTTCCATGAAGACATTTTTCCTAATATCCAACCTAAACGTCCCCTGGTGCAACTTGAAGCCATTTCCTCTTGATTTTGGGGCATGTGATCTGAGAACATAAAATAGCCAGAGGGGTTTGCTACAGCCCCATCAACATCAGCTCTTGGGGGGTCTGAGTCCCTGTGGAAGGAGAAGTGAAAGCCCAGACTGATATTTTAACACCAGATTAGGATGTTTCGCTCCCAGGCTGAGAAGTCTAACCTATTTTCCAGCCTCGAGGAAACAGCCCTGCAGAGCCACAACCTGGTTTTAACACAGGCTGAGGAGAAGGTCACAACCCTGTCCTTCATTCATCCATTCATCCCTTTCCCAGCCCTTTCCCTGCACCCCTCACCGTTTCCTGCTCCCTAAACCCCATCCTGGAGAAGAGCTGATGCCAGTGAGAAGTTTGAGCCTGGCCTGACCACCAGCCCTGGCTGGGAGCAGGGTTATTTGCCAAGCAAAAAGCCATCGCTGCCACTGCCTCCACAATGCCACCCGCTGCCAGGCAGATTAGGTGCCTTAATCCCTAAGCAAACAAACTGATCCCTGGGATTTTTTATTATTATTATATTTTAAGCAGAATTCAAGGGCTGCAGACAGCTCATCTCATCCACCCCCCAAGCACAGCAAAGCCCCCCTGGCTGTTCCCTGTGGTAGGAAACCTCTGATAGATGGGGAATTGGGGCTTTTCCTCCCTAAAAAAAAGCTTCTGAGATTCTTCTTCCCCCCCAGACAAAAACCCCAAGCACTGCTGGTCCAGGCATCCCCGCGGGGAAGGGGCTGCAGGGCCCACAGCTGGACAGACAGACACATGTGGACAGAGAGCCGCCGGCCGCAGCTGGGCTCAGCTTGTTTTGAAAGTCACGGGTATTTAAACGCCGCCGTTTTGCAACCATTCGGTGTCACAACAACAACAACAACTCGGCAAACAGGCCCCGGGGCCGCCCCGGCTCTTTCCTGCTCACGTCAGCTGCGACTGCCTCACCCGGGCCACGGCTATTTCCAAACCCAGCCACGGAAAACGACTTGAAGCAGCAACGAAAGTGAATATTTCATCTTTTCCCCTCCACCGAGAGGGGCTCGGAGCTGCCCTCGGGGCGGCACTGGATGCTCAGATCACTGAAAACCCCTCCGGGATGCTGCGAGCCCCAGCAAGTCAGCCGGGAGAAGTGGTTGAAAAACCATCTTCTTCCTGCCCAGAGCACCCGGGCCATGGCAGGAAGCATTTTCTTCCCTGCAGTTTGACTGTTCTCGGATGGCTGCTCGCAGGGCCGGCAGTCCAGGAGCAGCTCAGCCCCTGGCACGGCCAAGAGCTTTCCAGGCTTTGGCAGCTGCGAAGCGACGGCTATTGAACTATGGGGGTTTTTTGGTGTTTGTTTTTTTTAAATTGTTTATATATATATATTTCAACGGAAACTTTACAATAATCGTAAAAGAAATCATAAACTCAGGGTGTTGGGAGGTGGGTGGGCGCCTCCGTGCGCTCCCCTGGGTATCGGGTGATCGGGAAGGGGAGGACGCTTCGCCCTTATCAGCACACGCGTTCCCTGCCCCCTTGGCAACGGACCCGGCCAGAGGTTTTGCAGCATAAACATATTTTGCTCAAGCAGACGGCCAAAGTTGAGCTAAGGACAACTCGATAACCAGAGAGTCCCCAAAAAATCGCCTTTTTACAGCAGCCTCCCCCCATCTGTCTCATCCCAGCCAGCCGCCAGCCCGGCTTTGCAGCGATAAACACGGCACCAGGAGCAACCCCCCTTCCCGCAGATTCGCTCCCGGGGTGTTTACCAGCTCTTTGCGAGCAGATTGACTCTCCTTCATTTTTTTTCACAAGCCAAAAACCGCCGGGAAAGCGGAGGGAACCGGCTCGAGCCCCTCTGGGACCGTCCCGCAGGGCCGCAGCCGCCCTCCCCACCGGCGCTGCCCGGCGCAGCCACCTCCAGCCAGCCCGGAGCCCCCGGGCTATCGCTGCCTCCATCGCTGCGACGGGATGCGGTGGCATTTACACAGCTGCTCAGCAGGAAAATCCCTCTCCCTGCTCCGCATAACCCCTCTCATTGAAAGATAACTGCCCTCAGGCTTGCTAATGGCGTTGGGAAATAGGGAGGGGGTTCACTGCAGGCTGCTGGCGATGTCTGGGCATCCCTGTGAGCTGGCTTGGACCCTTCTCCCCCCAAACCGAGCTTGGTCTGAGGTGGTTTTGTTGCTGTTGTTGAAATCAGCTCAAATTTGCTGCTTCTCGCAGTTAAGAAAAAGGGAGCACAACCCGGTTTTCTGCAGACTTTGAGGCTGGGGCCTGGGAGTAGCAATCAGGGGTTTGACACCTCCTGAGGTGACAGGGAGCAGTGAGGGTGACAGCCCCGCGCTCCTCAGCTGGGGACAGCTGTGTCCCCAGCGACACCCAGAGCAGCTCACCAGTGCCCGTGGTGGCCCTCGCTCCTCCCCGGTGCCACACGCCGCACGAACAAGGTTTTATTTACCTGCGGGGCTCAGGGCGTGGGATGTCACCGTGCCACATCCCCGGGACACGGGGGGGGGCCGCGCACCCACGCGGGGCTGGACTGGGATTTCTCTGCGATTTCTGGGAGCGATGGCAAAGCCAGCCGGGGTGTGGAGCGGCGCGGGGAGCAAAGTCCCATCGCGCCACATCCCCGGCTCGGGGCACGGCCGTGTCACCCGCCTGTCCCCGCGGGTGGCGTGGGAGCCCTGCCCCGTCCCCAGCTGGGCGGGCGCTGTCCCCAGGCTCCCTGTTTGTGTGCCAACACATCACGTGCCGCCGCTGGATGACCCGGGAGAGGGGGATTTTTCTTTAAGTGTTGTTGTTGTTGTTGTTTTAACAAAGCCAAAATATTTGCGTCCCCACGGGGACGGCTCTGGGTCACAGAGCACGGAACGCCACACTGGGGTCCCGGCAGGAGGAGAGGGGACACCGGGCTCCGTGGGGAGGGTCCAGTGCCGGCGGCTCCATCCCTGGCGCTGTCCCCAGTGTTTATACATAGACATGTTTGTGCGCGGCACCGGCCCCTTCCTCGCTCCCAAACAACTGCAGGAAAGTCAAAAAGTCACAAAAATTTTCCATTGCCCGAGGAAGGGAGGGAGTGAGGAGTGAGTGTGCAAGGGGCCGGGCAGTGCCAACAGCGAGGGACCCCCAGTGAGGGGTCAGACCCCAAAAAACGAGGGGTTGGCTTTGTTACAGTGAATAAATGTGGCGGTTTGCTGCAAAGACAACACCAATTCGTGTTGCAGCACCGGCCACCATCGGGGTTTGTGGGGTGTCCCGGTGATGTCACCGTGCTGCCGGCACGATGCTCACAGGGGACGGGACGCGTGGCACGTGCAACGCAGCCATCCCGGTTTTTTGCCTTAAAAAAAATCCGGTTTGGAATTAAAAAAAAAAACCTGCGGTTTCCCGGCAGTTTCCCCCCGCAGCCGGAGGGGCTCGCTGCGGAAAAGCCGCGATTCCTGTCGAGCCGGCGGGAAAAGCCCCGGCGGAGCGATGCGGGGACTTTGCCTGCGGTTCCCGTGGGCGGGAGCAGCTCCGGCAAACAGGCGGCTGAGTCAGCGGGCGGAGGGCGGCCGCGATGCCGCCCCGGCATGTCGGGATGCACGGCGGCTTCCCGGAGCCCTGGCAGAGCATGAAGGGCAGCCTCAGAGTGCCAGACCCCAAAGATGCCGCCAGGCCCAAGCCACGCCGTCCAAGCCCTGGTGCTTCTGGAGCAAACCCAAAGCAAGGCCCGGTGCTGCTGGGGACTGTGTGTGTCCCTGCGGTGCTGAGGGACCCCGTAACCCGGGCTGGGCAGGTCCCCGTGCTCCCGAGCCTCCGTCAGCACCGACTGCTGCTCCGCAGGGTGCGAGTGCTGCGAGCTCAGCCTCCCACCGGCCCAAAGATGCTGAATTTGGGCAGCGCCCGAGCCCCGACCCCAGCGCAGGGACGGAGCGGGACATCCTGCTTGGGCCAAAACCGGGATTTATCATCGCCCGACCCCGGGCAAACATCGGCCCCCGGTGGGTGCCCTGGGCAGGTTCTGGGGTGAGCTGCACCCCGCCGGGCTCAGCCCAGCTGGGATGGGGGAAGGCGGTGCTTGTTTCGGGAGCTGGACGGGCGCCCGGGCCGGAGGCAGCAGTGGCGCAGCTAATCCGGGCCCTCGCAGAGCTGCGCCAGCCCCGGCACATTCTGTCCCTGCCAGCGCCGGGACGGCCACAAGCTTCGCGTGTCACCGGCCCCGCTGGCCCCCAGCACGGAGCCCCCAGGCCGCAGGAGAACAGCCTCGGCTGCAGGCTGCGGCCACCGTGATGGCACCGAGCATCCCCCGGGGGCGGGGAGGGCTGGGGGAACGGGGAGCCCCCCAAAATGCTGCAGAAAGGCGCCGCGGGACCGGGGTGTCCCAGCGCCCTGCAGAGCCCTGAGCTGCAGTGGGGACGGCGTTCCCAGCAGCTCTGCGGCCGAGCCAAGGGCGTCCCACAGATTTGGGACTGAAAAGCAAAAATGACAGGATAGAGGGGCAGAGCAGGGGCTGGGGTTGAGGTTCCATGCCCCTCGCGAGGAGCAGGTTCTGACGGATGGTCTGGGCAGCATTTTCCAGCGCACGGGGCCAAGAGCTATAAATAATCCCGGCACTGTAATTGCATCACGCGCCTCCTGCCCGGGGTCGGGTCTCGGTGCTGCCGCGGCATCGCCGCCAGGGCACGGGGCCGTTCCGGCTCAGCGGACCCCCAGGGAGCCCCAAACTCCCGGGCTGTACCAATAAACCTGGAACAGCCAGGGCTGTTCAATCAGGACTTTGGAGCCGGGGCAGATAAACAACAGAAGGTTGGAGGGAGCACCGGCAGCGCTGCCAGCGGTTGTGAAAGCGTTGCCTGGAAGGGTCTGCACCGTGCCCTGGCTCCAAACGTCCAGACGAGGTATTTTTAGCCCCACCGGGGTTCAGGATTCAGGAGTGCAGTTCTTTCCTGGCAGGAACCCCAGCTTGGCCGTGCCCCCCAACCTCGCTGTGCTACTGCCCGACTGTACGAGGAAAACCTGTTGAGAAAAACCTGGAGGCGCTGGAGACAAGCATCGCGGCTGGAGAGATGGCTGCCACACGGGCACCGGGAGCGCTGCCCACCGGCATCGGGTTCCCCGGGCCGGCATGGCCTGTCCCCGTCACCGTGTGACGCGGATTCCCAGGAAGGCGCAGCAGGACAGACACGGGGTGCTGGGCGCTCGCCTCCCCCTCCGGCCCGGGGAATAAACATCGCCTTGTGCAGCCGGGGCAGATGATCCGGGGCTGACCGGCAGCCCCCGGCCATCCCCGCTGCTCGGCCTTTGCCGGCACAGAATGGCTCCCTTGTGCCTGGCTGGGAGCAGCCCGGTCACAGGGCTGCCTTCGGGGCCATCCTCACCTGGGGGGGTGCTGTGCTTCGTGTCCTCTTTGATGTCACCAAAAAAGCCCCAAGAGGCCACGCAGCCCCGGCCACCACTGCTGCTGCCAGAGGCAGATCCAGACACGAGCCCCCCAAACGGGGATGTAAACAAATTCCCTGCGAGGCCGGTTAATCCTCCCCCGGGAAGAATTAATCAGAGCACTGGGGATGCCAAATAAAAATCAGATTTGAATAAAGGTTGCAGGAGCACCAGGTTCTCACAGGCAAACACAGGGACAAGTTCTCTCCCCTGGCCCAGGGCAGGAGCACGTGCTCTGATGCAGCTGCGGGGCTGAGCAGCTCAGCAAACAAAAAAAAATAAATAAAGGGGGGGTGGTGGTAAATCACATTCCAGTGGCAGTATTTTTAAGCAACATAGTCCATGGAAGAGAAAACTAAAGCCCTGATTCCAACCCTGCCTTGCATGTACCCAGATTTGCCATGCCCAGCGGAGATGTGGAGCACAGAAATGCTGTGAAAAACCAAATTCCAGCCCAAGGAAGCAGGTGAAGGAGCCTCCCTGCTCTTCCCACACGGCAGCAGCTCCCAGCCAGCACAGCATGGGGCTGATCCCAACTCTCCTTGGGACTGGCTGAGCCGAGGCAGGAGCGTCCCAGCTCCCAGCTGGACCTGCTGGATCCCTGCCAGGCTTCCCAGATGGAGGAGAATGTGTCTGTCCTCCAGGAGCCTGGACACAAACAGGAAGCAAGTGTGGAAAAATACAACAGGTTTGCCCTGCATCCCAGGTAAAGGGAAAAGTGCCAGAACCGCACAGATGTGGAGCAGCTGGAGGCTCAAAGGTCCAATGCTGCTGGGGAGCAGAGCTGGCCGAGTGACCCAGTTAATCCCAGTGCAGGACTGGGTGCAAAGTGGAGCTGGGTGCCTGCAGGGCAGTGGAGAGAGGGCAGGGAGCTCTCCCCCATCCCAGCAGCCACAGCATGGCTCCAGACAACGGGAAGCAGAAAGAGGAACAGAAAACTATCTAGGCAAGAGTTTGGTTTAAAGAATTTATTTCGGACAAAAAATTCCTCACCAAAAAGTCGTACAAAAAGAGTAGAGACAAAGAGTGGTCATTACAAAAGTGTTCACAGATAGAAAAAACTCATCTGAGCAACCCCAGCACAGAGCCCAAGGCACGCTGGCTTTGGCTGTGCACGGCCAGGGATTGTCTCAGTGAGGGAATGCAAAGGTCCTCGGCCTCCAAACTCTGCTCAGGTCCCCCTGCAGTGAGCGGGGCCAGCCCTTGGCTCCTCACCACAACATCCAGCTCACCCTTCCCACACTGCTTCCCACCCCAGTGAGCACAGGTTGCTGCTGTATCCTCACCCCACCAGGGCCCCTGACCCCTCTGTGGGTGCAGCACCAAGGACTCCCAGCCCTGAAGGATCCATCCCAACTCACATCAGCACCTGTGGCTGCCACCAACCTTAGACTGGGCTTCTCTCTTTTCCTTGGCCATGAGCCACAGCTCCAACCCCCTGTCCGGGTACCACAGTTTGGGGCTGGTTTCAGCCCCATCTTGGGGGAGGCAGCAGCACACTGAGCAGCTTTGGTGCTGACACTCAGGAACCAGCTTTCCTGTTCTCAGTAAACGACACCAAAACACTGCCACAGATCATAAATTCATCACCCAAGTCCTTGTATCAGCCCTTGGAGGCTTTTAGAGTTTGGTTAAATGGCTCAAACCATTCCCCCCCACAGGTACCCACAGGCTTGTGGCAAAGATTATCAGCAGTGGCTGAGCCCTCTCCTTCATCCAGCCAGAAAAGGACCTTTCACTGCCTTGGGGACCTGCAGTCCTGGTGAGCCAGAGGTGAAGGGCTGCACCCGCATCACCCCAGGGCCCAACCCTGAGCACCATCCAAACATTCTCCAGTAATCCTGAGAAATGCCTTCCAGCTCCTGTTTTCCACACCAGGAGCTGACAGAAGTTTTCGGAGCGCGGCACCGCAGGCAAGGGGAGAGCGATCTCTGCTCGTGTTCCCCGTTCTAAGCCCAAAATCCCGGGGCAGTTCCGAACCCCGCGCGTCCTGCCCGGCCACACGCGGAGCCGCTCCACACTGCCAGCCCCTCGTGTTCTCCTGCCCTGCCCGGGCCCCGGCGCTGCGCTGGCTCTGGGCCCGTGGGACAGTCACGACAGGAGTGGCCCAGGGCGGCCAGCGGGGTCGGGCTCCCCGTTTCCAGACCCGAGTGCTGTGAGGGTGCAAGCTGCCATCCCCAGGGATCGTCACGCTGTCACACGCAGCCGATGCGCTCCTCTCAGCACGTCATGCAGCGCGGGCGGATGTTGTCTGACGCGGGGTTTGGATCCACCTGCAGAGCCAAGGCCAGAGTCAAAACCCTCAGCAGTGGCACATCCCGGCCTCCCCCAGCCTCCCAGCCCAGAGGGATTAATCACCTCTGAATACAGCGGAGGCGGTCGGAAGCGGAATTCCTGGATGTAGGCGAAGAAGGGACCCTCCAGGATGTCCCCGAGTTCGCTGCGGCACGGGGGAGCCAGGCTCTGCTCGGCCTCCGGGCTGGACACCACTGCTGAGTACTCAGGGGGGGCTGAAGAGAAAGGAGAGCCATCAAGGAATAGCAAACACTCCCCATAAACGAGGGGCACGCAGGTAAAAGGGCTTCAAAGCCACTGCTTCCCAAACCCTCCCAGTTCCCTGAGGGAGGAACCCAGGAGATTCAGCACCGCAACCAAAAAATCAGATTAAAAAAACCCCAAAACTGGCCCAGTTGAGAACTTTAAGCCCTGAGCAGGGGGTTTATCCCAGGGAGGAGGAGATGCTCACCCTCCAGCTGCTCCGGGATGGTGCTGAGCCAGTCCAGGTTGACGCTGTACTGGCTGCTGACACTGGAGGTGCGGCTCCCGAAGGGATGCAGCGGGATGGTCCCGATGACAAGAGGCAGCTCAAGGAGCAGCTTGGACGTGCCAGGAATATCCACACAAACCTGCCGAGACAGAGAGCAGCAGGGAAGTTTAGCTGGTGCTGTTTTCTCAGGCTGGAGGGGCAGGTATCTCTGCTGAGCAGGGCAGGAGGGAATTCCCACTGAGCTCCTCGGGAGCTGCCTCACCTTCAGGGAGTATTCCACCTGGATGATGCGGCACTGGAGGATGGAGGGCCCCACGGGGGGGATCTTTAGGGCTCGCCCGTGCCACACCTCCCTCTTCCCGGCCGGAATGGGGTCCCCAGTGATGCTGGTCACCACCGACTTCTTCTGCTTCTTGGTGCCCCGGGCGATGAAGGTCTGGGTCTGGATTATGGCTGCCTTGGGCACCACGGCACGGCTGGTGCAGTTGTCGATCTCAGCAAAGATGGGGATGACCTCACCTGCCAAAACAGACACACACATGTTGGAGGAGGGGAGGCAGAGCCCAGCCCTACCTCAAGGAATTGCTGCACAAGCCCACTGAGGGTTGGCCACGCTGTGTGGCGGGGCAGGCACATGGGGTCATCCAGGAGGAGCTGCCCACATCAGGTGCATGCACTGAAGCTCTCTGATTTCCTGCCAGCTCACAGTGACCCAAACCCCCTCCTCTGGGCTCTACCCCAGGGCCCACTGAGGTTCAAGGGCCCCAGCACCTGGTCTCACCTGGGGTGTAGCCTTTTCGGTCAATCTTGGCAGTCACTGACACTTGGCCACGGTTGCAGTACCAGGCACGAGCAAGTTTCTCCTTAGCACCTGCCTGGGGAGCCTGGAGAAAGGGAAATATTTAGGCCATTTAGTAACTAAGGATGAAACTCAAAGCAATCACCTCCCTGGCACCAAGAACCTGCTGGGGAGCATCAGCAACGTCTCAGGTATCTGATGCAAGAAGCTGTTGCAACGCATTAAAGTTTCCAAAAACAAAGAGGCACAGCTGACCTCTGCCCAGCCCAGGTAATGCTGGAGGGCACAAGTTACAGGAGGGGAACACATTCCCTCTGGAAAGCAGGCCTACACTGGAATGCTGAAGGGGAGGCAGACACCTTCCCCATGGGCTTCCTGGGTAAGTTTTGGATGCCAGTGCCTCAAGGTGGAGCAGGGGGAGCTCACCAGCAGTGCAGGGGTGTTTATGTCGATGGGCTCAATCACAGTAAACTCCTTCTTTGCTTTCTTCACTGTTGACCAGGGTCTGTGCAGCTTGGCCTTCACCCAGTAGCGGACATTGCCATGCTTCCCCTCGAAGGAGGTGGCCAGGGTCCTGGCACGAGCAACAAACAATGTTAGAATTTTAGAGGGTCAAGAAAACCCTCATTTTCAAGCTGCCCTCTCCCCCCAGAAATGCCAACTTACTCAGGGAGCTGGAAGGTGAAGGGGAACTCGTGCCTTCCTGCCTGCAGGACAGTGGCCTCACCATTGTCTGTGGGCAAAACAGATTGAGGAGGATTAACTCCTCCTGCAGAACTTCCTCCCCGGGCGGGTCACAGAGATGTGCAGCACCCAGCAAGGAGCAGGACGAGGGCACAGCAGAATTTCTGCCAGGGCTGAGCTGCAGCAGCCGTGACACAGGAGCTGGGCACTGTCTGCATTCCATGTGTCTGCACAGCCCAGGGGCACCTCCTTGGAGAGCTGGTCAGCTTCCCCAGGAGGGCTCTGCTTCGTCCTGCAGCCACTTTGCTCCACAGCTTTGGAGTGAGAGCCCAAGGTGCCCAGCTGGAGGGCGAGGGGCCAGCCAAGCTCCCATGCCCCTCAAGAGTTTGCACCCAGGGGTGGAGGGGACCTCAAGGGACCATTTAGGCCAACCCCTGCTGCCCAAAATAAGCTCCTGAACCTCCACAGTTTTCCAACGCTGCTTCCCCGCCGTGAGCAGCTCAGGGAAAAGGGAGTCCTGTCCCTAACCGAGGTGCCCTGCACAGCAGCAGAGTGCAGCTGTGCACCCCAAGATTTCGGGGTGCACTCAGAACGTGAGGCATCTGCAGGGACTCACACAGCCCATCCCCAGAGCGCTCACACCCCAAGGCACCCCATGCACCCAAATCCCAGCTCGTTGTTGTGTCATGCACCCAGCAGCCAAGCTGTCCCCGGCACCCAGATTTCTGCAGTTTTAGGGAGCCGTGCACGCAGCACCGGCGGCTGCCCCAGGCACCCAGATTCCAGCCGGTTGGGGTGCCGGGAGCACCCAAGAGCCGGGGTGCCCAGGCTGCCCCGCACGCCCGTTGTTTGAGCCCCCGGGGTGTCCGGCGCCCCACGGCCCCGCACGCCCGGGGTGCCCCTCGGGCGGGGGGCTGCCGTACCTGGGGGTGCCATCAGCGTGTCGCGGTGGCTCAGAAACTCCACCTGGTCGCTGTAGCTCTGCGTGTAGGCGGTGCTGGAGCCGGCGCTGCGGGACTCGGTCCAGTGGACGCGGGCAGCGCCCATGGCCCGCAGCCGCAGCGCCCCGAGCCGCGCCGCCGCCGCCAGCTCCAGCACCACGCGGCCCGACACCGCCTGCCCGGGGCTGAAGGC
>VYXD01004146.1:90083-208178 GCA_013397195.1 Hylia prasina | reverse complement strand
GCTGCACGGGTGTTTGGTCCGGGAGCACCCGGTGCCCCGTTTCGGTCGGTGCCCCGTTTCGGTCGGTGCCCCGCGGCTGCGGGACGGCCCCACCGCGCTCCCGCCCCCGGCTCCTCTCCGCGGCCGCCGTCCCGCCGCAGCCCCGGCCGTGCCGGGCCCGGGACCGCGCTGCCCGTGCTGACTCGCCTGTTTCACCTCGCAGAACGGCCTCAGCACTATGTCCGTCAGCAGCCACGAGAACCGGAAATCTCGCTCGAGCTCCGGCTCCATGAATATCCACCTCTTCCACAAACCGGGCCACGCCGACAGCCTCCTCACCCAACTGAACCTGCTCCGCCAGCAGAACCTCTTCACCGACGTGGTGCTGCGGGCGGGGAACCAGAGCTTCCCTTGCCACCGCGCCGTCCTGGCCGCCTGCAGCCGCTACTTCAATGCCATGTTCAGCGGGGGCCTGAAAGAGAGCAGAGACGGCGAGGTCAACTTCCACGACTCGCTGCACCCCGAGGTGCTGGAGCTGCTGCTGGACTACGCTTACTCAGCCCGAGTGCTGATCAACGAGGAGAACGCGGAGTCCCTGCTGGAGGCCGGGGACATGCTGCAGTTCCAGGATATCCGAGATGCTTCGGCTGACTTTCTGGAGAAGAATCTCTACCCTGGGAATTGCCTGAACATGCTCCTGCTGTCCGATGCCCACTGCTGCGAGCGGCTGCTGGAGCTGTCCTGGAGGATGGCCTTGGCCAACTTCACCTCTCTCTGCAAGACTGAAGATTTCCTCCGGCTGCCCAAAGACAAGCTGCTGGAGCTGGTGGAGAGCGAGGAGCTGGAGGTAGAGGACGAGACGCTGGTCTATGAGGCCGTTATAGGCTGGATCCGCTACGATTTGCCCCGACGCCACGNTGGACCAGATGTGGGACCGCGGGGCCGGGTGCAGAATAACTGAGTCAGGTGCGGGACAGCGGAACTGGGTGGGACACCACGGGTGCGGAACCTCTGAGCCAGGTGCGGGACAGCGGAACTGGGTGCCGGACCCCTGAGCTGGGTGCGGGACCGCGGGGCGGGCTGGGCGCGGGCATCACCGGGAGCGCACATCGCCCCTTCCCCGGTACTAAGTGAGGCCCCGCGGAGTCGTGCGCTGCACGGGTGTTTGGTCCGGGAGCACCCGGTGCCCCGTTTCGGTCGGTGCCCCGTTTCGGTCGGTGCCCCGCGGCTGCGGAACGGCCCCACCGCGCTCCCGCCCCCGGCTCCTCTCCGCGGCCGCCGTCCCGCCGCAGCCCCGGCCGTGCCGGGCCCGGGACCGCGCTGCCCGTGCTGACTCGCCTGTTTCACCTCGCAGAACGGCCTCAGCACTATGTCCGTCAGCAGCCACGAGAACCGGAAATCTCGCTCGAGCTCCGGCTCCATGAATATCCACCTCTTCCACAAACCGGGCCACGCCGACAGCCTCCTCACCCAACTGAACCTGCTCCGCCAGCAGAACCTCTTCACCGACGTGGTGCTGCGGGCGGGGAACCAGAGCTTCCCTTGCCACCGCGCCGTCCTGGCCGCCTGCAGCCGCTACTTCAATGCCATGTTCAGCGGGGGCCTGAAAGAGAGCAGAGACGGCGAGGTCAACTTCCACGACTCGCTGCACCCCGAGGTGCTGGAGCTGCTGCTGGACTACGCTTACTCAGCCCGAGTGCTGATCAACGAGGAGAACGCGGAGTCCCTGCTGGAGGCTGGGGACATGCTGCAGTTCCAGGATATCCGAGATGCTTCGGCTGACTTTCTGGAGAAGAATCTCTACCCTGGGAATTGCCTGAACATGCTCCTGCTGTCCGATGCCCACTGCTGCGAGCGGCTGCTGGAGCTGTCCTGGAGGATGGCCTTGGCCAACTTCACCTCTCTCTGCAAGACTGAAGATTTCCTCCGGCTGCCCAAAGACAAGCTGCTGGAGCTGGTGGAGAGCGAGGAGCTGGAGGTAGAGGACGAGACGCTGGTCTATGAGGCCGTTATAGGCTGGATCCGCTACGATTTGCCCCGACGCCACGAAGTTCTGCCCGAGCTGCTGCGCTCCGTCCGCCTGGCCCTGCTGCCCGAGTCCTACCTGCGGAAGCAGGTGGCCTGTGAGAAGCTGGTGACCAGCCACAAGCTGGGGGAGGAGATCGTGGCCGACGCCGTGCGATGCAAAATGAAGATCCTGCAGAACGACGGGCTGGTGACGGGGTGCTGCGCCCGGCCCCGCAAGGTCAGCCAGGCCCTGCTGCTGCTCGGGGGCCAGACCTTCATGTGCGACAAGATTTACATGCTGGACCATAAAACCAGCGAGATCATCCCTCGTGCCGACATCCCCAGCCCCCGCAAGGAGTGCAGCGCCTGCGCCATCGGCTGCAAGGTCTACATCACCGGCGGCAAGGGCTCCGAGAACGGCGCTTCCAGGGACGTCTGGGTGTACGACACCCTCCACGACGAGTGGGCCAAAGCTGCTCCCATGCTGGTGGCGCGGTTTGGCCACGGCTCCGCCGAGCTGGACCACTGCCTGTACGTGGTGGGGGGTCACACGGCCATGAGCGGCGCCTTCCCGGCCTCTCCCTCCGTGTCCCTCAAGCAAGTGGAGCACTACGACCCTCAGCTGGACAAGTGGTCGCTGGTGGCTCCTCTCCGGGAAGGCGTGAGCAACGCCGCCGTGGTGGGAGCCAAGATGAAGCTGTTTGTTTTCGGGGGCACCAGCGCCAACCAGAACAAGCTGCCCAAGGTGCAGTGCTTCGACCCCTGCCAGAACCGCTGGACGGTGCCCGCCAGCTGCCCCCAGCCCTGGCGCTACACGGCCGCCGCCGTGGTGGGCAGCCACGTCATCGTCATCGGCGGGGACACGGAGTTCTCCGCCAGCTCCGCTTACCGCTTCCACAGCGACACCTTCCAGTGGTCCAAGTTTGGGGACGTCACCGCCAAGTGCATCAGCTGCCGCGCTGTCACCTCAGGGAACAGGCTCTACGTGGTGGGGGGCTACTGCGGGGCTCAGCGCTGCAAAACCCTGGACTGCTACGACCCCTCCTCCGACACCTGGAGCAGCGTCACCACGGTGCCGTACTCCCTCATCCCCACCGCCTTCGTCAGCACCTGGAAGTACCTGTCTGCCTGAGCCTGGCGAGGGACCTGGAAGGTAAATAGCTGTGGGTTACCAGAGCTCCTCTGTGTCAGGTTTAAACTTGAGGGGCAGATGCACGTGGCTCTGGACTGGAGTTGTCCTGGACAACAGCCTTGTGTGAACAACAGCTCCAAAACCTCCTGGCTGGTGGGATCTAAAACCCCTGCAGGAGAGAGAAGGTCTCTCTAGGTGCTGAAATGCTGCAGGGAGAAGATCAGTATAAATAAAGACTCTTAACCTGGCATCTTGGCCTGCGCAAAGATTTTGGGGAATGCTGTGTGTGAGGATTGGGTGTCGTCCCTGGGTCAGGAGGCTGGAGGAGTCGATGTTTTTGTAGGCAGGCTGTCTGCAGGAGCTGGGACAGACCCCGTGGTGCCACGGGGTCCGGCTGCTGCTTTTAGCACAGCCTCCTCCTGGTGCCACACTTAATCTGCCAGTGGCACCCAAATGTCTTGTGGGACGCCAGGGCTGTGAGCTGGTGCCAGAACAAGATTATAGCTGGGATTTGGTCCCAGAATGGTGGGTAATTGCATTTAAAAGACAAGCCTTGTCTATGTATAAACACAGGGTTTCTCTGCTTCTAATTATTCCCTGGTGTCCCTTTCATGCCATTGCTTTTCTGCTACACAGAGATTGACTTTCAACATTTGCAACTGGAATTAAACCTTTCTAAAGGCTTTTGGCAGAAACGATGCCAGTGAATCACAGACCCTGCAGGGTTTTCCTTTTCTCCTTGCAAGAGTCATGCTGTCTAAATAAAATTACGTACTGTAATAAAATATCCAGTGACACCTTTAGAAAATTCCTGGCTCTAGAGGGAAATCATGAGGCATTGCTGGGATTTCTCTGGGATTTGAGGCCTGAGGAGTGGCGTTGGGGTTGCTGTGCCCTGATCTCACAATACTCTGCTCTGCACCACAGGCTTCTCACCTGATTTTGCCAAGTGCCTCACTTGACTGAGGATCCAGATGGAACACGCAGGCAGCAGGAGCACCTCCTCCCACCTGGCAAGTCTGTGAGCTGGGTGCCAGCATGGAGCCCATTGGCACCAGCAGGGCTCAAGGCAACTCAGTTCTGGCTCTGAATTCTGCAAATCCATCCCCTTGGTCAGGCCAGGGAGGGGACAGGCACAGAGGGACCTCCTTGGGCTGACAGCTTGTGCTGTCCCTTGAGACAGCAAAAGGTTTCCGAGTTTTCTCCTAACTGGTTCGGTCTCAGAGCAGGAACCAGAGGGATTATTTTGGTTTCAGTGATACTAGAAAGGAGAAAGGACTCTCCTGACCAGCTGCAGAACTGCACTGCTGGGATTTGCAGCACCCAAGCAGTAGCCTGGAATGTCAGAACATGACAGTACTTTGCCCATGGGCTGGTTCTGTACGTTTATTTCTTTTTTATACAGCAGTTTTGTGTGTTTATTACTCAGCCTGGAGCTGCTTCAATAAATCTGAATAAAATCCACCGTGTCCTTTGCCTGTTCTGTGTGCTTAAGGTGCAGGTTTTCCCAGCCCACACTTGAGACCATATCTGGTAGAAAAATGAGGATCATCCCTGCTGCAGTCCAAATCAAGGACTCAGATCTTCTTGTACCTTTGTAACTTGGGACTGAGGAAAGCTCAGATCTCACACTGCCTTCTGTCTTTGAAAGAGACACAAATCTCTTCAAAACTTCAAAGATTAAGGTATTCTCTGCCCTTTCTTGGTCACTTTCCACAGAGTGGGGTTTCCTCACTAAAAGAATGGGAGAAGGTGCTGCCCCTTCTGTCCCAAAGGGCTGTGTGCTCCAGGCAAGAGGAGGCAGTGCCTGAGAAAGAAAAGCTCTGTTAAGGGGAGGAGGTGGGACAGGAACCAGCATGGTCAGAGGATAGAGGCACCAAAGGTACAACCAACTGTCTCACCACAGAAGCATGGTTTGGGTGTGATCCATTAGTTCAGAATTAAATAAATCAATGTCACAGTTCTTCCGAGCTGCTTGCACAGGCAAGAGCTGGCAGGATGGAAACGAAGGGACCTGCCCTGCTGCTGGGGGCTGGAGCAGATGCACCAGCTTCATTTCCACCCCCTTTTCTGATGCTTTTGCCATTTTCAGCCCCTTTCAGGGGCTTTCAGGGCCTTTTTTCACGCACCCTTGTGCCTCCCCTCCATTGCTGGCTGAGCCCCACGGGAGCTTGTCAGGCTGCAGGGAGAGGAGCCCACAGCCTGGAGCACACAGGCAGCAGCAGGGAGACAGACCCATTTTGATGAGAAAAGGCTGTTAAGATCATGGGATCCAACCATCCAGCAGCTCCCAGCCTGGCTTGTGCCTTGCAAGTGGGGAAAGTCACAGCACAGGGCTCTGCTGGAACCAGCAGCCGTCTGGAAGTGTCTCCAAGCCTGTTATCCAGCCAGGAGCTGCCTCACCTTTGTTACATCTCCAGCTACTCCTGAGGGATTGGACAGAGTCCGACTGTGCTCAGCGAGTCAGAGGAGCAGAGGTTTCATTCATGGCCGTTTGAGCAGCAGCAGCTGTTTTGTTTATGCTGCCAAGCAATAAACGCTGGCTCCCCGCCACATCCGCCTCCCGCTCCGGGGATGGAGCAGCTTCCAGCAGCACGGATCCGTCTGCCTGGGCGTTATCTGAGCCAGGCTCGGGTGTTCTCAGCTGGGGGAACGAGTCCCAGCTCTGCTGCTGTTGCTGCTGCAGCCTTTGCAGGGGCTGGGCATTGTTCCCTGCTCTCAATCCAACCCCCTCTCAAGGAAAACCGGCGCTCCAAGCACACCTGGGCTGGGCTGCTCCGCGGTGGCTCCCTGCTGCCGGCAACAAAGCCAGCACCAAAGCCAGCACCAAAGCTGCATTGCATCGGTTCATCCTCCTGCAGCTGGCAGAGAGCCCCGTGCTGTCCTCCCAGCTCTGCCTCCTCCTGGCAGGAACCAGCTCCCAGCTTCTGAGTACCCTGGGGAAAACCAGGGAGCTTCACTGGTGCGTGCCGGACTCGTCCCAACAGACCTGTTTTCCCAGTTTGACATTTCCATGTGTGGATCCACTCACTGCTTCAGTGCCAGGGCCAGAAGGTTCAGGCCAACTGAGCTGGAGGTGAATTTGGTTTAGAAGTGAATTTGCTGGGGTAGGAATCCTCATGAATTAATAAAATTAATTTAGAATCTCAGCATAGCTCAAACCTCTCCTAGCCCAGGTCCCTACTTCTGTCTGCACCTCCATCTGCAGGAGTTGGACCCCAGCCCAAAGTCACATCTGGAAGAGGCAACTCACAAGGGCATCACTTAGGCTCAAAGGCAAAACAATCAAAGTGTGATGTCACTGTCCCATGGGATGTTCCACTTCTCACAAAAAGCTTAGAAACCACCACAGCCAGAGAAGTTTGAGATCAGACTGATCTACCTCCCTCCCTGCCACAGGACAGACAGACAGGGTTGATTTTAAGGGAATTGCTGCTTGGGTTTGTAGTTTGCTCCTGCTGCCAGAGCACCAAGATAGCATTGTGGCCTTCCTCCGTCCCTCCCTTCCTTTCACAGCAGTGACTGAGAAATTCCCCTTCCTGGTTAAGATGAGATATGGATCATGAAAATGTTCTGCAGCACACCCACCTCACATCTAGCAAGGAACTGTTACAATGATAATTCATGGCAGCCCAGGAAAAACAAAGTTATAATTATAAACAGTGTGGTCATGACTCCCTGTTTCAGAATGGAAAAGGGGCATAGCACACCTGAAATTCCCTGGCAGATCTGCATTTCATGTGTAGTCATCTGGGATGGTTTCAGGTCTAGCAAGACACTGTGCTCCACACAGAGAAATGGCATCAGCTGCTGCTCTGACACGGGAGAGGCACGTCCACACTGCGCTGTCAACAAGGAGTTTTCATGGTCCTGTGCACAGGGAATCATGGAATGGTTTGGGTTGGAAGGGACCTTAAAGCCATCCAGTGCCACCCCTGCCATGGCAGGGACACCTTCCACTGTCCCAGGCTGCTCCAAGCCCTGTCCAGCCTGGCCTTGGGCACTGCCAGGGATCCAGGGGCAGCCACAGCTGCTCTGGGCACCCTGTGCCAGGGCCTGCCCACCCTCACAGCCAACAATTCCTGCCCAATCTCCCATCCAGCCCTGCCCTCTGGCAGTGGGAAGCCATTCCCTGTGTGCTGTCACTCCAAGGAGCCCCAGAACAAGGGGATGCTGCCCTGTCTGAGCCTCCAGTGCCTGTGACAGTCCCAGAGCTGGGCACCCTGTGTCACATGCTCCAGCACTGCCAGCTCCAGGAGGGTTTGGCTTTTATCCTCTGCCAGATCCCACGGGCACAGCAGCAGCAAACAATGTAGGACAGGCCCCACATCCCTCATCTGCTGAGCCTTGGGCCAGCCCCATCGCTGGGATGAGAAATTAAATCGGATTTGAGTCACAGGGCTGAGGAAAGGGAAAGGCAGCAAGCAGCACATTCCCACTGCTGGAGCACACTGTGCAGCCAATATCCTTTGTGCATGTTTGTCCTCGAGCATCTGCCTCACAGATGAATCTCAGATGCACGTATGGGAACCATCAGCCTCGTCTCACCCACATGAAAGAGGGAGGTTTAGCATAAAGCTGGTCATTGCCGATGGCCTCGGCGTGATTCATGCACAGAAAGAATGTGGTTTGGGTTTCGGGTTAATTAGCTACAGATTGGAGAGAGAGACAAGGCAGGGCGGAGCTGCTGGAATATCCGTGTGAGCAAGTTACCAGCTCTGAAGGCACCGCCAGTGTGTCCTGAAGTCACACCCTCCCTGAAATCACACCCTCCCTGTCTCACAGAGTGACAGCGTTATCAGTGCCACTGCCAACCAAGGTGTTTGCAATCCCCAAGGAATGTCTGCCCTGCTATTGTAGCAAAATCTGAGCACAGCAACACCTACACACCTTTGAACACGGACGGCTGCAGCAGCACCGAACTTCTAACAGATGCAAATTCTGCCCAGGATTTAAACTTGCCTCTGCTGAGCTCTGGGCTGCTGCAGCTGGGCAGTTCCCAGTGGGAATCTGTGCTGCAGGGATCCCTCTCGGCCATGTTAACCCTGGATCTCCCTGATCCAGGCTCTTCTTGTCTTCCTGAAAACAATTCCTACAGGTCTGACATGAAAACAGCTACACAAGAGCGCAGTGCAGCTCTTCTTAGCTTTTCTCCTAGACTCTCCCTCTCTGCTGTCCCCCACAAAACCACTTTGATTCCACTTCTTGCTGCCAAAAAATATTTAGACATGGACACGGAGTGACTGGCCTTGCTGTGGTGACACAGACACGAGGTCTGGAAGCACAGAGGCAGTGACTGATCTCCAGCGGGCACTGTGGCTTGGCTCCCTGGAGCTCCACAGATGGAAGAAATATTTTCCTAAAAAGAGCACAAGCAAAAGCTTCCACACACACTCACTTTGAGACGTCATTCTCTCACATGACAGCCTGTTAGCTCCCATAAAGACCAAATTTTAAACACTGGGCTGCCCAGAAGTCTTTGATTATTTATGTATATGGAAAATTAGAAAAAAATTTGTTTTTCCAGTGAAGCTCCAGTTTGTGTCACAACCCAGATGTCACATGCACTTCAGAGGCTGACAAATGCTGGCTTGTTTTACTGACTCCTGCACACAAAGGCCCAGGGTCCCCCAAAAGCTGCTTTGATAAGCCCCAAAGGCAGTGACAGGCAGAGCACACTGCTGGCACTGCCGCCAACCCTGGCTCAGGGTTTTGCTCGCCCCTGGCTGCAGCACAGGATTCTGATGATAAACCTCTCCCTCCTCCTTGAGAGCACCAATCCAAGGCCCAGTTCTCCCACTGTCTCCCTGGTTTTACATCTGTTCTCTCCAGAAATGATTGGAGGCTACAGCTCTTGGATTCGCTTGCCAGCTGTGCCAGCAGTGGGGATTTCACCAGGAAACTCAGCCTGCTGCAGTGCTGGGAAGAGCAGCCCCAGCCAGAGGCTATGGGATGGTGCTGGCAGCAAGGGCTGCCAAACTGGCACGAGCACTAGGGAGAAAGTTTCTATTTTTGTTATCCTTGTTCCAAGTGGGAACCGATACTGCCTGGGACAGAGCCAGGCATGTCTCAGGCTGGCACCGTGCAAAGCACCTCCAAGCTAATGTAAGCAACTTAACCAAGCTCTCTCTCTCTCACCAGCAGAGTTCAGATGTTTGGGAGCAGCTGATCTTTCCCTCAGGTGTTCACCTCACTGCCAAGGGCTGCAGCTTTTTGTATTCTGTACTCAACACCTCCTATGCTCCGGCCTCTCCTTCAGAACCGCGTCAGTTTTGTTCCTGTGGCACGTTATTTCTGTCCAGGGTAGAAAATGAGAAGCACGTGAGAAGTGGCAGCTGCTTTGATCTTCATTCAAATAGAAAACAATAAATAAGTATATAGATAAAAGGCAGACAGTTTTTAAATGTTCTTTTTTTTTTATTGCTAGAAGTTGGTTTCAGTCCTATTGCAGCTCTGAAATCCTTCAGTGGAGAAACATTGCAATCATTGTAAAAATCATCATTTGGTGTGCTAAGATCATGTTTACAATTAATCAAGAGTGCACAATTCAACAGAATATTAACATTTAACCATCAACTTTACAAATAAAATAAAGACTACAAAGATGTTGCTACTGCAGTAAACAGTAAAGGAAATATTTACAAATGTTTACACCCTAACGAAAAAAACAAAACCAAACTCTTCCCCAACAAAATGGTCAATTTAACCATGGACCATGATTATTTATTAAATCTTTACAGTGCAAGGTGGGCCTAGAAACCAGACCTAAGACTAAAGAGCATCAAGAGAGTTCACAGCTCTGAGTGAGATGCATGCAGTTACGCCAACAGGATCTACACCCATGAGAGATCTCCTTCCGGCTACAGAGAGAAATGGAATTTGAAATCAACTTTTCTAAAGTGCTCCAATTTCTTTCAGTACAAAAATATAAAAAACTGATTTATAAACATGGCACAAATGTTATGAACCAGAGCTCACACACATGCTGTTTGAAGAGGAACGTGCTGATGGTGGATGACAAAGTCGCCAGTGGTTACAAAGATGTTGGGTCTGGTCTCGAAGAGAGAGCAGGGGAAAGGCTTTGCTTTGCCTACAGCACTTGTGTAACCTGGCATGCAGATCTGTTTCCTGGTAAATGTGAGAACTGCTGGGGAAGACAACAAAATCTCCAAACTCCCTTGCATGGGGGGCACAACACATAGGGACTCCACTGAGCAGCACCGGGGAGCCTCAGCTCCCATTCCGCAGAGTTAGAAGTAAAATGAAGTAAGTATTTTTAACCCTTTCCTAGTTTAAGTTTCGACTCTCATTGTAAATGCAAATGACAAACACCAAGCTCCATGTATGCAGAGTCATCTGACCACTACTCAGAAAGACAAAACTGCCTGCAAATTATTTAGAATGACTCCTAGCTGTGCAGGAAGGCGAGTACCTGGATGAGCAAGCGTCTCTAGGAACAGCAATTCTTCTGCCTCACGCTGGGGGATGATCAGCGATCTCAATGCATGGGACATGCCACAGCTACAATCCACAGACAGCACAGTTAAAAACTAGGGAAGCATCCACAACACACACAGGGCAGCTGTGCTCAGCACTAGTGGCCACGGAGGCATCCTCAGCCTGGAACACGGAACCTCCACATTCCAGGTGGGAAGAGAAAGAGGAAGGCTCCTCAACAGCAGAGCTCAAATTGAAATCAGAACCATAGAAACAGCCTCTACATTGCAACATCACAACACTGAAGGACAAACATGCTGATAATTTTAAGGCTGTGACACCAAGCAAACATGGCGGCAGTTCAAAGCTCGTGCTGGCATTTCCTCCACACCCCAGCTCAGAAAGAAGCCAAAAGGCACCTGGGAGGCACAGAATTTTGAACTGTCTAATCCTCAGAAATCACTTAAAAGGAAAGTTTTATCTGAAGTGATCAAGAAGTCCAATAGGAAGGATGTGAGTCACAATCAATAGCAGGTTACTTAGCCCAGGACACAGCAGTACTTTTGCCAACTAATTTACCTAGAAGAGTTATTTTTCTAGGAACAAGATTTGAGTGAAGAGTCCAAAACCACTTCACTCAACTGGAGTGATCTGTTAACAATTTCACAGATTCAGTTTTGCACAAGTGAAGAGACCCATGATTCTTTTAAAGAAAGTCATATTCATTAAAAGAAAATAGCTCACTTGCTTCCTTCACCCTTTTATGGATCCCCTGCCCACACTCTGGTAGCAATGAGGTATCACAGCACCTGCTAATTCCAAAACCTTCTCCAGGATGATCCAAGTGACAGAAGACACCATCTCTGCTCAGGGTGCAAACAGGTTTCATAAAGGCAGCTGCAGCCAGACACGTGAGGACAGAGAATGACTTCTAAGGTCATTTCTCAGTTACAGATTGAAGTCCCATATTCCAAGAAGCTTCTGGAGTTTGAACCAACAGCCTGGCCTGTCACAGGCCTGGGTCCATTTGTTAACAGCCAAAACTTATTTCAAGCACTGCTGACAAGAAGCATTAAAAAAGTTATGTTTAAGTTAAAACATTAAAATAAATGGGACCTCACTGCAGACTTCATTTTCCACATGTCACTGTTCTATATCCAAATTTGGCCATTGCAAAGAAGAAGAAAGCAGCCAATGAGCTGCTCCAGCCCTTCCAACACTGCCTCCCATACTTTAGGACAGGCACAAAATAAACCAAAATAAATGCTTCCAAAAATTGCTTCCAAGCACCAAAACTAACATCCCTTTTTGGCTAAGGTGATTTACGCCACTGATGCAACTTATCTTTGGGCCAAAACTCCTAAAAACCTGGTAATTTAAGGCAATGGAGGCATTGAGTTATCACTAGAGTGGCCCAAACCACAGCATGAAGGACAGAACATCCTGTGCATTCCTGCTGCTTCCCTGTGTGCTTCCAGGGGAAATTACAGGGGACCAGAGGTGACTGGAGTCTGCACATCACCCAGTGGAAAAATTAGTGCCAGTCCTACAGAGCTGCTGGATCCCACACTGCTGCATGGATCAGGAGTTACACCCATTTTAAGAATTCCCCTCCATTCCAAAACAACTTTTTGGAAAGCAAAAACTGAATATAGAGTCAAACTCTGTTCTAATCACCAAAGATATGGTATCCCAACAACACCCAATCAACAGCAGAACAGTCCCACTCTGTTTCCTGCTGACAATCACTCCAGGTTCTGCAATGCTGCTGATTTACCAAGCAGTCCTTTGGTATTAAAGCCAACCGAGTGCAATTTCACTTGTTGGGGGCTGGGGGAGCATCCCCAATCTGGCAAGGAGCCAGACAGTTTGGAGTTTCCTCTCCCTGAACTCAGCGCCACTGCCTCAGGTTTGTACTAGCACCACTCAGCCAAGAAAAAGACCCTTAAATCCAAAAACTGTTCCAGCAGGTGTGCTTGTCCCTAAGACCTACTCAGTATTTTGTAGCTTATCCTTCTCCTGACCAGTAAATCTGGGTTTTTCAATTTCTTGCCTGAAGACAATAACCCAAATTATCACCACTTGAAAATATAAACTGCTGTTGTTTCCTGCTGAAAATTGACAGTTTCTTGCACTGTAACTACTGAAATAATATTAAAATTCTCAAGCAAAGAGAAGTTATGGCCTTAAAGACATCACTAACATCACATAGGGCCTAATCACAGGGACAACTCAGTGATTTGAGGAGACTGGCAAACACCACTGGATCCATTGCCGTGAGATTGGATGGAGAACTGACCAGGCCTTCCATCCACTGCTGCTAAAATCACTTTAAATCAGTTAAAGATATATTAAAAAGCTATTTTCAATCACATCCTTGGTATTAATCCAAGATTTTAAGCTTCAAGATCCTGATTCCTTTAATTCTGTAACAATACCTGCAAACAATCTCTCCTGTGCATCATTATCTGACCAGTCACATTCAACACACACCAGAGCACACATCCTTGGGTGAGGGTGGGAAAAGAATCCAAGACACAGAGTGAAAAACACCACACAAAATGACTGTGCAAATTACTACAAAGGGAAATAATGCCTTTTCAGCAGAACACTGAATGTCACCACCATTGCATGATCAAGAACTGACCCATTTCACAAGAGGTATCAAAGCCGGTTTAGCTGAAAGCAGCTAAACACAGGTTTAGCTAAGAGTATTTTTTTTAGCATAATTATTTTTAACTCTAAAACCCAACAGTTCTTATTCCCTTCATTCCTAACATGATGCTGCAGAGAAGTCCCTGCAGTAACAGCAGCTTTGATATCTTCTGGTACTGGGAGTAAAGTCCCAACAAATTAACAGACAAACAAAGGATGCAGAAAACAGGATTAAACAAGACAATAAATTACTGCATTCCAACACTTCTTCGACATGTCTTCAGCAAAGAACAAAATCCAAGTCTGCAAGCTCATTCAGAACCAACTCATGAGTTTGCCTGGGAACCTGTACTGCTGTCCCCAGCAGGGAGACAGGATCCCAGTGACGCTGGTGGCCAATGAAATGTGCATTCAGTCCAACTCTTCATCCTCACTGTGAATTCTCACACATCCAACCCTTCTCCTCCACAAACAGGTGGAGCTCCTGCCCCCTGAAGACGCTGTCAGAAGCTCACCTTACCTTCTCTTCCACTGTACCTGGCCACGGGGCTCGTGCCACTGGGTTCACAGTGCCTGGCACACCTGGCTGGGAGGGGACTGGCTTGCTGTCACCTGGTTACCAACACACAACCCATTACTGACCTGGACCTGGGAAAACAGATTTAAAAATTTGCAGCCATTTTGGGGCCTACTACTAAAACTTTGTACATAAAAATCTGGGTGGTTCAACATCACCGATAACAATTTACAAGATGGTGCCCATGAACAGTTACATTCTCCAAAAAGAGCACATTACAATAAATGTCAGAATTTTAACATGCTCTGAATTGATACAGCCATGCCATGTGTCAACACACTGGAGAATTGGAAAGCAAATCATTCTGAGCTGCTGGCAGAGAAGCCAACAAAGCAGGACAGTAATCCTGGGCTGGTCCTTGCTTGTAGTAACTGGGCAGGGATCAGAAGACATCCATGTCGGGTCTCCATCACGGTGCACACTGGGGCCTGAGTTCTTGAAACAGTGTGTCAGGTGATTCATCTTCGAAGAAATCACTTTTCTTCTTCAGTTAGAAGAAAATGACATCCTCTTTGCTGGCATCATCTTGCACATTCAACAGACTGGGCTGAGAGGGCACCAGGGGCTGAACCTGAACGTTGTTGGGCTTGAAGAGGGTCGCTGAGGCAGATGAAAGTGCTTCTTGCTGAGCATCTGTAGGGCCATACAGTTCTAGAGGGAATAAAATGGAAGAAGACATATTTGTGACGCTGCAGAGAGAGCCTGAGGCATTTCCATGGACAGGCAGTTTGGCCAAGGCATACCTGGCTGGAATGCAGTGGTCTGGCTGCCTGGGAGGGATGGACTTGCTGACCGCCTGCCTCTCAGGACAGCCTCCTCTCGTCCAACAAGCCTGGGGGGAAGCAGCTGCTTCTGATCAACAGAGGCTGAAGAAAATATTTCATAAATTAGTATTTGAGGCGAGCAGCACTTCACAAATGTCACTACTTCATGCTGGGGCCGCTGTACTGACACCTTTACACACCCAAGGAAGCTGCACAACCACAAAGAGCTGGTCCTACTTATATTATCTCTTCAGCTGTTTAAACTATGAATGCTTTCCTTTTCCTTAAAACTCCTAGATCAGTTACTGGCAGACCCTGACAATCTCAGATTTAAAACCCAGTATTATGAAGCACAGCAGAGAAAAAAAAATCTTTTGTCTGTAGAATTCAAATAGCAAATGGCCATTTGTGCTACTTCTAACACGCAGAGCTGTGATGAACTTTTGTCTCTGCTCTCCATCTGTCTCACAGCTGCTCAGCAGCACAGCCCACTGATTCTGCTGATACAGCCTCTCAGTTTCTTACTTTCAACAATGAAAGCAGTTCATGAAATGGCTATTCTGGATCTAAAGAACTTCTCTCTTTCAGTACACATTCCTTACATGTCACAAACCCCAAATTCAACACACAGCGTTTTGCCTCTGGTACAGAAAGTTTTGTTCCATTTTATTCTAAGATCTACACATGGGCATAACAAGCATGAAGCCCATTAATGCTCACAAGAGAATAGAGACCAATATATTTGTGGTTTATACCTTTCATATAAATTACAGAAAAACACCATTAAGTCCATTTCCACTACAGAGACCATTATGTAAGGGCTATTAAAAATAAACTGGGGAGATGTGGCATTAGAACTTTATATTACCACCATTTGGTATGCAGAGTAAGAGGATAAAGGCTTCATTTATGTGCAAAACCATATGCAAGTTTGCAAAGACAGTAAACTTTATGCAGGACAGAGACAGATGTTTCTGCAATGTGCCAAAGCCACTCCCCCTCCCTGTCTCTGTCAGGTTTGGCCCGAGTCCTCTGTAGCAGTGCAGACTGATAGACAAGCTTGCCAAGTCTGAATCCAGCACAATGCTAGAAAGATAATTTTGTAACTTAAAATTACAGGCCATTCCCCTAAGCTGGCAGTGGGGCTACTTGAAGTGGTAGAGATAAAATGGTTTTTAGTGTGTCTGTCATTGGCAAAGATCACTACTCCAGTACCCAGCAGTTAGAAGTAGAAATTACACCAGAACAGGGTGACTGCATTTTTACTTGCTTCTATTTGTGACAAAATTAGCCCCTTTCAAGTCTACAACACACACAACATCTCAATTTTGGCCTGGAGATGTGTATTTAATGACTGACTGGTGCTAAGAAAAGCACTGCATTCGATGTCACTACAACTCTGGACAGACAGCAAGAAAAGGCTAAGCCAGCCTCAAAACATTTTACTCATGCACAACACCTTTTTTTCTTTTGGTTTTGCTCTTTTTCTTTAATACTACAGTTAGACAAACATGCAGGTTTAAAACCTCCCACCACCATTCTGTTTGCTGGAATACACAACTCCATTTTCAACATTATCCCTTTGGGTTGACTTCCAATTCAGATAGTATAGACATGGAACTCCTAACAGGATTTTAGGAGATTAAGAGATTTTAATTGCAGCAAACACACCAATAACTTGTAGCATATTAATTTCTGGGTTTCGTACAGAGGTTTAAGTGCAGGGTTGTGTCTCCCTGTGATTCTGGTGGAGGTCAGAAATGCATTTAAACATAAAATCACACATACCTGAACTGTCTGTCCGATGAGATGCTTTGCTCTTGCCACCTTTCTCCTTGCTTCCTTTTGTGAAGGCGGCCAGCTTGGTGGGGATCTGCTGCTGGACTGCAGCTGGTTTCTGGATCTGGTTGGTTGCACTCAGGAGATGTATTGGCACTTCATTCTTCAGGGAGGGCCTGTTCTCCAGGGTGGTGCTGTCCCTGCGGGCCAGGTCCGGCCGCTCCAGGTACTCCAGCCCGGCCACTGAACTCACCCTCACTGAGGATTTGGAGCCAGCTGCAGATGGTTCCACCCCTTCTCCATTGAAGCTGATGGAATGACTGATCATCTGGCTCTGCAAGAGGAAAAAAGGCACTCTAAGTCAAACGGGGATTTTCACCCCCTTTTCATCCCTCACAAGGAGGGGTGACCACCCCGAGCCCCAAGAGCACGAAGCATTTCCTAGTGCAACACAGAACAGGACAGACACAAAGCCTAAAGGCCCCTGGGGAATAGAAGGAAGAGCAAGAGTGTAAGTTCTTGGACACTGAAAAGAACCTCAGCAGCTCCAAACTGCTTAACAGTGCACCTAGGAAACAACAGACTGCATGGCGTGATGACAGAGCAGAGAGAAAGCAGGACTTTCAGAAAGTTTCAATGAACCAACTTAATCAGACCTCCAAATTTCTATTTAAAACACAAGAAATATATTTAGAAATCAACTGTACAAAATGCTGTTGATTTAGCACAGTTTCTGCAACCACTTGCCTGCAATAGGACAGCTCCTGAATTTGAAGACTACTCAGTCAGGAGTATTTTTAACTCAATTGAAGCACTTATACTCCATTTCTATATTTTAAAAAATATCCTCATTGCCAGACATCCGGGTGGAACTTCACAGACACGGGGAAAATGCCAAGCTCTGATCTGAGAGTAGCCATCACCAGCTACTTCAGGGTTCAAGGAGCCCAGTCAAAGGCAAAGACAGGTTGGTGCTGCAGCAAGTGCAACCTTCATCCAGAAGCCAGTGCGTTATTAGGAATAAAACTGAGAAAACCAATCCCTCACCTGGCCCATTTCTGGGGAGAAGGTGCCCGACACCGTGTTCTGCTTCTTCAGCTTCTTTAGCTGATCCAGGCGCTCCCTCTCCTTCTCCACAGCTCTCTGGGCTTCCCGCAGCCTCTCCAGGTCGTGCTGATAGGCCTCCCTCTGCCTCTCCAGCTCTTCCCTGTCCTGGCTCAGCCTCTCCCGCAGCTGCCGCATCTCCTCCGCGCGCTCCTGCAGCCGCGCTTCCGTGAGTTCAAACTCCCTCTGCTGCCGGCTCCTCTCCCGCTCCAGGCGCTGCTGCTCCAGCTTCAGCTGGCTCTGGAGCTTCTGGACATTCATCAGTTCTTCCCTCTGCTTTTCGAAGTTCCTCTGCTTCTCCTGCTCCAGCAGCAGATTCCCTCGGGTGGACTGCAGCCGGTACTGCTTCTCCCGGTCTGCCATGGTGGCTCGCTGCACCTCGATGTAGCTGTCCTGCTGGGAAATCACAGCCTGGAGGGGATAAAAGTCCAGCATGAGGCACCCAGGTTCAAAAAAGATGCACAGCTAAGCAGGAGACAACAGCATCTACCAGGTAAGGTCACAGAGTCTTTTTCTTCCACAGCATATTCCAGCCCGTGGTGACTGACATGACGTTGAAGATGGCCAAGCAAATAAATTATGCTTATGTGTGTTAAATTGGGCATTTCTTGCACCTAGAACTGTTACTCTGAATCAAAACAGTCAAAATATTGCTGATTACAAGGTAACAGTAAAAACAACTAATTCATACACACGTGTATGAACAATGAGCACAGAGAGCAGATAGAGCTCAAAGCAGGAAAACAATGAAGTGAGCAGGAAAAAGGAAATAATTACTCAAGACAACAGCTCTAACACTTCCTCCAAAATACCAGGCACAGTTTCCTTGAGTCTCAGGTTCTACACTTCATTCCAGCTTTAGGGGATATTTTCAAAGTAGCTCCTCTCCACACCTGCATAAATTTTATTACATTTAGTGCCTAACAAATCTCATGGATGGTAAAAAATGGTTTACCTGAAGACTGAAGAGCAACTGTAACAGCGTCTGTATCCTTTGGACAAGCTGAAGAGGAGGAAAAAGACATTAGGCACTTGAGCAGAGCTCTGCTTTGAGGTTTTAGACTTTTTTTTTAAGCAATGAAAATAATCCATGGTATCTGTACAAAAACACACACACAATGGAAGCACGGCCACCAGAGTACTCTAGCACAGCAAAAGCCAATATGCAGGCACAAGGAATTTCAGTTTATTATCCTTGTGCAGATGTGAATCAGTGCCCAGCCAATCTCCCTGGGACTCCATGGAGAAGTCACCATCATCTTCTCTTCACCTGAACTATTCAACCATCACTTCCTCCCATGCCCCAACACTGAATCACTGCACAGGTACAGACCTCACAGGGATTCAGAGGCAAGTTTGGCCAGTGAGCTGTTAATGTGCTGGCTTCCACAGACATTACAAACACTGAGTTTTGGAGGTGGTTTGGTTTGATTTTACATGCTATTATTATACTATGGCTATTTGCCATTGGATTTCTTAACAGCAGAAATAACATACCTGAGACTCTACAGTGGGCTGAAAACCACTGCTGTCATCCAGCCTCGTCCCATCACTCTGTAAGGGAGAAAAAAACCAACACCTGTGTAAGGGACACTTGTTGGGCACAGGCAGAAAAAGCTGGGATTGCTCCCACGCACTGAAGGACATACAATAAAAATACTGAATTCATAAGCCAAGCTGAAACAGCAGTGTAGTGATTAAAGCCTGTGTTAATGGTACAGCATCAAATGAGCAAATGGAAAACTGAATTAGCTTGCCTCTCAAGTGCTGAGCTACCAAGTCACCCCACAAAACATCCTTAACAGAGTCAAGTAATTTTACAGATAAAGCTGTTCCAAGTCCAGCCCTGCCAGCTACGACAACTTTTAACTTTGTGAGATTTGTTCTGCACCACTATCATGATGAGGAACACAAGGAAAAGCATTTAAATCCCTCATAAGCTCAACATACAGCTTGAGATCCTTCTTCTGCATCAGAAGATGGGTCATGGAGTTGCACATCTGAACTCAGTGCAGGGCCTCTCCAGTCCCACTGCCTCTGGTCACCACCACTGTTCTTCCTGCCTGAAATAGGAGAGGAGTATGAGGAGCTCACACCAGCACAGGGCCTGGGACATCTCAGTGAATGCCAGAGCAAGCAGAAAAACATGGTGACTTTGAACCAAAATGCAACTACATGGCTTCTCCATGCTGATCCCAAGTGGAAGATCAGGCAACAGTGACATACAGGGCTGCTCAAAGAAGTTTAAAAACTTGAGAAGACTGGGTTGAGATAAAAGACGAGGGTAAGTTCGAATTACGTTACACTATTTTAAGTGAAGCAACCACAAAGTGTGCATGAAAATAATCAGCTCCCAGAATTGCAAGTTCATGACATGGAATACTGGTCAGCAGGAATATTGCAGGCACAGCAGCACCACTGTGAGTGTGGAAGGAGGTAAGGGGAGATGGACCTCCTCTTGTAAAAAGTAAATGACAGATGTATGGAGCCTTCCAGACATCAGAAAGTGTTCTAGAGATTAACAACCAGTGAAATAAGAGCCATTCGCTTTTTCAATTACTGCAGGAAGCAAAAATGGAGATAAATAGTATCTGGTCTTTCCTCTTATTTCATTAATTAACTGATAAATCATCTGTGTCAAAAGGACAATTTATATTACCTAAGGATTCAGCAAACCTCTAGTGACTGTGCAGATACAAAGGGGAAAAAAGTGCTCATGATACAATGAAAGCAGACAGCTGAATTCAAATTTTCTAGGTTTTCAGGTCAAGCTTATTTTTTTTAACAACATTAAAGTTCTGTGTGGAATTGTGGTAATTATAAAGAATGGTTAAAGTAATGCCTTCAGCATATCACTGAGAGCCCTAGTCTGCTCTCTAGTGTTGGTATCAGGAGCAAAAGATCCAACATGCTGGAGATTTGCTCTGATCTTCCTTTTTAGAGCCTGGTGAAGCTTCCTCATATGAGAGCCTCAATTCCTTGCTTTTGTTCTCTGTACAGTTATCACAGTAAAAAGATCAGAAAAATGCTGAATGTTCCCTTTCTTACTTTTACTTGAAACTGAGGGACTACTGTCATATCCTCCAAAGGTCTCTGCTCTCCGGGGCAGTCCTGAGCCATCCTCAGGCTGACAGGATGCACTGCCAAAGTGAGTGAAGATAAAGTCCTGGAGATTTTCAGCTGGGGAAGAGGAGAACGTGTCATGTAAACATGTCTATGCAGCAATACGAGTTATCATGCTAATGAGCCTAAAAAAACATTTCAACCATCAAGCCCACTAAAAGTTCAGGCAGTCTGAGATGTCCTGCAGTACAGATGAATTTTCCTTTGTGAGTAGCTCTGCATGACAGGCTCTTCATATAAAGATGAGCTCTTCCTTAATTGCAAGTTAAAATTATCAAGCCTTAAGTGTTTGTGTTTTTTATTTTTTAATAGAAACTATGTTTGGCTTTATTTTCTTTCTAAACACACTATCTTTAGACAGGCTGTTTTTAACAGATAACCCTCCTATAATATTACATTTCAGGACTGTGTATTATTAGAGCACTTTCTGAACAGACTCATCCTAACACTGGTTGATCCTTAAAAATAAAACAATCCAAGCTGTGGAGGTCTTCTAGCTAAATCCACTTCACCTTTCTTGCAGATTGGTTCTGAGAACGAGGAAGTCTGAACCACGTTACATAAAAGCATTATGTTATTAGGGGATGATTTTCAGGGCCTGTACTTAGATCCTGGGTGTCTATCCCCACCCCAGCACCTGTGTGAATGCCCACACATTCCCACATTCCATTCACCTTCAGTCACTGCAGACTTCAGGATCGCCTCTCCTTGCAGATTCTCTGGGATATCCCCCCGAAGAAGCAGCCTGGCTCGGGATCCTTGGGAATGGTCTTCAAAGCCATTCACCTCAGACATTTCCAGATAAATCTGTTGCTTCTCAGTGAGACTTTGCAGAATCAGGTCATCTTTCATGTTCAAACGCTCTGAAGGAAGAAACAAATTCAGTCCTGCCTTCCTTGTTGCTGTCACAGAACTGTGTTCATTTTATGGCCAGAGCATCAAATGCAGAGATTTAATTAACAGTTAAGGAGAAAACTTATGGAGCAGACAAAGCTTATTAGACTTTAGCTACTATTTCTACAGAATCTTACAGCACCTTGAAAGACTTATGAAGGAGAAGCTTGATCATATCTCAATAAAGAATTAGACAGCCATAAATCACAAATAATGCTGAGAAGCAGCTTGTGGAATATATAACTAAGTCATTACCTTGAAAATCTTTTAACTTTGCAGCTCTTGCTTCAGCCAGCCTCCTCTCTGCTTCAGGTTCATTAAATGTTCCTCCTTCCTCATCAGGACAGCTGTCCAAAGGGAAAGACAGATTTATGTTTGATTTGCATGTGAGATAATTTAAAACCATCTCAGGATTCAACTTGAAGCTTTTGCCTCAGTTGTGGGTTGTGGTTTATCCTGGGTGTCAGTTTTCCTCCCTTTTCCAAAGTCCTGTTGCATCTGACATCAGTGAGCCTTTTTATGTTTAATAAAAGCAGGATAAAGTCTTTCACTAGTTTTTATTTCATCTTTATCGGTGGTTTCTTTCCGAGGAACACAAACAGAATTGCAGACTGAAGTCTTACAAAGAAAGTTTAGGGAGAGTCAAATGGATTTTAAAGATAAATTTACACCTGTGAGTGCTGTGAAGAGAAGACACGCAAGTAATCAGTCTCCCCTCCCTTACCTCTCCACAGCCCTGCGGATATGGGCCATCCAGGAATTCCTCTCCTCTTTGGAGCTGGTGTGAATCTCATACATTTCTGGTCCTTTTAAGGAAGCACTAATTAAGAACATTGCCTTTTCCTCATTAGCTACCTCTCTCACAATCAACTTTTGCAGTGAGATAACTGGTGGCTTAGAGTCCTGTAAAATAAAATACCATTTATTGCAGTACATTATATGTGTTCTTTAGGAATTGTGTTTCCTAGCTGCCCCCTCCTCCTATTTATCCAGAGCCACCAGGAGCTGTAACATCATGAGATAACTCAAGACCTTTTCACGTGACACTTTTTACATTGTCATTTTTCTACCATCAATGAAAACATAGAATGAAGAATGTACATGTCAAAAACAAGAGATCTTGATATCTGACTGAACATCAAAACCTGTGTCAATTTAAAGATTCCCACTGAGTCCTCGAAGTCAAAAACAGGCTCAAAAAAATTTGCTCAAAAGGAGGCAAACCTAAAATTTGAAAAAGAAAACAAAAACCTTAATGACACACTGTGAAGTGAAAGGAGAGATCAAGAGGAACTGTTAGAGGTTTTATGTTGGCTACAAAAGAAATAAAACAGAGGTGTTAGAGGGTGTCAGGTCCTGATAAAATGATACCTGGTGACAGGTAGTGTATTGTATAATGAGGATTAACTGGATTAGCTGTCAGCCTTAGCAGTGAAAACACGTTTACAGAGGGATATTAGTTACTAAAAACCTGTCTAGGCTTCCTAGAGCATAGCTCCAACATATGCAGCCTAGAAAGTTCCTTCCCAGGATACAGCAGCTCTTTGTGACTGCTGAACCTTCACAGAATAATCTAGAGCCATGGTAAGAGAACTGAACTGTGAAGCAAACACCAGGAACACCAGCTTCTGCCAGCTTCTCTGAGCAGCTGTACTGCAATTCCAGCCACAAACAGAGGTCACTGGAAAAACAGAATCACTGAGCAGATCCATTTGCTCCCTCACTTGATTTATTTATGGAGAAGTGATATTAAATTTCAAATGAACTGTATACATACAAAGATAAAAAATTGGTCAGACTCTAAGTGTAGAGCACGTTTCCAGAGGGCAAAAGAATCCACCACACAACACCCTGTTCTGTGCATTAGGAGAAAGGTAATTTGAAAAGCAGTTGTTTGTACAGCCCTGAGGTCACCAAAATAGCTTTTGCCATTAGAATTCAGCTCTAATGTTAATGTCTTGGGGAAAAAAAAACATCCAAGAAAACAATTACATAAAAGAGTTTCTCTGTTACAGGTTCTACAACAGCCATCAGTGAACTAGATCAGGACAAAACGTACAAATTAATTTCTTTGAGGACACCTGTGGAAATGCCCGAGAAAGCAAGTGAAGTCACTGAATGTTCTGGAGTGCTGCAGTAATAACATCTGCATTTAGTGCTTATTCCATGTATTTCAGGAAAGTTCTCTGCCCCTAGTAAATCTCAGGGCACTATGACCACAGTTAGCATGTCCCTAACAGATGGCAGATTCTTTCCCTGCACACTAAACAGAAGCAGGATTTATTTGCAAGCATTTTTCAAAGCACAGTCCTAGCACCTGCAATGTCCATGACTTGTACAAAATCTCAGCCTAACCAAGTTCAGTGAAAGGAAAAGTCACAGCACAAGAAGAAAAGCAGTGAAAACCATGGGAGATGTGGCAGCTACAACTGGCCAATGCAAGGAAATACTTTTTGCACTGGGAGTGTGGGGAAAGGATTCAACAAGTACCAGAACTGCTTCAGAAAAAGCAATTCCATAACACGTGGCTGATTTATTCACTTAATTTTCTTTCTGAACCTCCTATAACAAGTATTCAACAACCCTAATTGTGTTTCTTCTGTAGTTACTGTCACTTTCATAAATCCTCTAAGTGCCTCTATTAACTAAAGAGAACAATACCTACCACAGATGCAAATGTGTATTTTTGGTCCTTTTCTTGTAAGAGCAACAGTACATCAGTGAGCAGGACTGCCAGAATATCTACAGTAACAAAAGAGACAAAAAAGGGGAAGAAAGTCATATTTTAAAGCAGAAAGACCAGTCCAGACTCAAAACTCACTTAACTTATATTTCCTGCAGGCCAGGGAATAGCATGTCATCATTTGCAATACTGGGTCTGTTACTGGCTTCCACTTGGGCTGTCCCCAGCCAGGCTGCACCATGCAGAACCAGCTGATTTAAAGAGCTCATTTAAAGCTTGAGAACACCCACACAGACATCCTACACATGGACTCCAGCACTCCAGAGGGAACACGTTTCTCTCAACAGCAGAATCTTCTGGAACTGCAGCCATTCAGGGTCCCACCTACTCCTGGCTGCACTTTCTGTGCCACAGAAGCTTCTCCTTGAACACTTGAGCAACGAAGCTGCTCAAATATTCCCTGATGGCCACTGCTTTGATTTTCTGGCAAATGCAGAATTAAGTGTCATGCAGCTGACATGACACAGGTTTTGCAAAGTGTGAAGCAGAGCTCGCACAAGATAATGCCTTTCCACAGGAGACTAAGTCAGGATGACTCAAAGCTTTGTCATCCACCTGAAGACTTCCCTCTTGAATTGGGAAGCAGATCAGCCAGATAATAAGCAAACAGCATAAGGAACTTATCATGCACCATTACAGAGATGCTTATTGGACAAGCCAAGAATAGAACAAGTGCTATTTCCTCCAATATCCTATTAAACGAGCAGGTTATTGTCATCTTATTTTATACCCAATCGATCAGTAATAAACAGCTACTAAAAAAACCAAACCCAACATAAATCTTGTTGCCCAGTTGTGTTAGTGCCCTTGCTGGTGCTGTACCTTTGAGGCGCCCTGATGCAGCTTTCCAGTAGAGCATCCCATCCAGGAGGAGCCTCCTCTGGCCCATGTCATCCTTCCGGAACAAAAGGCCATTCTTGCATTTCCCAGATGATTTCAGCTCCATCCTGTGCATGATCTCCTTGAGTCGCTGCCCCTTCTCGCACTCGTTCACCATGGCATCTACGTGGGTGATGGTGTCCTTAATTAAACCAAGGGCCTGGGTCAGCTCTTCATAATCTCTAGTTCCAGCTAAGGGAAAAGAGAAGCAGTCAACCACATTTTCAGTTCTGGAATACAAGACATGAGCCATCCAAAAGTATTTTAGCATAAGGGTTCCATACTGGACATCTAACGGTATTTTCTAATAGATTAAGGTTAAAAATAAAATATAACAACCTAAAATTCTGAAAAGCCAACGAACCAACAGGTTTAACTACTACGGGTTTGTGGTTGCAGACTTTAAATGCTGCTCTTCTCTGAGAAGAGGCTGGGAGAATTGGACTGTTCAGCCTGTAGAAGAGAAATTTCAGAGTGATCTAAATTTCTAAGTGATCTCCTGAAGGGAGCCTACAAGAAAGATGGAGAGAGACTATTTAACAAGGGCCTGGAGTGACAGGACAAGGGGGAATGGCTTTAAGCTGAAGAAGGGCAGGGTTAGATGGGATATTGGGAAGAAATTCCCCACTGTGAGACTGGGGAGACCCTGGCACAGGCTGCCCAGAGCAGCTGTGGCTGCCCCTGGATCCCTGGAAGTGTCCAAGGCCTGGCTGGACAGGGCTTGGAGCAACCTGGGACAGTGGAAGGTGTCCCTGGGCATGGCAGGGGGTGGAATGAGATGAACTTTAAAGTCCCTTCCAACCTAAACCAATCTGTGATACTCTCAACCCTCTAAGGTGAGACTGATCTGGCATCATCAGCCAACAGAGAAGTGAAAAAGCAGATAACAGCCTGTCTGAGGTAAGAACATGCAAAACATGGCAGAAAATGGACCAAGTGACAACTGTGAGGCTCTCAGGAACCATCCCACCTTCTGTGTTCTGAATGATCCGTTCCACCAGGACTGGGTACTTGGTGATGCGCTGGGTGACCAGGAGGATGCACTCCTGAACACCCAACCTCCTCACGATGGAACAGTTCCCAATTTTCTAGAAAACAAGACAAACTCATCACACCCACTGTGCATGGTGCTGGTCTAAGTCCCTCTCCATTCACATGCTTTCTGGCCCAAAACACTTCTGCACATTAGAGACAGCACCATGAAATTAGCTGCACTCTTCTACTAAAGCAAGCTCCTGACAGCATTCAAAAAATTGCCTTTATTACTGGAAAGTATCTTAGGTATTGTTTTCAACTACTGTTAACTAAATGTGGAGACAATCAGGGAAACTTCCAAATCTGAACTGCCTGACTGCCTGTTGCTAACTGATTTAACTTTATAACAGGGTCAGACCTTAAATACATTGAAAAGTTCTGTGGTTTTAAATCCCAACCACCTACCAATCAAATTAGATCAATAATAAAGAAATTAGGTGTTTATTTTACCACTGTATGCTCCCCAATAGCCTGACCTACAGAAACACATTCCTGTTTAGAAAGGGAGGACTGTAAAGCACCAGTTAATCTGACTGCAGGTACAGCACACACCTGGCAGCAGGAGAACACAGTACCAAGTTCTTTCTGTACAGGGACTGAAGCTACATGTTTTAAAACTCTGGTCACTTATTTAGTTCCTTGGAAGTGAAGGGCTCTCACTTTAAAGGTGCCTGGCTAAGACGAGCTAGAAGTACAGAGCTGTGCTGGAAAGTTCACACAGTATCACTTACTGGTGACTGGAAAATGAGAATATTTAGGCCTCTGCAAAGCCACCTGAGATTCAGGTTACAGCTTCCACTTGGGCTGTGTCTCTTCAGCCCTTCCTATTAACTGCACGTTAAGAGTGTGCAGCAAACCACCCTGGAGCCAATCTCCTGGGTTTGGCAAGATGATGGCGTGAGCAAAATCTGACTAAGAGTCCCTGCTTTTTCTACAGCAGCTCATCAACAGCATTTATCATTGATTTAATTTATTAACAAACCAATTTACCCTGATGGCCGCACAGCAGGACAGAGCCCTGAATAGAACAAATACTCTATTCCCCAGTCCTAAGTGCTCTCAAGAGCCTGCCTCAAATGTAACACTTGCTAACTGTGGTTTTGTCTCTAAATAGCTCAAATGATCTAAAATACAAGAAGCTCACAACCCAACAAATAATGAGAATATGCCTCTAACCCTGCTCATTCACATTTGAGGGATCTTCAAGTACAAAACAAATCCCAAATCAGTGAAGTATATTTTGCATAGACAGAATAGGAGACTTCTGGTTACTCTTTACCTTTATTAAGTTTTGGAACTTCTTATTGCTTTGGAGCAGGTCTTTGTAATGGCTAACAGCTTCATTGTGTCCACAACAGAACACACCATATTTTTCTTTCATTCTCTCCCCATTTTCACCTGAAAACTAAGTGGAAATAGAAGAATGAAAGACATGAATCATTCAGAGTAAACCTACCTCCACTATAAATCCCAGGTTTAACATGGTTTCTGAGACATTTCCTGTATTGCAATTCCTTCTGTACCAGAAATGAGAGATTTATGCAGTGTGACATGTGAGGGCTTGGAATATCACAAGATAACCAAATATTAAATGGTGGCCGTAATTATGAGGATTTTTAAAAAGGATTTCTGGACCTCTGCACTTAAAAAGTCTGTGAACTGTAAAAGTCGAAGGGCAGAAAAAAATGGATAAAATTGTTGCATTCCCTCCATGCCAGAATGGTGCTAAAGCTGCCGTGAGCTCAAAGGATCCTGACTGTATTTTCAAAAGATCAGAAAGAAGAAGTTTGGCTTTATCTGAAGGAGAGCCATGTTTGGAATGGACACTAGGAATATGTTACTTTACTCTTGGAATAGATGAAAAATAGAACCAAACAAGTCACATATCCATAGTGTGTATATGTGCATGCCCAGAGAACATTTAAATGACCACTTCATGTTATTTGTGACTAGATATATCCCTGGGAGTCATGCTCCCACATTAACTGGGAAGAGAACCATAAACCCAGGATGAAACCAATCTTTGCATCACATAACTTCACCCTCACAGGTAGCTTTTTAGAACCTTTATAGTGTCAACATCATTGGCAGGATTTAATTCACACCTGTTTTACCAAGAGGTCTCCAATGTTCTGGATTATATAATTTCGGTCACTGCCTTCTTCCAAGGATTCCTTTCGTCTCTCCTTCAGCTGGAGCAGGAATTGCCCGTGCATCTCCAGCAGCTCATCCACACAGGGAAAGAGCTTGTTGATGACTGCATTTGAGAACTGCAGCTCCTCTCTCATGGCTTTGGAGTACACCTTCAGCATTATTTTCAGTGTCCTAACATGGTGCATTTCAGTCTGCATTAGTTCTGGGCAAGGGGAAATAGAGAAATAAAGTCAAAAGTCATTTATATGCTGTGCAGTGAGGAGTGAGACATAAGAGCAGGCTCTGAAAGCCACGATCATCCTCTTCACTACAGCCTTTGCATCCCTCATGTGAAGCTCTTAAATTTGCCTTGCTAATGTCCCAACCCAGCAGTGACTGACCCTACTTTTTTAAGGACATCTCCCAGTGGCAGTTGAACTGTTCCCTAATTGTACAGCTGGGCTTTGCTGCTTAGAGCCCTAATGAAACCCAAGGGATGCTTAAAGGCATTCACACAAGGAATTACACACATTAATGCAGGTAACAGACTCGAAAACCATCACTCAGTTTTAGATTTCAAGCACAAATCAAAATGGGAACCAACAAAAATGATTTCTGCTTTGTTTCACAACAGTGGCACTACGAAGTAGGAAATAAATTTGTTATTTAAGAATAACAAATACTCTTACCATAAATTACATCTTGCCTTTTTACAACGTCTTTCCTTTGCCTTTTTGCATAAGGCTGTTCCACTGCAACACTCCAAGACTCTGCCTCAAACTCGTGAGCATCTGTTTCTATTTCACTCCGGAGGGACACAGAATATGCATCTAGACCAAAAGCACATTCAGTTTCAATTATTATTAAATTGTTTCTCACCATATCCCTCTTTACCATCAGTAACAACAAGAGCAAAAACACCTCGATGCTGCTTTCAAACCCGTGGGAGAAGTTGCATAACAATCCTGAAAAGCACAGAAATTCCATACCTTCCAGAAAAATGGAGTCTGCTGTTGAAGGTGCAAGCGAGACAACGTCATCAGAAGTCTGCTTAAATTTTATAAAGCCTGAATCCCCTTCATCCATGTCTCCTGAAATTAGCCTAAATGGCCAAAGAAATGAGACCAGAACAATTAAAATAAAAAAAAAATCCACCTTCTTTAACAAGCATCTCTCCTAAACTATTATGCAATTATCTTACAATAAATAAATAAGATATCACTGTGCTCTTTAAACAGTTAAATCAATGCAGCAACTCCAACACTGAAATACTGCAATTTAATTAGAGCAGCTTGAGCAAAGCTTGTAACTTCTGGTATGACAGTTTACAAGGACATCACCTGGTGACAAGCCACAGCCAGTTCAGAGTACAAAGGGCACTTTCACTGGGAAGGGAGGATAACTGGGGCACATCAAAAGTAAATAGCTACTTAAACCAGCAGATAGCCTTGAGTTTGCCTACTATTTTAATGAAGGTATTTAGCAATTTAAAACACTGCTGCCTCCTACACCAGTCAGCACCAGCCCAACCTAGAACAGCTGAACTCAGGCAAGATCACTGAATTTCACAGCAGTTCTCAAGACAAACACATCCATGAAAAAACCATACTCTAGACAGAAACACTCAAATACTGCACTATTTTATACAATATCTTTTGTGACACAGGATGGAGGAACTAAGGACAAAAAGAAAAAAAAAGCATTGCTCAGAGAAAAATTTTTCAGAATTAAAAGCCCAATAAAACTCTTTTGAGCTTGAAAACACGACAGGAGTTCTCGTTTTTCTTTTCACACTGGGGAGGTGGGGGGCAGCTGAAGCCTGTGGATTAGAAGAGAAGTGACTGAATTTTACTCACCCAAATTTATTAACAGCTCCAGCAGTGTTCAGTGAAGGCTGGGAAGGTCCTCTTTGGGCGATAGTCATCCCGAGGTTCCGGGACAGTGCTGGGGTGCCATCCGGTCCCAGGAGAAGACTTCGGGGCTGCTCCTTCAGAGAAGTGGCTAAAGAGGCAAAAATGGAATTGGTACTCAGGAAATGAGGCGTGCACTGCAGCTCGCCTGCTCTCAGCCCTCGCTCGGAATGCGGACGGAGAACTGACAGGATCTTGGATGTCAGGAGCTCGTTGTCCAAAAAAACATTCTCATTCCATTTTCTCGAAAAGGAACCACAAAAAGACAGCTCGGGGTGAGCTGGAATCGCATTGCTTCTGCCGCTGCTTTTTGAATTTGTATTCCCCATGCTCACCACTGGCTGCCCTCAGACCTGGCACAGTAAAGTGGCCCCAGAGATGCTCTGTTTTTATACTACCTGTGATCCTTCTAGAAATGTAAAGCTGCCACTTAACTTACTGTATTGGCTAAATCAGCAGGTCTGAAGTGCAGGAAATTGGTCCCTACTGTGCCCATTTAGTGTGGAAATTGCAAAGTATCTTCTCCTTTAGTAAAACACCAGAACCTACACACAATTATTCACACCCCACCGTATAAGGGCATTGAACATTTCATGGCAAACAAGAAAAATCAGAGATCACAGAAAAAAACCTCACAAGTTCTTTGCAATGTTTATTGCTCACAGCGATTTATATCTGCATGCACACACACTGCACATAATAGATACCACAGCTAAATTTAATTTTAATACTGCAGCTTTTTAATGCTTTTTAAATCTAGACAGACTGTGAACTGGAAAGATATTTGAAACTTTAATCACTATTACACAATACGTGGAAGCCTGTAATAGACTTATAAAAAATGGATGCAATTATTTAGCACTAATGTCTGTAACAAATGATAAGGAACAGGAGACAAAATACATCCTTTTAAAAAAGGAACTTCAGGGAAGTCAGAGACGAAGACTCAGCCAGACAATCTTTAGAATTGATCCCTGACAAGGTCTGCAGCTGCCCTTTTTCAAAGAGCTTTTAAGGACATGGGAGTGGGATCTCATGGCTCCCTGAACCCAGGGCTCTGCAGGGACAGACCCAGCTCCTCTCCCAGTGCCATGTCCAGGGGGCTGCTGCTGGAGCAGTTCAAGGGGGTCTCCAGTTCCCAGATAAGGCTTATGCATCACTTTTCTAGTAAAAACACTGGTGTCCAGCCAGCCCTAAAAGTTCCCCTTTTTCAGCCTGACCACCTTAGTGTACCTTCACTAATATTTCTTTCTCCCACTTCTACCCTGCTCAGTGAGGCACAGTTAAACCAAGGTATTTGTGGTTCTTGTCATGAAACAGGTTTTTCCACATTTTTTCATATCCCGTGCTCTATACCTGCTTGTTTCTCATTTCATCTTCATTGACAGAAGAATTGTTTTGGGGCTGCAGGGGAGGTTTCATCAATGACATTTAATAGAAATTATATCACCACATCTTTTCCTGCTGGAAATACCTTTCCCAAAACCTATTTGGATTTGAAACCTCCTAGCTATACACACAGTACACTGTCAGTCTGCAGCAAACTGGGTAAACTGAGTCCTTACCATCCCCTCCAAGCCCCAAAAGGAGACAAATTAGGTATCTGAAAGACTTGCCCAGTGAGATTTCTTAAACAAAGGCTTAATAACCAATTCCCTGTGTTTCCTTTTGGGGAAGTATTGAAATTATTGGCCATCAAGTTCTCTTTCTGTGCTCCACAAGCCAGGAACATGAAGTTCTGTTACACAAGGATAGGCCAGACTTAAAAATCTTCAGAGGCAAAACAAGGGGAAAGGGATGGGGACACACAACACAGTTTATACCCCTCTTAAAACGGGTTTTTCTTTTACATTGAGACAATATTTTTTGGGTTTTTTTGCTGGGCGCTGCAGTCTGCAGGGTTATGCTGTGGCTAACAACATACAATGCCCAGGCTATCAGCTGTTCCTTTAATTTCCAGCTTCTGCTTTTGCCTAAGGAAAACGAGTCCTGTCTGCCTAGCAGAGCCTGCATGGCCCACAAGCCATTTTCTGAGTTCAATTAGCACTGTCTGCACACTGCTGTGCCCCACATCGATCCTGCTCCCCTCACACACACCAGCCCTACAGACAACTTCTCCCATTTTCATCAGCCCTTGCTTCCTATTTTAGTCTCTGCACTTTCTCCTAAATGCACAGACCCATTCTGGGTAATGCAAACAGCCACTTATCTCCTCATAACAATTATCCCCCGTGCTGCCTCTTGGGAAGAATCATTTCAGGAAGAGGACACCTTGCAATGCAAATGGTACCTGCAAACACCTGAAACACCCAGAGTGATGCTCAGACATCCAGGTCAGCTGTGCCTGACACTCACCTGTTCTGTTAATGCAGACCTTGTAACATCTTGTAAAACTAAAATCCCATTTCATACACCCGTAACTGGGATGGTCTTTTTTTTTTTTCCAGGAGCAAAAAGATATTTCAAAGCTTATGCTGCAATACAGATGTTCTTTCTTCGTGGTTTTTTTTCCTCCCAGATCCTTTTTACTCACTTAGTTTCAACAAAGATTTATGTTCAGACCATTAGTGCTAGCTTGTCTTAGAGATTTCTAGCAACCACTAGCTGCAGGCAAGTTTTAAATAGACAATTATGAAAATCTGATGTAAAACAAAGTTCACAGTTCTAGTCTTTTCAGAGGCCAGAGAATAGACAATCAATGAAAAACGAGCTTATTGATCCCTTTTCACCATGATATTTTGAGGTTACACAGCAAGAAGGTATAAAGAAAAATAAAAAGATAAAAAGATAAAAACACACAGGAGATTGCTAGGAGCCTCTAAGCCATTCCCAATAGAAAAAAAAATGAAACCATCTTATTAAAAGAGACCTTCTCTATACTTCAATAACACACCGTGTATAGCCTTTAAAACATATTAAAGAAAAAAAATGCAATTGAACAGATAAGCCTTGAACACAGAAATCATCCTTTAGTACAAACCTGGGGAAATGCACTGGGGCGAACTTTGTGGAGATCCAGAAGGTCTGTGCTGCAAATCTTTCTGCTATAGGGAAAAATACAATATTCTTACACATCCAGAGCAAACTTTCAGTCCAAAATGAATCAGTTTTTTCCTATCCTATAGCATTAACTGTAAGTGAAGATGTTCACTGAGAATATAAAAGATTTAACGCAATAACAGCTTTGCTTTTTTTATGTGCCAGACGAATGACATAGAGACATTAACACTTTGTATTAAATTCCACAAAGTATAAATCAGACTGAAATAGAACCAAAACTGAAACTACAGCTGAATTAAAGCTACAATAACTAATTTATGAGAAGAAAGCAACCCTTTCACATTGACAATCTTCACTTTGCTGTTTTTTAGTTCCTAGCAACAGTGACTAAACTAATCCAGCCACCTTCAACCAAAATTCAGACTGTCCATTTCAAATTGCATCTTTGGTAATCTTTGCTAAACTTCATCCTTCTTTCAACATTAGGATATTAAAAACCATTGAGATACAAGTTATCAAAGATGCAGAGAAAATAAATAAATAATATGGGCTGTAACAAACGTTTTTTTGGGGAGCTTCCCATGGGGGTTCCCATTCCTGACTGAATTCACCCCATTTTGTGCCACCACTCCCCCTCTGCTCTCTTCAGGAGTGGTTTGTCAGGGCTGATTCAACCATGAAGTTTTAGGTCGTGGTGAAGAGTGGAAATGAAAGCATCAGAACAAGTGAATTTTTCGTTTTAAAAGGGAAATTCATAATGCCCTGAGATGTTTAAAATTATATATCAAAACCCCCACAAGAACATTTCTGCCCTCAGAAGAGTTACATTCTATATCACCAATGGCTGAACACACTTCCTCTAACCTCTAATTGCTCAGGTCTGAGCTGCTCTGCTCTCCCTTTTCCCCCTCACAGTACTCCCTAATCTGCTATCAGCCTCTGAAATCATCAGCACTTGCAGGTTAAAACAAACCCAAACTCCCTCAAGTATTATTAGTTATAAGGAGGAGGAAATGATTTTCAAAACCAATACCAGAACAAAAAACCCCAACAGATAGACATCTATGTGAAACAACCTGTGACCTTACATGCAATCACAGGCACCACAGTGACTGAGATAAAAAATAAACAGCATAGCAAGACCAGGTTCATCAAAGTTCCCAAATTATATCACTTATTCTGCATTTTCCAGCTTAGAAATAACATGCAACTCTTATGACCAAATTCCCCTCCACCCCTCACGCTCTTCCATCAGCTTTGAGATGGCACAACATTCAAAGGTGCCATATAATTCAATTATATTCCCCAAAAAAGTGAGAGGTTTGACCACTCTTAGGGTTAGTCACAATTCTGGGGAGCAGGCTAAGTAATTCACAGTATAGCAACAAAACATTTCACTTTATTTGCCCTCCATACGTTATCATTAATTACTATAATAACAAGTTAATAACTACTCGATGCCTCGAAGATGTAGGGCAAGATTCTGTACTGATGTAAATTAAACCACTCACATAAATTAAACTCAGTATGTCAAGCTTTATTATAAAAGAAGAACAAATGTTAAAGCCCACCTTGGGTCTGATGCTGCTGCATTCAGTCAGCAAACTCTTGCAGTTCTTGTGGACATTCACTGCACAATCTGAAATGCACACACACAAAAAGAGGCTTAATTATTCTTCTTTCCTGCCTAGGGAAAGGAATAATGGCACACAAAGGATCTTAATTTTGGAAGACGTGCAGAGTAAGCTCAGGTGTTGTGGCAAGCATCCTTGTTGTGCATGTTCTGGTCTTGATTTTATACCAAACCCTGGAGTTTTTCCAGTGAGACTGCACCACTGAGTGCAATTCACACATGCAAGAACCAAGAGCCACTCTGGAATGCAGGAGCAGTTTTCTGCCCAGCCTCCACTCTGTGCAGCACAGCTTTCCTCAGCTTTGCAAAGGCCATTTCCACGTCTCTCCATCCAAAACTGATACCAATCAAGGGGGCAGCAATTCTTTGGCTCCACAGGAATAGCTGCCTTTCTGCACAGACTATTGCTGGGAGCTGCAGTAACAACAGTAAATTAAAGATCAAAACACTCTCCAGAATCATCAGAGCATTACCAGCACCACAGCATTAACACCCTTCCAGCTGCACAAAGGAACTGTTCACCAAAGCAGCCCTCTCACCCAAAAGCCATAAAACTATTATCAGTATAATAAAATCCAATCTCATTTTTTTCCCTCCTGATAACTACTTATTGAGAAAACAGGAGCAGAACTGATAGTGCCAAATATTTTCTGCAGCCTTTCTGCACATCTATAAAACAAGATCCTTCATCAAAAGCAAAGCAGGACACCAAGAACTCAGGGAAGGACACCAGGATTTGCCTTTTGCCAGACACGCCTGTTAAAAGAGAAATAGAGCAAAACTGGAAAGATGAACGCTGTATCTGCTAGAGAAAAGCCAGTTTATGTTTAAAGCACAGAGGAAAAACCATTTAAGGTCTCTTCAGAACCACCCCCGCCTGGCGCCAGGACTGGGGATCTGCTTTAAGGCTCCTGGCTAACCTAGAGAGATGCTCACTTGTGTTTGCCATAATTTCAGCAGAAGCCAGAGAACAGGACCAAAATATTTACTTGGCTTTAAACACAAATAAATTAATAAAGATATAAAAACAAGCCTGAGAGAAAGACTGAGTGCACAGACCTGCACGATACTCACATGTTATACAACTTCCCCCAAGTGTGGGCAATGAAGTGCAGAATTCTGTTCCCAAGTGCCTGCCACACACACAAAAAAACCCTCCACAAAAACTATCACCTCCCACAACTTTTCTTATTTGGGATACTCCTACCACTACCACTCCCCACGCCACAGACCAAAAGGCACCACATCTAATTTCAAATGTATGTGCCTCTGCAAATGCTCGAGAAAAATGTATCACAATTATCACTTATAAAACTTGGTAGAGAATAACAAATATATTCATTATTTCAGCAATGATAAGGCCTCCACCTACCACAAGGGAATGAAGAGCTTGTTAAAAGACATGCCTCAACAACAAACAAGTAGTCGACAATGGAAATCCCTTTTCTCATGAGACAAAGAAACAAACTGTGGGGCAAAAAATCACCACACAAAAGGAAACAGAGAAAATTCTCCATGACGTCAGGCTGGGCTGGCTTCAAGTCCTGCTCACAGATGGCAGAACAGGCAGCCCATGGATGCCCCATGTTCCTACAGCCACTGCTTTCCCACAGGTCCTGAAATCCACGTAACTCATCTAGAATTCTGTAACAGAGTCAGCTAGAAACATCAAATTTCAACTAGATATTCATATTCCCCGCAATTTACCCATTTTCAGTGGTTACACTCAGTAATTCTTTTCCTCTCAGTGATTAGTAGGACCAATTCCACTGGAAAAGCTTGGGTTCCTTGTTAAGGTAACTGTAAAAAGGGATCACACTTAAAAACGTATTTCAGTTTTAAAATCATGCCCTTGCTCTGTTAAAGATAACAGCTTGTGGCACTCTCAGTAGGCATTTTTCACTTAATCAGCTGACATCTCTAATAGTGCTGTGTATGACTTCCCTCCACTGCTGAAAGGTTCTTTACACAACAGTGGAGAACATACTAGAAAACAGGAAAATGCTACAGAAAAGCCCCAGGAAACTGCAGCTGAATCCAAGGACCTGATTCTCCATGAGACTATTTGAAAGTGCCTGCCATAATGACTTCAAAGTGGCATTATTTTTGCCCATATCAGAGAAATCTCAAACCTACCAGAAGACTGTTTTATAAGCATACTTCATTTTATAAAACATGCTCCAGCTTCCTCTATTGAACACTTCTGCAGTGCTGAAGGAAGGCCACTCTAATTCAGGATGAGAAGGAGCTTTTGAGTACTAGTGACTGTGGTTTCCTTTTTATGCATGTAAGATTTCTGCATTTATTCTTATTACTCTGCATTCTCATCAAGCCTCTCTGAAAATGGTATCAGAGAATTGCAGGGCTGAAAAAAACAGCAAAGAGAAGAATGAGGGACATGAGGGACAGGAGACAGCAAAGAAGGGACAGGAGCCTGCACACAAGGTGGTTGATGTTTAAGAGCAGAGCTACACATGAAGGGTTGTTTACACACATAAAGAAGTAACAGATCTCTATCAGGTGTATAGAAGTACCTGATTTTTATCTTTCCCAGTCATCCAGACTAAAGCAGCACCACTAAACTCAAACTGACAAAAAATTATTTTTGCATTTACCATCAGTACCATTTGGTCTTATTCAGATCAAAAATTTGGGAAGGTCCAAAGAAAAAAAAAAAAAAACGAAAGAAGAAAAAGAAGAAAGGACAGTTCTACCCAAACTGGAGAGGCATAGAAGATACTCCTGAGAAAGGCAGAGATAAAAACTCAGAGGACTGCAGCCTGCAGCTAGGCTCTTCCTTGTCTTCTCCTCCCTCAATCACTCACTGAACAGCAAGAAGATTAATTTGTCAGGGAAAAACAGACCCTCCAAAGGATTTCATCTTGGTACAGACTGTGCAGAAGGGCTGCAGCTCTGGCCAGTGCTGACACCACCAGACAAAGTGCCAACACACCGAGATGGGCCAAGGATTTGTGTCACCTCGACTGGATGGGGACAGGAGCACCACTACAGCTGAGGGACCAGAGCAACTGAACCACAGAGCAAAAACAGAGCAAACCCACCAGGGCTCTTCCTGGGCTTTAATCAACAGGTTTGGAATTATGGCTGAGAATTTTGGGAGCATCACTTTAGCCCAGATCTGCTTACTACAGGGATTGTCACTCACTCGAAGCATTTTGCAGGGCCCTGTGCCAAAGATGACCTAATGAGTGACTAAAGCAAGGACCCCAACCAGTAAAGAAATATTTAAGACTAAAAGGCTCATAAACATCAGAAAAGATCCTGTTCATGACTGAGAGTAATGAATTTACTATCTGGTATAATAAAAAACCTTCCCTTATTAATGAGATGTTTTCCCAATGGCTCACAGAAAGTAATTTACAACCTAGGAGCATTTTATTGGGCAGCACATTACAACACCCAAAAACATCATCCTGCTCACAGTATGAGAGGGCAACAAAGCTGGCTGGAAAGGGGCAGCAAAGACATTTTTTCCCTCAGCTGAAATATCTTCCAGGGGATCAGACACTGACAGTATCCTATAAATGTCTTCCAGAATTGGATTCCAGGACAAATCTATGACTCACCAGACATTATGAGCACTATGACCCTGACCTTTGGTCTGGAACGGTACTGCCCAATAAAGTAACTCTTAAAAGGTCATTTACAAACAACTCAGACAAAAATGCTGTGATTAATTTAAAATTCAACTAGTGACTTTCTTTATCTCAATAATTTTTTGTTGTTGTTTCTTTTTTAAATGACAGATTAAAAAAAAAAACACTTTGGAGCAGCTAAGTTCAAACAGGGACAGATTTTAACAGTGGTTCTAATGATACAAGGAGTTCAAGGATATGTTCACCACCTATTAAATCCAACCAGCTGAAGAGAGCCAAGGACAAAATAGCTTCCTTGTGAAATTAGTAATTTCAATATTTTTTTTCTGTTTTCAACTGTTCAATACTTCAGGGATCAAAGAGAATCTCTTCCCTCCTTTCTTACCCTTAACACCACACAGGGAACTCCTCCCTCTTGAACTGACAAAGGAAACAACCCTCACATGAATGATTAACACCAAACATAAACTCTGCATTTATACACAGAGATGCGCAACACAACGGCCAAGAAACATTTCAAACCACCACAGCATTCCAGAAAAAGCAAACTGACTGCGATAAAACTTCTCAGGAAAGAGGAGGAGCTTCAGTGGAACACGAGGAAGTTTCTGTACTGGGTAAATCCAGGTCAGGTATCTTGTGGAACTCGGAGCAGATTTAACTTTGTCCTAGTGGCTCCAGTGGTCGGTGTTTACTTGTTTTTCTCACTTGTCTGATTACGCAGAGGCAGAAACCAAAAACTAGAAGGGTGCAGGGAGATGAGATACTTCACATTCTGAAACAGAGACAGTCCATGCCAGAGAGCAACAGCACTAAATTATCAAGTTTCAGCCTCCCTGTCAGAGCATTCCTCTTTGTCTCCAAAACAACCTATAATTACTTGCTCACTGTATCTGGTTTTATTGTCAAAATATCTATTGGATGAAGCAGAGAGAGGGGTTGTGTGATTCCCAGCAAAGTCTGGTGGTCACAGGGTTTTCTTTTAGGCACAGAAACACATAAACAACCAATAGTTCTGGTTTTTAAACAATGCCAAGTAAAATCTGCATGTTATCCTAAAAGAAACAGGAGTCACAATTCAATTCTTTCATGCTGAACCCTTCCCCCAGTCTGTGATACAGAACTGAAGCAGCAACTATGACAATCATAAAAGGTATTTAAAATATTTCATAGGTAAACAGTAGGTGGAACTACAACACACGGTGTCCGATGGCTCCTGTCTGAGAGCAATGTTTCACGGGTTTCTTTTATTTTACCATGCCAAAGAGAAACCACTACTTTTATAAATTTAAACAAAAAGGGCCAAATAAAAAAGCCTCCCATAAAACTCTCTTAAGAGGTGAGTGAAAAAGAACCAAGCAGCAGCCCTTCTTTCTCTTGATGACACACCAAATCTTCAAATAATATTAAAAAATTATGCTTATTTATTAGAGCAGCAAGCCCAAATATACTACCAGAAGCATTCAGAAAGCTGCTCGAATCACTGCCTGTTTCCCTGCTCCTCCTCCAAAATCCATCACCACTCCTAGCGTTTCCTTTCAGCACACACCAGCTAAGCTGATACCATCTCCCGCTCCTCTCCCCAAGGAGCCAGAGCCGTGGAATATTTAAAATGGGTCAGTCTCCGCAAATGTGGACAAACCGAAGTCTTCACCGCCTTTTCCCTAACGCATTTAATATCTCTTCACGCACATCCCAGACTTTTCTCGCTGCTGCAGCACCAGTACATACAATGTGTGTAAATAACCGAGAGGACGAGGTTTGGGGTTCAATGATCACAAGGATGCTCAGACTCAAGCTGCGGCATAAAGAGAGCCGGTTTTGCACAGGCTACAGCCGCTCGCCTCCCTACCGCACACAGCAACACTTTTCACTCCTTCCGCAGCCCTTGAAAGAGCTTTCTATTGTAAACACTGCATCTTTCAAGCTGCGTCCCGTCCCGCAGCTGAAGCCCTGAGCTGGAAAGGTCGGGACGATTGTAAACCTGTGCGACTGGAACAAAGCGAGGATCAACCCACTGCCCCGGCCAAACGCCAGGAGCCCTTGGAGCCCTCTGAGCCCCCGCTGCCCTCACAGGGACCGGGGCCGGGCGGTCCCCGCGCCGCGGCCCCGGAGAGAGGGTGCTGTGCCCGGGGGCTCGCTAGGGCCGGGGGGAAGCGGAGCCAGGGGCCGGCGGGCGCGCTGACAGCCCGGTCTCTTACCGGACTCCCCGGGGAGCCGCCGGTTCCCTCTCGGTCCCGGGAGCCGCCGCCACAGCAACAGGAAACGCCCCCGTGTCCCGGAAGGAAAAATCGGGATGAGGGTGCGCCTGCGCGCCGCGGCACGGCCGGGCAGGGTCCCGGACCCGCAGGGACAGCGCAGGGGCAGCCGGAGGGCCGTACCTTCCCCTCTGGGAGGGCACACGGACACCCATAGCCCGCGCTTTCCCCTCAGGGAGAGCGCATGAGCACCCGCAGCCCTCACGTTCTTCTCGCGGAGGGCGCACGGACACCCTTAGCCCGCGTTTTGCTCTCGCGGGGGGACACGGACACCCTTAGCCCGTGTTTTCCCCTCAGACAGGGCGCAGGGACACCCTTAACCCATGTTTTCCCCGTAGGGAGGGCACACCCTCCCTATGGGGAAAGGTTAAGGTTACCCTTAACCCTGCACTTTTCCCTCAAGGAGGGCACGGGCCACCCATATCCCGCTCTTATCCCTCATGGAGGGCAGGAGCATCCTTAGCCCGCGAGGTTCTCTCAAGGAGGGCACACAGACATGCTTAGGCCGTGTTTTCCCCTCAAGGACGCCATGAGCACCCACAGCCCGTGCCCGCTGCCCAGGGAGAGCACACGGCCACCCTCAGCCTGCTCCTTCCCTCGGGAAGAGCGCGCGCAGCCCTGACCTATGCTTTCCCCTCAGGGAGGGCACATGGCCACCCTTAGCCTGCATTTTCCTTCTGCTCCTTCCTCCTTCAGGGAGGGTATAGCCACCCATAGCCTACACTTTCCTTCAGGAAGGGCACAGGGCCCCCAGCCTGCATGTCCCCTTTGGGGACACCATGAGCATCCTCATCCTTTCCCTCAGGGAGGGCACACGGCTGCCCAGAACCCATGACTTCTCTGAGGAAAGACACATGGCCCCCCAACCTGTGTTTCCCCCTCAGGGAGGGCACATGGCCACTGTCAGCCCACACTTTCCCCTCAGGGAAGGCACAAGGTTCCTTCCAGACTAAAGAGGCCCCTAACAGATGGGATGTGGCACCCCAGTGCCACCTTCAGCATGGCACTGCATGTGTGTTTGCACATCGCCTGGGACTTGAAATACATAATTTGTTATTAAAAGCACAGTGGGATTTGCCATCCCAACGTGCTAGAGTGTTTATGAACGCCCTGCCAAGGCAAGGCTGCAGTGCCCAGAGGGTTGGGATGTGCTGGCTGCTCTATCTTCCCTTCAGCAGTGACTGCCTGCCCAGGCCTTTGTCAGTGATCCCTGCACTGACAAACGATGAGAGCAAAGGGGAATTATCTTCCCTAGCAGGAGATCTGTGAACTGACTCATAGAACCAAACTGCTTGCTGGAAAAAAACACCTTTTCCCTGACACCAATAAGGTTTGATGTACCAGCACAAGGCTGCTGCAGTACTCAGTGCAGGTAGGAAAACTGAGAAGAGCTCACTCACCACCCAACCTCCCCTCCCAATTTCACTCTGGAGATTTACAATACTGATGGAAAGTTTGTCGTATTTTAAATCACACATATCATACTTGCCTGTTGAGCTTGAAAATATAACATACATGATTACAAACTTCCCTCTCAAAATCTATCCTGCAGCTTTCCCATGCTGCTTTGAAAGAACCTGCCACTGTTCGGGCTGGAGATGTGATGAAATCCTGCCATGGGGCCAGTGTGATCTCTGGTTTCCACACTGCCACTGTTTATTGGATTTTATTTTTTATCTTCGTCTCATAGTTGCAAGCTTTTCCAAAATGTTCCCTTTTGTGCTGCTTCTCTACAGGACTGAGTACACTGAGGTCCCAGTTGTTTATTGGGGCCTGTCAGCACTACAGAGAAATGATCATTACATAAAGTAGTTTGGGGGTAAACAGCTGGCTGTCACTTGGTGACTGATTAATCCTTAGGCACTTCGTGCTTTGCTGTAATATAGAAGTAAAGCATTGCAGATTTCCCAACTGCAGCTGTCATGAAGAGAACGTGCTGTGCTTGTGCAGCCTAAGGGCATCACCACAAAATCAGTGCAAAATCTGGCACAGCAGCCAGCTCCGAGACTCTGTAGCTTAGAGCTAAGGTTTGGATTGCAAAGGAGAGAAGAGTACCAGCTGTCTAATCCTGTGTAATTCTGTAATAGCAAAAGATTTCTTGCTGAATGTGTTTTGGGTTGATTACTGTCCTTACGCATTTGTCAGCTCAAGTGTACAAGATCTTGAGGTTTTATCGGGGAATGGAAGGAGCAGCATTTGGAGCTATTCCAGATCAAGGTAGTACTGCCCAGACACAAAAAGAAACTGAAAAGCAGAAAAGGAGAAGCACGAAAATATGATGTACTTTGGTTTCCTTTTCTAAGCCCTCTCCTGCTGGCTGAGCCAGCTCGGTCAGGACACTCAGCTCAGTCAGTGTTCCCTCTGCAACCAGCGCTGCAGCCGCTTTCACATTTGCTTCAGATCCTGCTCCATTGGCTCAGAACCACCTTAACCACATCCCAACACAGCCACTTTGGTTTTGCCTCTGTTTATTTGGACTCCTGTTAGTAATAGTTTATTCCAAGTGGGACTCCCAGTCCATTTATCACTGTCATCATGTTACAGCAGCCAAACCTCCTTTCCCCCTCCAAAACAGAAGACTTTTGGCAGCTGTGCCTCTCTACGAAAATGCAAAGTTCCAGGTTGCCTGCTGCTTTTCAGATTTCTCAGGACTCTGTGTGGGCTGTGAACAGAAATTTCAGGATAGAAAATCAAGTAATTCCTCCTTATCATAAGCCAAAACTATCCTTCACCTATTAGCTTATTGGTACTGCGTTGGGAATCCAAAAGCAAAATTCTGCAGGCAAGAGTGGTGAGTGCAAGGTGAATTTCACACCAAATTTCAGGTCTAAACCAAAAGCTATTCCGGCCTTTCCTTGGCCATGGGTGGAGGATGTTTGCCTGACAAAGTGCAGAAACCTGTGTCCTCTCCCTTTCATGTTTTGAGAAAGGAAATTGTTTTCCAAACCTCTTTCACAAGGTGCCTTAAATAAATCCTGGACACCAGTTGTTACAGCAACCAGTTAGAGATCAGCCAGTGCACTGAAGCAGCCAGAAAGGGTCAGCCTAGGACAGGTGGACAGTCCAGCACAGCCTGTATTTTTCAGGAAGATTCATTAAACTGAGCACCTTCTCGTAAAGAAGAGGAGTTTGTCTGAAGGCTGCCAGACTTTGATTGCAGCTATAGGTTTCCTTGGAAAAGGATGGTCAGTCTGACACCCCTGTGGGGGCCTGGGTTTTGTCTTTCCCATGAAGTAATAGAGACTGACTGTCAGCTAAAAGTGTAGAAGACCCACCAGTGCTCAAGCTCAAGGGAAGCAATCCTCCTTCCATCTGTATTCCACAGCTTGCCATATCCTTGGCTCGCCTCCATGGCACAGCCTGCTTGGAGAGCTCTCCTCCTGTCAGGGCTTCCCTGGGACTCATCTAACTCTTGTTGCATAAACTCTGGAAGCATGTTTATAAGAGAGGATTAATTTAGGCACAGAACCTTCTCCATCCGTGATAGCAAAGGCTCAAGAGGAGCTTTCTCATTTCCAGGTGAACAATAAACCTAGAGACTCACAGCTCACAGTTTACATAACAGCAGAGTTTGGGTGGCCGCTGTTGTCAAGATCCCTGTGACTGAAATCATTCCGCTTTGTTTTTCATCCCTATTGGGCTCCTAACTGCACATCTGTGAGCTGCAGAGACTCTCCCGAATCTCTACTCTTGACACACAGCACAGCCTTCTTCTCCCCTGGGAGACTCTGTCGTGTGGGGTGAGGATAGATGGGAGGAATCAGTGGGGGAGAGAAACGAGTTACCACGTACCAGGCTATCCAAGCTGCCCACTTGCTTCACAGCTCACACACATTTCTAACAGAACAAGGGTTTTTTGTTCTGACTTAAATGCAGAATTCCTCCTGCTGTTAGTATCTCTAAGAAGAGCTCTCGCTCCTCCAGCTCATCACAGCCATAGAAATCACCAGACCTTTTGTGTCTGCTGGACAGTGAAAAGACCTCGGGCTTGTAGTCATTCTCCCAGCCTTCCTCCCCCTTCAGCTTATCCCTTTTTTAAACCACCATATTTTCCTGTGTTTTCCACGAGCCCGTTTTGCCTTGCACCACGTGGTGGTGCTGCAGTTAAAAATACCACAGAGACAAGGACAGCAACAGCAGCACCTGACCGGCGATGGGCCGAGGGCTGGCCGGGGGCCAAGGCGCGGGGACGGTCAAATGTGAGTTCACCAGGAGAAAACGAGTGGCACAGCCAAATACCCTCACATCCTGGCAGCAACCACGGCTCAGGCTGAGCCTGACAGAGCTGCTCACACTTCTGAAAAGGAGGCCTGCTGCCCCGGCTTCCCGGTGGCCCTGGAGCTTGCTGTTCTGGAGCTCTATCAGGGACTAGTCAGGAGACCACACACTGCTCCGAGCTGCAGTAACGGGAGCTGCTGATATCAACTACCAGCTCAGCAACAGCTCACAAAGGTTTCAGCCCAGCATCATCCAAATATAGGCACTCTCAGGCCATCAGCTGTCACACCACAGCCCAGCCCTCACCACAGACAGGCCATTAATTTTAACGGACATCTCAGAACCCTGCCCGATTGTTCAGCCTCAGTTCAAAGGGAACATTACAAAACAACCTGTGCTGCTCTGGCACCTCTGTCAGCCTGGGCAGCCAAGAGCCAAAGGAGATGTCACAGAGTCCCAAACACAAACCAGTGCCTCAGCCACCGTGGAGTTTTTCTCCTCAATGTTCACAGAACACATATTCCTCATGGAAGGACTGGGAAACAAAGTGAAAGTTACCATAACTCATGTCCAGTCCCTGTGTATTTATGATGGATAAGCCATGTTGAGCCACACGCTCATTTCAACAGCTAGCTCTAACTCCAGATCACAGATCTCCATAGGGCTGTTCAGAGGAGAATCACTCACACTAAATGCCCTCAGAGCTCCCAAGACCGTACAGAGCATGGCTCCATGCTCGTGGGTATCAAGGACTGTAACCTCACAGGTTAAGGTATTTTTGTAAAGCAGTAAACAGAGCCTCTGGCTGGGAGATTCCTCACACAGGAATGACAAGGCACAGCTCTGCCTCCTCCCATAATATTTAGGTTCTCTCTAAATATCTGCAAAGCTCTTATTCAGTTCCCTGCTTCCTACTTTTTGCTGTGATGCTTGAAAAATGCTCACTAATAGCCAGCTCTGTGCTCTTTTTCAATTTTCCTCCAGCTGTCCCGAAGGGAAAATATATTTCTTGCCACACATGTCCAAGGGCAATCAGTCCCTTTGTGCCCCAGAAAGGTTTTACTGACCTTAAGAGTCTCTGAGAGAGCGAGCATTGCTTGAGGGTACAGGGTGGAGAAAGAGAGCAATCCTTTCATTTCCAGAAAGTTTTCTCTGCCCACAGACAATCCCTTGGGAATGAAAACATTCTTCAGTGCCCTGAGTACCTGTCCCAAAGAGGAGGGACAGGGTTTGTCAGCCAAAGCCATGACACAGTGGATGCAGTGGGAGCACAGAGGCCCATGCATGTTGGCACTACTTAGAGCTGGAAAGCAACAGTCTCACCCATGCATGTCCTAGGAGGCAACATTTGACTTTTTGTTAGTTAATAAAGTTTTGGATGCTTTAGAAATCACTGTGCCCATGCACAGGGCAGATGCTGAGCTGAGATATCACTGTGGCTATGAAAAACAGCCTAAAAGGTCCAGCTACACTCAGGCAGTTGGGGTATTTGTTCAGGCAAAGCAGAACTTCATGATAAAAAGAAAAGATTAGTAAAAGAGAAGTTGACCTAGAATCCTCCTTGGGGGAAAGGGGCAGGAACTGGTCAAGTGGCCAAAGAAAATGAGGATGAATAATTGCCAGGCAGGATTCAGAGATCGTTTAGATTATTTGGAGAAACAACCAAGCCAGGCCAAGCAGAGTGGTGGGGTAGAGTCGAGCCAGGCAGAGAAGTGAAGCAATCCAGGGGGCTGGTTTGGGCAGGAGAACAGCCTGGGCTGGAGGCAGGCAGGGAGTGCAGGCTGGGGCAGAGCCAGGCAGTGACAGCCATACTCACTCAGGCACTGCAGACCACTTTTATTCCCAAGAGGTTTGGCACACAGTGAGCAGCTGGTGCAACTGGAGAAAACCCCTGGCACGAGCTGGTGCCCACTGATATCTTTACACCTCTCTTTTGTCTCCTTTGTCTCTTTCTCCTTCTCTCTCTCCTTGAGATGCTCTTTGTTCTTACCCTGGAAAGAGAGAACACAGCCTAATCACATGCCTTGCACTGCCCACACATTCCTTTCCCCACTGGTACAAACGAGCAGAAAGCTGGTGGGCAGCAGGTACAGTGGGATGGCAGTGCTTTTCCCAGATGCTTTCCCAAGGCTTGGGCCAGCCCCTCCACTCTAAGTCCATCTGTGATGAAGGGCAGAACACACTTGGCTGTCCCTCTGCAGGCTCCTGCTGCCACAAAGAGTGATCCAGGCAGTGACCCAGCCAAGGCACTCTCCTTGCTGTGCACAACAGTGCCAAGGTAGCATAAGAGCATCCAGAATGTGCCCTGGAGTAAGGAGGGTTGGAATTCAGGAATCACTCACACTACTACTACTTTAGGGGTCACAGTGCATCTGCTGACCAACACAGAGACCTCAGCCATCCAAAGCAACCCAGCTAACTGGTCCCTACAGTCAGATCCCCTTTTCTACTTGAAGAATTTAACTATTCCTTCCACAAATTCAACATCTCTCACCTTATCCTTCTGCCAGGATCCAGTGACTCGACTCCGCAGGGAACTCAGACGTCGCATCACCTTTGTGCCCTTCTCTGCTTTATCGCTCTTCCCACTGTCCTCATTTCTGAAAGGAGACCAAAATATCTTAAAAAAGGAGAAATTCACTGACCAAGCCCAGTTTAGGGAGATCACTGATGAAGTTCATTGAAGCATTACTTTAGGACCTCAAGTATGAGATTTCCATCTCTTGGAGGATCTGGCTGGGCATCAGCCATGTCATTTATTAATGAGACTCCTGCAAATAAGGAGCTGAACTTTCAAACTATGTGTGCAGGTTTTGTTCAGTGCCACACTCCTGGCTGAACCCCTGCTGATACTGGTGTCCTGCACACAGGATTAGCAGGGCAGTAGAGCTTAGATGGAGGGGACTTGAAATCAGTCTGCTCTCAGAACACAAAGTGTGTGTCACCCGCTGTCTCACTTACTCATTGGACAGGAACTCAAACCAAGTGAGATTTTGCTGAGAAGAATCACTGCCTTCTTGCACACAAGCTCTCTGCTTCACCCTGGGCAGGGAAAAGGCATCAGACACAGCAAAGAACACAAGAGCACAACTTCTGGGTCAGCTGAAACCCTCACGTTCTAGATGGGGCAGGAACATTTTAGAGTTACCGAGGAGGCACATGAAATGCCCCTTCTTGCAATTCTACCCTGGTTTCACTGAAATAAATCAGTGATTCTGGTACGCTGGGGATTTGCCCCTCATGGGACCAAGTGTCCTTTGCCAGGTGTGTCTTAGGCAGACCTGTGACCTCCCCACACATCCCTGTCCCAGACACACTTACCCATGGTAATGCTTCAGCTCCTGAAGTACCTTCTGGACAATTAACCTACCAAGGATGGGGCAAGGGAAAAGCAAGAGATTAGAAAATTCTTGCACATCCTGCACCCCACAAAGCCTCAGGTGCTGGTTTATGACCAACTGCTCAGCTGTGCCCCAGCATGGAGTGGGATCTCCTTTGCTGTTGCATCCCCAGTAGCTCAGATACACTCAAAATAATCCCTCATCTCAAACCAGCAGGGACTGACAATACCTACACGTGGTCTGGGGACACGTGGTCCTTCTCCAGCATCTCCAGAGCAGGGGGTTCAACACCTGGAACAAAAAACACTCTCAGCAAGGATCCTGGTTTGCCTTTGCAGAGCACCACCTTGCAATCTATGCAACTGGACCTTGTTAATCATGCTGGGCTCCCACTGTCTTGACTGGTGAGGAAGAAATGCCAGGAGCAGTTAGGGAAGGAGATTCTGCTCTACGTTTCTGTGGGGCAAGTGGAGGCTACATCACTTTTGTGTTACCCCTCACCCCCTCAGCCTGTATTTGCTGTTGAGGGTCCTGCTTGCAGTAGGGAAGGAGCTGGTACCATCCCAGAGCCCTTCCCCATGGCAGCCAGCCTCCCCTCTGCTTCCCAGGCTCTGAAATTACTGAAATTTTTCTCAAGGGCAATCCTCACAGGTAAGACTTGAGTAGGGAGTGACCAATACACTGGCCACAGGGAGGTTGTGTGGCAATGTGTCACTGGGGATGGGCATGTCTGAGCTGAGACTGCACTGCAAGCCAGGGCCAGACTCAGAACCAGCTTGGCTTTGTATCTCAGGAGCTCTTGGGATCATGTGGAAGGGAAAGCAGAGGCTGTCCACGCTTCTAGAGACTACAGCCCCAATTTTTCATGCTTAATTGCACCTTGAACCCATTTAATGGCATAAAGTCTATACCAACCTTCCACAGCTGGAAGAGAAGTGTTGAAACTGTGAGGTATCTGGGGTGAGGCAATGGTCTCACAGGCTGATGGGACAGACCTGGACCTCAGTCTCTTCCCGTTGCTGACACATTTCTGGAGAAGTAAAAAGTCACAGAAATCTCTGGTGCTTTGTGCACCACGGGGGCCTCCATCACAGCTGATTCTTCACCCTTTCCCTCTTGTTTTGTCAGGGTTATGATGCAGGACACCATTAGGCCCAGCTGTTCATTGGCTCCAGGAAGGCTGGAACAAGACACACTTTGTGCCTGAAAGCTTCCTAGGCACTTCTCACTTTTACTGGACATGTAGCACTGTGATGCAATGGTCCTTTTAATATTAATTAAGTCTAAAGGTATTCCCCAAAGCAAAGCAGTGTGCATGGTGTGTGTGTGACACTGTCATCTTCAGCTGCCTGACAGAGGATTAGAGATAAGGGCCAGACTCTTCTTAAGGCTGTAGTGACACGACAAGAGGCAACAGGCACAAGGAAAGGGAAATTCCAGCTAAATATATGGGGAAAGAGAGCTGTACTACAGGCAGCTCCCAGGGCCTTTATCCCACAAGATGGGGCAGTTTATCTGGAAAAGCCCATCCTCGCTGAGATTCTTGCAGACCTCCTGGTTCCATGCTGGCACTGAAGGAGTCCAGCCTGCAGCTGATAAGTGTGTATGCTGCTTTCTGCACCCCCAGCTTGCCCTGCTGCCCCTGTGCCTGGCCCTCCATACTCACCACCTCCTGCAAGCTGGGGCTGGCCACGAGGTCTGGGTGCAGGGGCTCTATCTCCACTTTGATCACTGTGCCACCCCGGCTGCTGCTCCAGGCTCCCCGTTCCCCTTTGGGCAGCTGGAGGGACACAGGAGGCTGGAGGCAGGACTGGCTCCTCTTCTCCACATCATCCTGCTCTGGGTCACTGCCCAGCTCTGTGACATCCAGGCTGAACCTGATCAGGGGACAGGAAGAAGCCTCAGAGCAGACCTGAGCAGACCTGGCACACTGTGCTCGGCATGGCACAGCCCCTGCAATGTCCCTGGCTGGGTGGTCGTAACAGGCTCGTGCAGCTGGGACAAAGAGGCTCCCCACAGCAGGCATGTGGGAAAGGAAATGACAGGAAGCATCAGCCTGGACACCAAGTCTTGAGCCTGTTCAAAACAGCTTCTCTGGCTGCCACCAGTGAGTCCCCAGCTCCCTGGTCACCCGGGATGTTTAGTGCTGGATGGCTCACACTGATCTCTTAGCAACCCCCGTGACTGTGCAGCCACCCTGGCAGCAGCCTGTCCTGCCTGCCCCAGAGCTGCTGCCCTGTCAGCTGCCATCCAGGAAAGTCCCTCTGGGCATTTAGAAGTGGCAGATGATGTTGTTTATCGCATCACCACTGTGGCATCATGCCATAAATCCTGCTCCCACCAGGGCCCAGCTTTGAGGAATGAAAAAAATTAGTTTCTAGGAAATGAGGGGTGAACCAGCTCACCCAGTGCCTCACAGTGTCCTGCACACTAAGTGCTGTTGCAGTGACAACAACATAGAAGCAAAAATGATGAATAAAGCTCAGTGGAAAATCTTAGTCTCTGCATGGGTTCTGTCTGCAGATCACTGTCACTTCATTCCTGCTACCACAGGCAGGCTTCAAGGAAATGTTTGCTTAGGGAACAGTGGGGTGTATTCCCCTTCCCTGGCCTCCTGATCACACGTGCTTCATCACCCAGCGAGGGACAGAACGTGTCCCTGACACCACAGCCACTCCATGCCACTGTTACTCACATGCCTGTTACTGCATAAACTGCCAATGATCCATGGCACATGGCACAACAATAGGTCTGAGAACCAAAGTCTGAGCTTGAAAAAGGACTGCCAAGATTTCACACTGAGATAATTTTAGGGTACCGTATAAGGAGGAGAGATAAAAATAGTCCTTGCTGGCTTGCACCTAAATCCCAGTCAGCTGGGAGATCAATACATTTGTCAGCAGGGAAAGCATTCCCGGAGGAACCTGGAGCTCAAGGCATTCATGTGGCAGGAGCAGAGGATGGCAGGAATGCCAGGCCTGACCCTGCTCCCAGCCAGAGCTCAGCACTGTGCTACAGACACAACCCCCTCTGCAGCCACGTGGAGGGCACAGGGCTGGAGGACAGCATAGTGCTTGCAGGCACACGCCCCACCAAGCCAACTCATAGACAAGAAGAAAAATGATTTGACAGAGCTCTCTTAATCCCTCTTTGATGAGAAAAATTCCCTTTGAGCCAGAGGATGGAGGTCATCGGGGCAACTGATGCTGTTCAAGATTCCCTCCAGACAGAAAAGAGAGATCCCTTTCCCAGCCCCAACACCAGGAAAAGAGGGTCGTCCTACTTCCAAGGAGACATAAAGCCTCTTGCTGCCGCAGCACTTCTTCTTCCACATCCCACCCAAGACGAGCACTGGGTGTCCAGCTGCTCTAGCAGATGCTGACAGGCGAGGGAGACCACCCAGCAGCCTCTGGAGCTGTGGGCAGTGTGATGTTCAGCCTCACACCTCCATTGCATTGTGTACATCAAACAACACCCACAGTCCCGCTGTACCTGCGCCTGCAGTCCACGGGTGACAGAGGGCTCTCCCAGCTGTGCCTCCGGGAGGTGGACATAGACCTCACCAGCGTGGGGAAGGAATCCTGGGCCTCCTGCAGGTCCAGCTCGTTGTCTGTCTCTGCAGGATGCTCAGAAGTGCTGGTACCATCATCTGGCATGGCTGCACAGGAGCACAGGTGGCCTTTGTTCAGAAAACGACAGTCAGCCTTGCCATAACGTACCGAGCAGGAAACAGGATTGGAAAAAGCAACATCCACAGACAGTTTGCTCAGAGCCCTTGGTCTCTCTTCCAATGAGCGAAGGGCAGACACAGTCTGGGATCCTTGTGCTGGCTGTGCTGCTGTGTCTGGCACTGTTTTGGCAGACGGCAGGCTCAGGAATCCCAGATCTTTGTAATACTCCGTGCCGTGGAGAGCAGAGTCTGAGAGGAGATCCTCTGTGCTGCTGTGCAAGTCTGTTGCTGGCACATCCAGCTCTGTGGAAGACGAGTCCTCCTGCAAAGGGAGCACAAATCCTGTCTAAGAGCTTCACACCAGCCCTGCAAAGGGACACCTCCCATGAAAGCACCTTCAGAAATTGGGGTGCAGAGCAGGGCCAGGCTTGCAAGTGACTTTCTAATAGTCACCCTCCCCTGCTGTCCCTCACAGCAACATAACCTTGTATCCCTTGACAATCTGGATCAGGACTGCTTTCCCCCGTTCCTACTCCACCACAAACCCCTCTGAACATGGTGCTGACCACCCAGCTTGCTGCCCCTGGCCTCTGCCTTGCACAGTGGTAGCAGCAGGAGAGGACACTTGCCTTGTCTTCAGCCATGCTGGTGCAGAAGGAATCATCCTCAGCGATCAGGGATGGGAGGAAGCTTTTGGGGGTGGGATACTCCAAGGGAGGGCTGTGGTGGTCAGTGAATTCCCGTAAGCACGGCTTGCAGTCGGACCCTGCAAGACAGAGAAGGTCTCAGCAGGTAACCAGACATCTGTGAGGGATGGAAAACCAGCTGCACACCCACAGGTGACATCAGACAGCACTGAAATGCTCCACATGCCCTCTGCTCTTTCACAGACAGGCAATACCAGGCAGTCTCCAGACCACAGCAGCCTCGATTCTGTAGGAACGTGGTGCAGGGATTTCCTCTCACCAGAAACCTCATCCCTCAATAGAAACCTCATCCCTGCAGCATGTGCAAGGGGACAGACCAAGCCTGCACTCTTGCAGCCAGACCCTCATAGGGTGTCCTATGCTGCAGTCTTTTTCCACAGTAAAAGAACTAAGCACATTTTGATGTCTGTTCTTGACATTATGGACCTTTGAATCAGAAATCTAGGAATAAAAATACTGACGGTGGTTTTATTTTCAGCCATAAGGAATAAGGGACACCTGGGTGGGTGGGTAATAAAAGATACTGGGAGGCAAATTGGTGGCTCCAGACAATACTGAATATGCAGAGCAATACTGGGAGCACATAATTCTCCTGGTTCTGGATCACTCCTCTGGATTTTCCCCAGGCAGGTGTGTGAGCCTGAGCGGGCATGTACCATCTGGTAACTCACTGAGAAACACTGGATGTGTTTCCTGGTACAATAGATGGTCCAGCTGACTGAGGCACATTCCTGTGGAGCGAGACACACTGTAAACCTTAGCCACAATCCCTGAACCATCCCATGACTCATGGAGGCTTTTTATTCCTTGGAGACACACACAGCTGAGGCAAAGGGCTGAGGCAAAGGGAAAAAAGCCAGGCTGCTGGCTGAAGCACTGTGGTGGATCTCTGAAGATGCAGAGAACAACAGCCAGAGACTGTAAGCAGCCATATCTATCCAATGGGAAAAAAACAGCAGGAAACTGCTAGAAACCCATCACATTCCAAGAAAATCAAGCATAAAGACATTAATGTAAGGAAGACATTGTTAAAAAACACACTCTTGGAAAGCTTTCATCCTGCTGTGGATTACAAAGCTACACAATTCAGCCAGGAATTGCATGGTGCCAATTAAAAAAAGGCAGCAAACGTGAGGGAGAGTTTGGAGGTTTGTTCCTTGGATGCCGCTGCACACTGCAGATGCCAGATTTTCTGTTTTAAGGAGCATTTGGTGTGTTCAAATGTCTGTGATGGTTTCAAGAGAAGGACTATAAATAATATAGAAAGAAAATACTGCTGAAGGCACTATTTTAATTGAGGGGTTTCTTGCTACAAGACCAGGAAAAATTTAAAACAGGCTTTCTAGCAAGGCTATAAAATTTACTTCATGACATTTTTAATGAATAGACCAATTCTTGCCCAGGATGTCCCTGAGCTGCATCTGCAACTGGCAGAGATTTAGTGAGCTATTAAACATCACCTTTTGCTTTCCTCAGTGCACCTGGATTCAGCTTGCAATCAAAAATCAGCATTTTGAAGTGAATACACCCTTGAACCAGCACAGATTTTGGCATGAACTCGTAGGAAACATCAGCCAAAGCTCTTAGCGGGCGGCAGTGAAAACCACTGAAGCCCCCAAACAGGCTGGGATGATGGCTAAGGTAGAATGGACACACAGGGAGCAGCCAAGAGGTGGGGAGCATCCCAGGGAGGCCAGGACAGATGGTGCTTCCCCTCACACAAATCCAAGGAAGAAAGAAAAAGGAGATTCCCTGCTCCCGCCATTCCTTCAGCAGCGAACTACCCATAGGGAAAGCAGCAAAGCCCTGGGAGGCAGCAGGAGCTGACAAGGGCTGTGGCCTGACAGAGGCCAGAGCCCTGGACTGAAGGTTTAAGTAAAACAAGGAGTTTTTTCCTCCCAAGTAGTGTCCAGCCATCCCGCCAAGGCTACTCTGGGCCAGCACCAAGCTCCATGCAGCCCTAAAGTGGATCCCTGGAACAGAGTCAGCTCCTTGGAGGCCTGGAAAATATTCTCTGTGCTCTGCCTGTGCCATGCAGGGCTCAGGATTTGGCCAAGGCAAAGGCTGCAGTCAACAGACCCGGTGCAGACCCACCAAAGGACTTAAATGCACCTCGGAGGCTTCAGACACTCGGCTCAACACGCGATAAATCAGAGCCGCTGTGAGCGCGGGGTCGGGGCAGCGGCACACGGGCAGCAGCCCTGGGGACACCATTTTAGGCAATGTGTGAGCACCAGGCACTGCCAGGCTCCTGCTCCTGGGGCCAGGCTGGCACCGTGCGTGGAGCAGGCGTTTGGGCAAGGGGGTGATGGAGGGCTCATGGGGAAAAACGCCTTCAGGCGTCAGGCTGTGGGATGATGGGCATGCAAGTTGGAGCGTGGAGCACACATAGGAAGGAGGCAGGTCTGGGGGGCTGTGAACATCTCCATATCAATGATCAAGGTGGTCACCAATGTGTCAGCGAGCGTGGCAAGCTCTGAAGCACCTTGAGTCTCCCGTACTCTGCCCTCAAACCTGTCTGGAAGGACCCAGGGTCCAGAGTGGTGGTAAGGGGACAGGGAATCTTGGCCCCCCAGGCTCTGGCAGACAGCAGCAGTCACCTTCCCTCAGCTGAAGCTGGAGATGGGATAACAAAATGACACTTTCAAGAACAAATGCTGTTTGCTTTAGGAGAACATTTAGCAGATTAGGTATTGCAGTTGCTTAATTCGTCTCTGGCTAGAAACCATAAAAGGTTATTGCTGCAGGGAGCAGCCTCCTCAGAGGAATTCCCAGGGCAGAGTTGGAGAGGAAGCATTGCTCCCTGGGCTGGGACGGTTCCTGCACTATGCCAGAGCTTCCCACGGGTGAAACATGACAACTCTGGGCTGCTGCGTGGGGAGGAAGGAAGCAGTGACAGGCATCCACGGCATGTGACACTCTGGGATGGTCTCAGGGGGTTTGATGCTGTGAGGACAGCAGGATCAGCTGGCTGAGCTGCTCTGGCTTAAGGAAGAAGGCTTCATGCTAACTGTGCCCAAGGCCACTGGGATGCCAACAGGGATTTCCATCATTCCAGTTCACACCTCCAGTCAAACCCTCCCTGCTGTAACTGGCTGTGCTGATTTCCCTTGGACAGGCTGGTCACTGGAGCTGCACCCACAAGTGTCACAGCAGGTGACAGGACTAGAGCAGCCATCACTGGAACAAGCCCTGCCAGCAGTGTCCCATCCTCACCTGCCTGTCCCTGGGCTTGGTGCAGCATGCTGCATGTCCCCAAGTGACCCTGGAGCCACACTGGCGCTGGGACGGGACACATCAGAGGAAAACATGGACGTGAGCTCCGGCCACACCAGTCACATCCTCCAACATCAAACACTGTCTGCATTCCCACTGGGGAAAGACCACACCAAACATGGCAGGACAAAGGCACTGGGCAGTTCTGCTCCGTGAAACAATCCCAGGAGGAAGGAAAGACTCAGAGAATGGGCATTTCCCAGCAGTCAGGGACAGAGACTGTTGGGAAACCGTGAAGAGCATCACGGACAAGAAATAAAAATTATTCCATCTTCCCCTGACCCACCCCTGCCCTCCTAGCCCACACCAGCTGCCCTTCACGTATCTTGTGGCAGGATGTCCAGAGCTACAGGGAAAAACCTCTGGAAAGCAAGTGCTGAACTCCCTGTGCCAAGATGGGCTGACGTGCAGGCCCTGGCCCGGCGCGGGCCCCTCACGGCCGGCACTGGCAGCAGTGGGGATTGGCTCTGGGCAGGAGCAGGGGGAGATAAGCTGTCCCACACTGTAACACACTGTACAGAGCCCTGCCTTATCACTGCCCTGGGGCCAGGCTCTTGGGCACGGAGGGCAGAGGAGCAGGGAGCCGGGACTGTTCTCTGCTGTCTCTCAGCAGGGCTGAGGGGGGTTTGCAGCCCCTCTCATTCCCCCCAAGTCACTCTGCAGGTTCCTGCAGTGGCTCCAGGGGGCACTGAGGGAAGGGCCCGCATGGACCAGCGAGTGCCACACTACAGAACATCAGTGTGGGAGAGGGGCTGAGTGAGACCCGAGCATTTTGTGCCCAAGCACAAGCCCCAACAGGACAAACTGCTCTGCAAACACCTGCTGAAGGGAGCTGGCTGTACCCAGGCCCTCTCCAGAGCAGTCAGTGCTTGGAAGCACTGTAAGCCTGATTCATTTATTAGAGAAATCAGCCCACCTGAGCCTTTCCAGCCAGCCCATAACCCCCCCAGCAGGCATGGTACTGGGGAGGCTGGAGCAGGGTGTCCAGCTGGGGCTTGGGGGAGCTGCCTGGGGCTCACCACACATCCAAGTCTGCAGGACCCCCACCTCCTGCTCTGAATTAACCTTCCCTCAACTGTTCAGTTTGGATCTTGGGCTCCTGCACATCCACACCAGAAGAGAACTGGGAGTGGGTGGGGAATAATGAAGGAGAAAGAGGAGCAGGAGCTCTGATGCTGCAGGTTAAGGTACCCGAAAGCATCAGCCTGAAGGCAGTGTTTGCTCACAAGGACACTAGAGTCTGGCTCCTCCAGGACTGCAAATGTGCTGCTTCCTGGGGCTCTCACTTCCCTCTTTCCAAGTCACGACACCGCATGCAGAAATGAGGCCAGTTCACACCAGTTGCTGCCATTTCCCACCCCTGCTACTGGACACAGTGAAGCCCAGCCAGGGCCACCCAAACCGCCAGGGCTCCGGACACGGGGGCTCTGCTCGTCAGCCCTCACTGGAAGACTGAAGGGTTCTTCTGCCCCACATCTGCTCAAACACCAAACTCTGGCCAGGCAGCGTGCAGAGACAGCTGTCTGCAAGCACTGGGACCTCCAGCTCACTGCCAACCACGAAACAAACTTATTACAAAACCAAAAGGCTGATATTTAACCCATTACTCAGCTCCTAAAGGCAATTATGTGCCTTGAAAAGAAGATTATATGGAAGGAAAAATGTTAACCACTACTTAAGGCAGTGTCCCCTGCAGGGAGGAGTGGGGGGCACCTCAAAACAAGCTCTGCCCGGGCCCTGGGATTCTTTGGGACCTGCTCAGTCCAGGACAAGCTGTCCCTGCCACAGCCCAGCTCCCGTCACACGCTCAGCCCCCTGTCCCACAGGCCATTACCTCGCTTAAAGGACCATCTCTTCTTCCAGCGCTTGGAGAATGATGGCCAGGAGTGGTTGAGCAGCGAGTCTGACATTTGGGAGCCCTGTGCGAGGCACAGCCCCGAGCAGGAGACGCCGGCACGGAGCACGGCAGAGCTCAGCGCGCTCTAAGGCAGCGCTGCAGGCTGCAGCCCAGGGGCTGCCAAGGGGGGAGTGGAGAAGCCAAGTGTTTTGTCAGAACTATCAGCTGATGGAAGCTGTAGCCAGAGAGAAATTCCTGGTCCCTGGCGTTCCCACCTGTGTGGCAGGTCAGTGACTTCCTACAGCTGGGCCTGGGGATTAGTGGCCTCAGAGCACACACAGCCCCTGAGAGCTGCTGAAGGCTTGCAGACAGAAACAAGTTGTTAGCACACCACAGCCCCCCTGACCTCTGCCAAAGCCTCCCTGCTGCATTCATGGCTGTGAGCATGACAGACCATCACCTTTCAGGCACTTCTCACCTGGCTAGGAGTCACCTTCAGAGAGTTGGTCCTTTCAAGGCTTCATGTCTTTGCATTTATGAAGGCTCACTGTTTACACTTTTTTCTCATTTTCAAGTGCAGCGGCAGAGCCTCTGCAAGGGACTGCAAGGGACCCTGTCCATCCACAACATCAGCACCATCCTGCAGCTCACAGCAAGTCTGAGCCCCCTGGCAAGGGCATTTCTCCAAGCCCTCTTCAGCTCTCCCTCACAGGGAAGCAGGTGGGAGCAATCTCAAACTGCCCCAAGAGACCCAACTCCCTACCCTCCAAGCCCACTGCTCCCAGCTGGCACCAGCCCCACAGCCCAGACAGGCTCCAAACTTCACTCCCAACCCCAGGTTTTACCCCAGTGCAGCTGCTGGGCTCTGGGGCCAGACCAAAACTCCTCCTTGCTGTCAGCTGATGCCTGTGGCCTCGCTGAGCAGAGCTCAGACAGTTTGGGAATGACCACAGGTACGTCCACAGCTGGAAGCCCAGGCTGGGCTGGTGATACACAAAAGCAGGTGTCAAAAAGCATTTTTCTTGCCTGGCCACAAACCCCAAAGCGTCACCCACCCAGTACAGTCCTGTTTACATCCCCTCTGCTTCCATCTCCCTGATAACACTGGGGACAGCCCTGGAGTGGGCAATCCAGAGTGGAATTTGGGGGGTCCTGGGCATGGTCCCCTCTTGTGCACAGCCCAAAACCAGCTGTGGGCAGTGCCAGGGTGTCTTTGCAAACATTCAGCTGTGGCACAGGAGCAGCAGGAGCCAAGAGCAGCACCCAAAGAGTGCCCAGCCAGCCCAGCACTGCCCCGAGCTCACCATGATGACACCTGGGGGTTAAATGCTGACCTCATCTCCTCCTCTTCACTCACAGCAGAGCAAACCCCCCGTGTGGGCTGAGCCTCCCCAGTCCATGTTTTGCACTGAAGCTCGTGCAGGAGGGAGGCTGCACCAAACCCAGCACTGGGACTTTTGGCTTCAAGACAAGCTGCTTCCTCACAAGGCCTTGAGGAAGGTGAGTGACAACCCCACTGTTGTGGGATGGAACTTGTGCAGAGAGCGACTTACCCTGAGGGCTGGAGGCATCTCTGTGGCGGGTTCCTCGTGCACTCTCAGCTCTGACAGCCCCGGGTTCTTCTCCAGCTGCTGGAGCAGGGCGAGAAGCGGAGCCTCACCGGGGAAGCAGCGGCCGTGAGGGCGGTTTGCTCACGGGGGCCGCTGGCTCAGCCCTCTCACCGCTTCCCCTTTCCGACGGCACAAACAAACTCACCTCTCCCATGCTGCAGTCCCCACCTCAGTGCCCCAGCGCTGCTCGCTCCCACCCTCACGGGGCTCTGGGCTCTGGAAGGGTCCAGCGAAACCACCAGGAGGGCTGCGGGCCCCGAGCCAGGCGCTGCAGGGCCCTGGGAGCCCCGAAGTCACGATGGCTGCGAGGAGCAGCTATTGCCGCAACTGCTTCCTGTTCCCTTCGGGGAAAAACCGCTGTGCGTGCCCGAGAACCCCGCACGCCCGGCCCGGCCCGGCCCGGCCCGGCCCGAGGGCTCCTTGCACCACGGCTCCTCTTAACCAGTCCCCGGTCTTTGCTGTCATGGTTTGACCTTGCGGAGCAACAGGGACCCCAAAGCCCACCCTCCTACCTAGGGTGAAGTGACAGCACAGAAATGCCTGTACTGACCACATTCACCTGTACAGGAGAGAGACAAAGACTTGAGCTCCAAGGCAGTGTCCCTGCCCTTGGCCAGCAGACAGAGCCCCTGGCACGGTCCAGGCCCGGGGTTGTTGGCACAGCCATTCCCTCCTTCCCAACAAGCCCCGTGGGCTGAGGCACACATGCTCCTCATCCCAGAGCCCCGAGCACTCACCAGCCCCAGCCAAACCCTAATCAGAACAAGAACCACTCACACTCCAATTACTCAGAGACCGCAGCTTTGGCAGCATTTAGAATAGCAATTACCCTGTGCTCCAGGAAACCACAAGAGCGAAGAGGAATTAAGGTTTAATTTCTCTCAAGTCCACAAGAGCTCGATTAGCATCAGAGATCAGGGCAGCTCCTAAACACCAGGCAGCTGCTCTGGCGGATGGGATGGTGAGTTGTCCTTGGCTCAAAAGAGGACGAGCTTTTTTCCTCCTGCCACGTGTCTGACACGGCTTGGGGGTTGCTGAAGCTGAGCTGTGCAGGCAGCCTGGAAGAGTGATGAGGGATAATGGCACAAGGACTGTCTGAGCCTCAGCAGCCTCCCCACAGCATCCCAGAGCACCCAGTGGGAAGCAAACCTCCGGGGACAGCATATTCAAGTTTTGTGGCTTTACTTATTTTTGCATTTTAGGATCCCCAGAGAACAAGACTGTGCCAGAAGAAGCAACTCCAAAACATCTTGAAATACCAGTCTGTTAATGATCATTCTCACAGTGAGAGAATTCTGGATAGGCTTAGAAAAGAGTGGCACTGGTGGGCCCTTGCGTGCAGTGTCCAGTTCTGGGCCTCTCACTGGAGAGAAGGGAATGGAGCTGGGGAAGGGGCTGGAGGGAGCTGGGAAAGGGGCTCAGCCGGGAGAAAAGGAGGCTCAGGAGGATCTTCGGGCTCTGCACAACTCCCTGACAGGAGGGGGCAGCCCTCACCTCGCTGGTGCAGCCGATCAGGAGGGAAATCTTGGCTCTGGTGAAACAAAACCAAGTTTAAGTTAGAAACAGCCCCAAAGGGGCCTAGCCAGGACAGGAGGCTCCTGGTGCACACCCGCTTACAGCAGCTGCACCACAGGACAGGAGTGGGGCTGATCCTCTGCCTTTGATGCTGTAAAACCAGCAGTGAGGAGTTTGTCCCCTCCAAGGAGGGAATACCTGCTCCATGCCCAGGAAATAACAGACTTACACCACAGAGCCATAGCCCCGATGCTCCAGAAGGAATCCTGGCAGCAAAGTTCACCCGATGGCATCAGAGGCATCACCCCAGAGCCCCGAGATGAGGACAGGGATCACCAGAGCCATCAGAGAGCGAGTTCCACTGGCTTCACACTACAAGCCTACTGTTGGCTGAGCTGTGGGTTGTGGTTTTTTCCTTAACACCATTTATTTTGCAACTTATTCCAAGGTACAAATTTAGTGCTTTCTCCACGGCAAAGCAGCCTTCAGTGCTGCACAGACAGCCGACACAAAATGGACAGTTATTCTTGGATAATTTATTCAGAATTTTAATATAAACAGTTAATTGTTCAATATTCTGACACACAGCAAGATTTTTTTTTTTTTTTTTACTATTCAAAGATTTTCTGTACATGTCACTGCTTGGCTCTTAGATATGAAAACATTGAAAAAATAAATCAAGGGGAAAGGCTTTTCTCTTTTTTTCTTCCTTTTAAAAAAAAATCATGGCACATTTGATCCTTTATTTCAAACAAGAGGTATCTGCAGTACTATTTGTATTCTGAAACCTTAGATATGTAGAGGGGAAGGTGGGAGGAGCAAGAACAAAAAAAATAAAAACCCCAAGACTTCACAGAACATCACCTAACATGTAACTGAAACTATCTGTGGTTTATTTAAGTGAAGCAGAGAGCATTTGCTTTGGGCTGTGTTGGATGAAGCTGATGTCCAGTTCCCCCATCCATGAGGGTCCTCAAATACAAACCAGTTTTGATACTCTAAGAATAAAATCATTCCCCTAACTAAAGCAAAAGGTAATGCTTTTCCTGCTTAAATAACGCTCTATCCCTGCAGGTTTAGAAGTGGCCTTTCTAAAATTCTCCATCAGTTTTTATGGGCAAAGTCTTGGAAATGGGGATGGTGGAAGCGTTGGAATGCTGCTGGGAGAGTCTGGATTCAGAGAGCTTTGGTGTTGAGTCCAGCTCAGAGCTCTCAGGTCAAGAGCCCTCAGCTCAAGATTTACTGGTGCTGCTGGGACTGACCAGGGCCTGGGGCTCAGCTAAGCAAGAGCCCACATTAAACCTCCACTGATGGCTCCTCTTCAGCTGCCAAGACTATTCCAGGTCCTTCCAGCCACCAGACCCTGTTCCCAAGAGATCTTTCTGGGCTGAGAAAGGAAACTATTTAACACCACCAGTTGGAACACTGGAGTGGGAACAAAACCACTACCAAGAACAGAATTTCTGGCTGATTGCAAATCTGTTGGCAAAAAAAATAACAACACCATAGGAGTTAATACTAACTTTATTATACAATATTTAAGAAGTCATTTCTCTACCTGTCCCCTTACAGCTTGCATTGTGCTGCAGTGAATTTGCCCAAACTGCAAGAATAAGTGCTTCCTTCCAGGAAGGACAAGAAAATTAATTCTAAAAAGAAATACACATTTAATGACAGCAGATTTGCTAAAAACGGTAACTTTAGAGTTGCTTTTCAACAGTCAGGTTCCTCCAGAAGTCAGCTAGATGATTGGCTTCACTCTTGTAATGCTCCTAACGAGGCTGAACACGTCAAGGCTTTACACCGACACTCACGGACAGAATCCAAGCAAAGGGAACACAGAGCCAAGCAGAAGGCAATAAAAAGGCCAAATTCCATTAAGTTCATACAAATACCAAACTCATCTTATGTTGAATTTAACGAAGTAACTATTTCTTGATTCCAACCCATTCAGCAGTTCCTTTCCCTGGACCACAGGACACTCCGAGGGGCGGCGGCTCTTTGGGCAGGGCCGGGGTTCCCGCGAGTCCCCGGCTCCAAGAGGATCACAGGGTTCACCTGCAGTTCCGAGCTCCCTCCAGGCTCTGAGCCGATCCCACACGGATCACGGGAGCACCTGGCACAGCCTTGACAGTAAGGTTTTATGGCACAAAGATATTTTATGTTCTGACTTGTAAAACAAGGTTCCAGTCTTGGTAGCAGGAAGGGCCCAGGACACCTCAGGGTCCGTCTTCGTATCACAGTGGCTTTGAGAGGGAACTGGACTGCATCCCTCCCTCCCTCCTCTAAAGCAGAGGTTCAGCACCCTTCTCACTCCTGTCATTTCCTATTTGCCTTTAGCACAGTCAGCTCAGTAACACAAGAAACGACTTTGAGATTATTTTTTTTTTCCCAAAGAGATACCAATACTATAGCCAACATACTAAAATTAAGCAAAGTGTCCCATCGCTATAATACAAATTTAGGAGGAAAGAGATAAACTACCCATAAATTAAGAGTACCCTTTAGCAACCTAAAAGCAGCCTCTTCATACCCACACAGCTGCTTTACCATCATTGCTGCAGCATGGTCTAGTTCCCATCACCTTTCCCAACCTAGTGCTGGCACACAGTTTATGTCTGAGCTCTTCTATTTTACAACACAATAGAGTATTTACAAGCAGCCAAGACAGACACGTTCCTAACCCAGCAGCCAAGCTTTGCAGTGCTGTGCTGGCCCGTGAGAGAAGTTCCAGATTGGCAAGAGCCGTTCAGGAAGTGGCAATCGAGTTTAATGTGGAAACCTTTTTGAAAAACCTCTCCAGCCTCGCACTTCAGGCGTTTTCTCAGTGAAAGCTCAGCAGAGCTCAGCTTCTTGCTCCTTCTGATTCACCAGAGTGAATTTCTGGCAAAGTGGTGGTGCCAGATTGTGCCCAGGAGGCTCCAGCAGCTCCTGGACAGGCTGAGGGGTCTGTCCTGCTGCCCCGTGCTGTGAGCAGGGCATTCTTTGCCCACAAAGGGCAGGAGCCAACCCTCCAACAAATAGTAATGCAAGGAAAGAAACAGCTTCCCACTGCTGGCTGTCCTCCTCCAGCCATCCCACCTGTTCTCCTGCACTAGTGTTTGGTTCCTCCTAAGCAGCAGCAGCAGTGTTGTGCCTCCACTGCAGCTGGGGAATTCTGCCCCATAAGGAAGTGGCCGGAGCAAAGAGCAGCAGCTCCCCCAAGGAAGGCTCAGCACAGCAGCCCTGCCCGGGCTGGGGTCCCTGGAAACACCCCAGAGATTTCAATAGCACTTGAGTCTCCTCTTGCAGGAATTCTCTGAGCAGAATCCAAGCAGATCCAAGTGAGGCATTCGGGCATCCCCGGGGCGAGGATCTTCCAGCAGCAGAGACCAAAGTGTCGGCTGTGAGCCAAGGAAGAATTTTCCAGCAGTGAGAGCTGGGCTTTGTGGGTGATGTTCATTTATTCTTCCTAATTCTACAGCTGAGTGTGATCTGTAACAGCCACGAGCAGCAACCACTAGTGTTATTTGTTTTACAGAGGAGAAACACGATACCCTCCCCACTGGTACCACACGCCTTCCCTCCCCCTGGGCACAAGGTAGGAAGGAGGAGTAACCTTCACACAGTGCTGGGTACAAACAACTGCTCCGTTCGGTGCAGGGTGAAAGTGACACTGAGCCATGGGAGGGGACTGTCCATGGAGCAGCACACACTCCCTGGCTCGGCCATCTGAGTGTTCAAACCATGTGTACTCACAGGGCCAACCAGTATCAACCGTGTGGAAAAGCCAGACCCAATACGAGGTTCCAATGTTCCTTCAGGTAAAAGATCTTCTATTCCCACAGTTATGATCACTGCCATTGGAAATGTTATCAAAGCAAGGGTGTGCTGGGAAAGGTTTGTTTCAGGAGGTCACTGGCAGGACCTTGGGTCACCTGTGCACAGTGAGAAGAGCAGTGACCAAGCCACCCCAATGCAACCCCAACAGCAAGGGCTGGTCCCTGTCCCTGCTCCATGCTGGCACATGATGATCCAGGAGGAAGCAGCCTGCTCCTTTTAGGTCATGAGTTCACTAAAGTCCAAACATTTAAATGGCTCTTTTGTTCTGTTTTTAGGGTTTGGGTTTTTTTAAATCACAACAGAACTAAGGGATGAGATCAGATCCAAATTTTTAAATGGGTTCATTGGCCACTACTGTTCAGATTAGGGATCAACAGTGAGAGCCATTCTCCTTCCCATTCCCTTCATGAATGGTCCCTGGTATTGGAATCAGCTGATACTGATTTTCCCTGATCCACAATAGGTCCAGACCAGAATATTTAAACAGGTTTAGAGGTGCGTAGTATTAAAAAATATCCTTAAGAAACACTGAGGTAGACTGCACCAGAACAGGACAAAAATAATCCCACCACATCCACTTGCCAAGATTTTGCGGTTACAAATTTACATGTTCTGTGTGTTTAAGAAAACAAATTGTTGCTCTTTTTTTTTACAGTGTTTTATATATTAAAATAAATAAAAAAATTCTAATAAGAAAAACTTCTCTTCCTTAGAAAAGTGTGAGAATATGTCTTCTTTCCTGCAGTGTAGTATAGAGCTGCTAAACAGTTACGACTTTGTAAAGCAGAAGAAATGTAAACGAGGCTTCTTGAAATCCAGAGGTTCTCACCCATGTCTGGACTGTGTTTTCCACCCGAATTTGTGGAGCAGCCTGTACCCTCCACCTGGGCCAAACCGATCAGCCTCCAGCAGCAAAGGGCCCAGCAGCTCCCGGTGCTGCCCAGAGTCTGTCGTGCCCCCTTTTATGACTCTGGAAGTGCTGTTTTGGCCAGAAGCAGCTGGGGGCAGAGGTTCCCAGAATTGCACCCCCGGGCGTGGGCTCGGAGAGCTCTCCCCGAGGGGCTGCAGCCCCCCTGCCTCGCTCACAGCAGCAGCACTGCCCGGGCTGGAGTCACAGCCCAGCCCATGTTCCTGCTCTCCCGAGCCAGGAAACCTCACTTTCTCCTGGCAGAGAGCACAAAACAGATCTTGGACTTCTCCAGCAGGAGAAGTGAAGGACCGAGCATCTCTCCCTTCTGTTCAAGCACCTCCTGCATGACACGGGCCTGCGACATCCATCATGGTCCTTCCCTACTCCCGCGCTGCTCCCGCCAGCTCCGCACTGGTTTCACCAGCCCCGGCTGAGTTTCACCAGCCCCGGCTGAGTTTCACCCTTGTTCTCCAATGTGAGGTGCCCATCAGCTCTGTCTTTGCAAACAGCAGCACAATGAAGCACAGTCCTGATGGCGAGTGCTGACATCCCGGGAGTTCTGCAGCGGGAATCCCAGGGAACACAAGGCTGGAGGCCCGGGAGCAGCAGAGAGGAGCAAACCTCGGTCACCTCCGGCGTGCAGAGCCCAGAGCTTTGTGCTTCCCCTTCAGTGTCCCTTCCTCAGCTCCAGTTCGTGCTTGTCTTCTCTCTCTGGCTGCATCTGCGGCACGGGAGGCAAAGCGAGGGGGCAGAGGAGGAGCAGGACTCGAGGCCAGGATGTTCTGTGTCCTTCAGCTCCCAACACCCAAAGATGGGGCTTCGACTGGAGCCAGCTGACTGTGTTGTATAGATCATGAAACTATTACAAAGCCTTGTCAAGTATGAACTGAACATGTGCTTCGTCGCTCCTGCAAGGCTAAAATTAGTTCATTCTGAAATCTTTGGACCACTTTAAGACCAAACAATCCCCCAAAACTCTCCTCGCCCCAAAAGGATCATAAACAGTCAATAATTTATATGAAGTTAAAATTTAAACTAAAGACATCTTTAAATATGTTACAACAAACAATATATATACTCAATGCTGTAAGGACAGAAAACTCCATGTCTCAGGTCAGGGGATTCCTACTTCGTTTGGTCTTGAAAGTACCCACAAATCTCAGAGTTCTGCTCATTTAGCTCCCAGCACGTTCTCCTCATTTGTTAATGAGAGAAAACCTGCTCCCAAGAGTCCTCAGTATAAAAAATAATCTGTTTAGGATTCAGTCCCTCCAGGGAAAATAGGGAAAAAAGATAAGTACACACTTCCAAGAACAGGAAAGCTCCTGTGAGAACAGAGAATCATAGAGTATGCTGAGTTGGAGGGACCCACCAGGATCACCAAATCCAATTTGTGGCCCTGTGCAGGACACCCCGAGAATCCCACCATGTGCCTGAAAGCGCTGTAAGTTGTGTACAAAACCACAAGTGTCTCTTTTGCTATAGGGTACACCCCACACGTTGATACTGCACACACACACACACACACACACACACACACACACACACACACACACACACACACACACACCCCGGGGCTTTCACCCCTTGAAAACAAAGTATGAAAGCAGCAGCTATTGGTCAATCTGAGGGTCTGGCGCGTCCGACTGATGTGCTGAATCCTTCAGCTGTAGTGGAGAGCCTGCCTGAAAGCCTGGAATTCTACTGGAAATGCTCTTGTTCCACGCTGCTGGGCTGGAGCTCAGGCACCAGAGAACTTCACGTCTTCTGCTGGCAAACGCAGATGCTTCTCCTTCAGTTGAACTCAACACGGTCGCTTCCTGTTGTGAAACCATGGTTACAGAAGGGACAGCAGCCATGGAAACCTCTTCCATTTATGTTCACAGATAAGTCCACTGACAACCAGTCAACTTGGCAAAAAAAAAAAAAAAAAAAACAACAAAAAAAAACCAACAAAAAAATTAATCGTAAGATGATTAAAAATCTGAAGAGTTTGTAGATGTGTGTCATACACTGTGGCAGCAATAACAAGAGTCCTGAGATTTGTGGAGGGGGGAAAAAAGCAGACACAACCCTTGGGCCAAACAGGAAGTGTTAGGAAGGACTTGACCTGGGCATGGAGAGAATCCGCCCGTTTTTCTTGCCACCGTTCATGTGAGTGTAAGGGATGTGCTCCTCATAGTTGCCCTTGAGGGCCATGGAGGGTCCATTGTCCCTCCCCAGTGCTTTGTCCCTCTGTGAATATGAGGAGGGGTCGAGGGGAATGCTCTCCATGTTCTCGAAGTCCATCTCATACTCCTCCGTCTCCAGAGGTTTGTTCTCCTCGCTGTAGAAGAAGGAGACCTCGTGGAAGCTGGGGTGCAAGTCCTCCTTCAGCATCTCGATGATCTCAATGAAGGTGGGGCGCATCTTGGGGTTGTACTGCCAGCACATCTGCATCAGGCTGTGCCTGCAGCAGCACAGAGCACAGTCAGGGGCAGCAGAAACAATCCCACGTGCAGACACCCCCCACCACCCACACTACACCTCTGACACCCCAGGTTGCTTGTTCTCTTTCACCAACCCACATCTGCCTGGAGATCCTGACACTCCTTTTTCTCTATTTCTGTCTAGATGAAAAATTCCTTCCGATTCCTTCAATTGTTCTTGACTTGGCTGCTGAAGGAAACAGGGCTGTGGTTCACAGACTCTGTGTGGGTGTGTGTGTGCACACGTATTTACAGCCAGGTCATCCTTTTTTAATTAATTCCCTTTTAATTTTAACTCAGCCTGAAAGATAACAAAGCTCCCAAAACTTCAAGGAAAATGGGAGGCTGGGCAGAGGACAGAGGTCCTGTAAACATCCCACCCAAAAGAAAGGCTGCAGCAAGAGGTCACATGTTATCAGACACCATGGAGAAAGAACTCACAAATAAAAATAAAGTTTCAAACTGGAGTTTGTAACTGGCCATCAGACAAATGTCCAGCACAGCAGGCTTTTTTCATAGGGATATTCACAAAACATGTTTATTTTATGACTCTGGAAGTGCTGTTTTGGCCAGAAGCAGCTGGGGGAAGAGGCTACCAGAACCAGAGAGTTACCATCTGTGCTCCCTTTTCCAGCCAGAGCTGCTTTCCCTCACAACTGCTCCAGTGTGACTCCTCACACAGAATCCCAGGATCACTGAGGCTGGAAAAGACCTCCCAAGATCATCGAGTCCAACCTTTGACCCACCCCCACCTTGTCACCAGCCCAGAGCACTGAGTGCCACATCCACTCATTCCTTAGACACCTCCAGGGATGGGGACTCCAAACCTCCCTGGGCAGCCCCTTCCCTGGATTGCTAAGGATGCTTTGGTGGAATTTCTGCAGGAGGTGCCTCACTAAAGTCCGTTTTGCTCCTCCCCAGCCGAGGAGGGGTTAAGAGGTGCCCCAGGCCAGGCCATCTTTGTTGGCCACACTTCAGGCAAAGAGTGCAGCTGGGCTGGTTGTCCCTGCTCGCCCACTTACAGCCTCTCCGGGCAGTTGTCCGGCTGATCCAGGTATCCTCCATCCATGACAAACTTTAGCACCTGTTCGTTGGAGAGTCCCTGGTACGGCTGCTCTGCCAAGCTGCTTATTTCCCAAAGGACAACACCAAATGACCTAAGGGAGAGAGAAGGCTCCTGGTGAGAACAAAACATCCTGGAGCCCTCCCAGTGACAGAGTTAGTTTGGAAAACGCACACTTCAAAAGAACACGACTATATTTTCGTGGAAGTGTTTCAAAGCAACGGCTTTGTTTTGTCTGTGCTCTGAGCGAGTCAGTTTAAACTACGTGTGCTAAAACAAGGAGCTCTTGAGCTGGAATCCATCTGGGATTGCAGAGGACAACTTACCACACGTCGGAGTAGGTGGTGAACACCCCATCCTTCAGCGACTCCGGGGCCATCCAGCGCACGGGCAGCAGCCCTTTGCCTCCCTTGCGGTAATAATCCGTCTCGTAGATGTCCCTGGTCATCCCAAAGTCTGAGAGAAGCAATTGGGATGTGTTAAATGCCTCTCCCTCCATCCTGCTTTTCCTCTGCAACGTCTCCAGAGGGATGGTGCCTTCCCCCCACTGCCAAAGCCCAGCCTGCAGTCAGATCTGTCACTTCGTGATTTATGTTCAAAACATTTCCCTTTTGCTGCATTTTTTCTACAGAGTCACAACAGAGACTCCAGAGTTAAATTTTTTGGTGACAGCTTCTATTCTAAACATGATTTTATTCATCCTCTGTAAGTAAAACAGAGCTCCCTTTGCCTGAAATCCCACTGCCCTGGCTTTAACTCCAGAGAGCTCTGAAAAATCACCACACCGTGGTTATTTTTAAAAGTTGTATTTACTTATTTCTAAAGAGTTTGGGTTAAAAACTGGGTTAAATTACTTTTAAAAGCCACCTGACCCAATGACAAGATTATCAGCACTGGGTTTGTTGTACTCAATTCCTTCTTTGTCTTAATTCTCACAGAAGCAAAGTCCAGTGAGACAAACCCAGGTAGTTTAGGCTGGAAAGGTAATGAACTTTTAGGACAGAAGTTTGGGAGTAGAGACGGTGAGAAAAGCTGCTCTGGTTCTACAGGAGATATTGTTCTTACTGAAGCCCACACAATTCTGTGGAAGAAACAGAGGGAACTCCTGCAATTTCCCAAAGGCAGGCAGTGAGAATCACCCACCCGCGTTTGACACACTGGTTTTATCAATTTGCTTTTACAAACACGATGCACAGAAGCATCTCCTGACCACAGAACGGGCTGGGCTGGAAGGGACAGCAGCACCTACCCCCGATTTTCACAGTGAAGTCCTCTGCCACCATGCAGTTTCGGGCTGCCAGGTCCCTGTGCACGAACTTCTTGGCGTTCAGGTAGGCCATGCCGTCGGCGATCTCCGCCGCCATCTGGATCATCTCCCTCAGCGTCGGGGGCGGCCGGCCCGGGTTGTTCTGCAAGGGAAAATCACAACACAACGGTTCGGGTTAGATGTGACCTTAAAGCTCATCCAGTTCCCTGCCATGAGCACCCTCCAACCTGGCCTTGGACACTTCCAGCTTCTCTGGGCAACCTGTGACAGGCCCTCCCTGGCCCTCACAGCCAGAATGTCTTCCCAATATCGAATCTAACTTCTTTTGGCTTAAAGGCATTAAATAAAGAAGTTTAAACCCCAAATCAAGTCACTCTGTTCCACAACAGACTCCCTCTCATCTTTACCTCAGCTTCAGGTCTCAAAGAGCGGAGGTAACTCTTCAGATCCCCATGTGCCATCAGCTCCATGACCACCAGAGTGGGCTGTCCCTTGGAGACCACTCCGAGGAGGCGAACCTGGAAAACGGGTGAGAAATTCCCTCGAGGCTGTGTCCAAACAGAGTGGGCAAAGCCAACCCCCCGAAACAGAGCTGAGAACAGATGATTGCTTCTAAACCAATCATCTATTGAAATACCCTACGTGGGTCTTGCTACAATACACCTTTCACAGTTCTGTTTCTCCAGAATATCTAGTCTATTTGCAAAGTCATCATTTGAAACTTGTTTCTAGTTCAATTTCTCTCTCAACAGTATCTGTCCCATTCCATGGCCTAAGTCAGCATACTTTATCTCAAAGTTTGCATACAGATGCACAAGACTATGTGAGCCTTCTGTCAGGCTTTGTGAATTCTCTACAAATCCATTTCCCATACCCCACAAGGCCTTGTCAGTCTGAGAGATTTAGAAAGAGCAGCAGTGAAACGACTTGGGCAGAGGGTGGTTCTGTGGAATGCAGCAGGGAGAGATCCCAGCTCTGATCAGCTGCCCCTGCCTCTGTGGCTGAGCTGAGGGTCGGGCTCTGAAGGCACTGCAGAGCTGAGCTGTGTGCTGAGGCACCCAGCACTTACCACATGATGGCAGCTGAAGCCTTTCATCACGGAGGCCTCGTTGAGGAACTCGATGCGCTCGCGCAGGCTGGCCGACTCGTTCACCGTCTTCACGGCCACGCGCGTCTCGGGCTCTCCCTTCACGATGTCCTTGGCAATGCCCTCGTAGACCATCCCGAAGGAGCCCTGGCCCAGCTCCCTCAGCAGGGTGATCTTGTCCCGTGGCACCTCCCATTCGTCAGGGACATAAACTGTTGGGCACAGGGGAACAGTTCTGAGCTCAGCATCTTCTGAAAGACCCTCCCGCAGCAGCCGGGGTTAGCACTGCTGCACTATGAATTCTCCAAAATCCTTTTGAATTCTGCAAAGGGCCACAAAACTCCACGGAGACAATTCCAACCCCACCCTGAATGCACAATTACACAAGGAATAAGCCCTGGTTGCTCTCACCATCACTGGCACTGATGTACTCAGGGTTGGAGGATGCATACAGGGGTCCTGTTGGTCCTTCGGTTTGTCTGGAAGAGACACACATTCCTCAGCACTCTGCAGCCTCTGGCACCCTCGAGGTGAGGGCAGCTTGATTAATCCCCAAACCACGCAGCAAATAAACTGTCCCCTGATTTCCTATTTCCTGCACTTAAAATTAATGCTGCAATCACTATGGAAATTAGAAACGAAACAAAAACTGACTCTCAACCAAGCAGCAAAACTTTTGGACGTAAGTTTTGGTGTTTCTGGTGAAAACAAGAGAAAACTGCTCTCACCTCTTTTTCACAAGCACATAAGCAGCTCCAATAATTCCAGCAATTATTATGGCAAAAATAATGGGAACAATGATAACAGCAATATTTGGCTGAGCATTCACTAGGAGAGAAAGAGAGAGTTGGAGCTAAGTCCAAAATACAATTTTTTTCCTCAATAAAATCTCTCCCTCCAATACATTGGAACTAATACAAAACTAGAGGCTATTTCAGATCAAAATGTGGGGCTGACCAGAACGAGGACTAATAAACAAAAGCCACGTGTTTCCAAGTAATTTCAGGTTCTTGACAACCGACGTATTTGGTAAATATTTAATGCCTCCACGTGCCTCTCTGTGCACTGCTTGCTACACCCCATCCTCCAGAAATAACCCGAGTTTCTGTCAGGGATTAAACGTCAAAAATAAGATGAACTCACAATAATCAGCCACGTAAAAATAGGTGGGTTCTGTCCAGGAGCCGTTTCCAGCCAGGGAGGTGGCGCGGATCCGCACGCTGTAGTTGCCAGGCTGCAGCCCCCGGAGCTTGCAGCCGCTCTCGCTGGCAAAGTGCTTGCGGGACACGCAGAAATGGGCTTCCTGTGGGGACAGGGGCTGTGGCAGGGTCATCCTGCAGCACCCAGGGCTCCCTGAGAGCTCCTGGGGGCTCCTGCAGCACCCAGAGCTCCCTGAGAGTTTTCTGGGGGCTCCTGCAGCACCCAGAGCTCCCTGAGAGCTCCTGCAGCACCCAGAGCTCCCTGAGAGCTCCTGGGGGCTCCTGCAGCACTCAGGGCTCCCTGAGAGTTTTCTGGGGGCTCCTGCAGCACTCAGGGGTCCCTGAGAGCTCCTGGGGGCTCCTGCAGCACCCAGAGCTCCCTGAGAGTTTTCTGGGGGCTCCTGCAGCAACCAGAGCTCCCTGAGAGCTCCTGGGGGCTCCTGCAGCACTCAGGGCTCCCTGAGAGCTCCTGGGGGCTCCTGCAGCACCCAGAGCTCCCTGAGAGTTCCTGGGGGCTCCTGCAGCACTCAGGGCTCCCTGAGAGTTTCCTGGGGGCTCCTGCAGCACTCAGGGCTCCCTGAGAGCATCCTGAGAGCTCCTGCAGCACCCAGAGCTCCCTGAGAGCTCCTGGGGGCTCCTGCAGCACTCAGGGCTCCCTGAGAGTTTTCTGGGGGCTCCTGCAGCAACCAGAACCCCCCAGCAGTTCCCTGAGGGCTCCCTGGGGCTCCTGCAGCACATCCCCAACTGGCAAACACACACCCAAGGGCTCTCAGTCTGCTCCAGGTTAGTGGTTTGTGCTGGATTTGTATTTTGCAGGGCAGTAGATCAGGTTACAGAGAGCAAGTGCCATGTGCTGCTCTGGTTCTCAGCACTGACACTGGACCTGCACTGGTGAGTGACACTGTTTTTGTGACACTGACACCAGCCCTGTCCCTGTGGCACTGACACCAGCCCTGTCCTTGTGGCACTGACACCAGCCCTGTCCCCTTGGCTCTNGCCCTGTCCTTGTGGCACTGACACCAGCCCTGTCCCCCTGGCACTGACACCAGCCCTGTCCCTGTGGCACTGACACCAGCTCTGCCCCTGTGGCACTGACACCAGCCCTGTCCTTGTGGCACTGACACCAGCCCTGTCCCCCTGGCACTGACACCAGCCCTGTCCCTGTGGCACTGACACCAGCTCTGCCCCTGTGGCACTGACACCAGCCCTGTCCTTGTGGCACTGACACCAGCCCTGTCCCCCTGGCACTGACACCAGCCCTGTCCCTGTGGCACTGACACCAGCTCTGCCCCTGTGGCACTGACACCAGCCCTGTCCTTGTGGCACTGACACCAGCCCTGTCCCCCTGGCACTGACACCAGCCCTGTCCCTGTGGCACTGACACCAGCTCTGCCCCTGTGGCACTGACACCAGCCCTGTCCTTGTGGCACTGACACCAGCCCTGTCCCCCTGGCACTGACACCAGCCCTGTCCCTGTGGCACTGACACCAGCTCTGCCCCTGTGGCACTGACACCAGCCCTGTCCTTGTGGCACTGACACCAGCCCTGTCCCCTTGGCTCTGACACCAGCCCTGTCCTTATGGCCCCAAGAGCTCATGGGCTGCTCAGCGCCTTCCTAACTCCTCTAAGCAACTTAAATTTCACAGAATCACAGAAACATCAAGGTTGGAAGAGACCTTCAAGGTCATCAAGTCCTAACAACAACCCAGCACCACCATCATCAGCCCTAAATCATGTCCCCAAGTGCCACATTCAGACACCTCTTGAACACTTCCAGAGATGGTAACTCCACCGTCTCCTTGGCCAACTTATTCCACTGTCTGAGCACTCCTGCAGGGAATTTTTTTTTCTGGTATCTAATCTGAACCTCCCTGGTGCAAGTTAAGGCTTTTGTCTGAGACACAGCAATGTGGAGTTTCTGTCCTTCTGTGAAGTAACATTTCTACAAAAGCTCCATGCAGAAAGTTGGCAAATCAGCTAAACTTGCTGAGCAAACAGAGGCAGATTATTATTTCCTGATGTCATCCCAGGCTTCCAGAGGAAGCATAAGGAGTGTCAGATCCTAAAGAGCCCTGAGCTCTCAGGTGGAGCCACTTGTGCAAAGGCTGTGAAGGCAGAACCTCTCACCTCTGTCTCCCCAAGCCGCCCGTAGTTCACCTCGTAGAGCACGATGAGGCCGTTGGGCTCCTTTGGCTCCTGCCACTTGAGATGCACAGTGTTCTTCTCCACCACCTCATGGGAAACTGGGCCAACAATGTCATCAGCCTTAGCTAGAACCGAGTTCAACACCACGTTTAGTTTCACATCTTTGGGCAAAATTCACACCTGCCAATACCTCACCCATCCTCCTTTCCCACCGGGACATAAGGATGGCCCCAGTCTAACATACTGCAGCTGCCTCCCACGGGAAAAGCAGCATTTTGGGAGCAGCCACCCAGCCACAGCAGGGCTCAGGGAGGAGAGAATCACCTTCTGGCATGGTCCTGGCACTGACATAAGCTGCCACGCTGCAGCGGGACTCCTGGGCATCGTGGTTGCAGGCGTGCAGCTCGATGCGGTACCCGGTGAAGTGCCGCAGCCCCGAGATCACCAGCGACTCCTTGGACAGCACCTTCTCAAAAGGTTTCTGCTCCTCTGCACCCTCAGCTGCTGCTGAGTTGTTGGGAGAGGATGGGATGGTGGGTAACACCACGGTGGCGTTTGCCATGGAGCCGAGGTCTCTTCGTTTTCTTGATGGCCTGTTAAACAGCACGGGTCACCACGTTAGTTGTTACAGTCAATGCCAACACATCCAGCTGAAAAGGAAGAGTTACAATGGGAGAGCCCAGAGTGCCACTGGAAACTCCAGCTCAACCCTGATATTTGAAATGCAACAAAGAAATTCAGGATTTTTTTTTATTTTTAACCAAAACATGCATCTTTACAAAATCCTGTATCCCCCAGACTCTTCTCCCCGCACAACTGCACACAGGGAGATAAAATAAAAATAAACCAATCCAAGCTTCAAGTATTTGCTGGAGAATTCGAGTTCCCCTGGATCTCTCAGCTGAGTCTAAGTTTACCAGGTTGCCTCACGGATGCCTGGGGCAGGGTTGCAATGCTTTGGAGTTCAGCTCCCACCCGCTGCAGCTCCGAGCACACGAGGTCACGCCACGGCCCCGACTCGGTGACCTCAGATGTGCCACATGTCCCAAGTGTCACTAACTTGCATTTACAAAGCAAAAGGCCACTCTCCCCAGCTCTCTGGAAATACATTTGCCACTCTCACCCCTAAGGCTGAACCTCGATGGATGCACAAAGCATTTGAACCTTTTCCCAAGAGATCAAATCTATTAAGCCCTTCTCAAGGCATGCATTTGGAGCTCATGATTCTGCTTATACATTCATTGTGTGGTTTTGTTAACCAAATGTTACTCCTCAAGTTATTGCATTTCAGCCTGAAAATACGATTTTTTCACTTGTAAAACCAGCACCTGCAGTTGTGACCATGTCACCTTCCCTGCCTGCACCTGAGTGCCACCAGCCAGCTTTAATGTCAGGTTTTGTCAGCAAATAAACAGAATAAATTCAACAGAATTAAGCAGCACTCAAAAATTTCATTTTCTTGGCCAAAAAAAAAGAAGAAAGGATCAGTACCAAACCAAAAGTGCTCAATCTAACACTCTTATGTGCTGCCACACATTTGCCACAGGGAATTCCAGGTTGGGAACTAACCAAGGTGGTGAATCAGTAACTGTATTCAGTTACACAAAAGGAACTAATGCCAGTTGAAATCCAGACCATGTATTTTAAGGGGGTGATGATCTTTTTGTGTGTGTGGGCATGTGTGTGCAGCTATTAAAGGGTACAAAGAGTGACCTGATCTGAACCCACACTTGAGGCATCTCCAGGCTCTAAAAATGTAACAAGCTGTTGAAGCAAATCTTTGCTGCTGAACTGAACTTTCCACTGCCACCTCTGACTACCAGGCCATGGCCAGCCCCAGCCCCAACAGAGACTGCTCTGACAGGTCTCTGCCACCTTCCCTGCTTCCCTTCTGCCTTCCCTGGTGCTGTTTCTCCTCCTACAGCAAAAGCCACCAGCCAGAAAGCAGAGTTTGAGATGTCCTCAAATCAAACACCGGGCTGCACACAACAAATATTCACAGAGTTGTCATCATCACAGAATGGTTTGGGTTGGAAGGGACCTCAAAGCCCATCCAGTGCCACCCTTGCCAGGGCAGGGACACCTTCCACTGTCCCAGGCTGCTCCAAGCCCTGTCCAGCCTGGCCTTGGGCACTGCCAGGGATCCAGGGGCAGCCACAGCTGCTCTGGGCACCCTGTGCCAGGGCCTGCCCACCTCACAGCCAACAATTCCTTCCTGCAGAGTATTCATCCACCTGATGCCAAAGCAGGATGGCAAACAGCAGGTTCAGCAAGCACATTCCAGTTGGAAGTTTTCTCTTTCTTACTAATTAACTCCTTTTGGAGCTGCCATTCCCTCTGCCTGTGTGGTGGTGTGAGCAGTGTCCCCTCAGGATGGGGCAGAGTTCAGGGACCCAGCTCTGGGTCATGCCACCTCCCTCCTTGGGAAGGATTCCTTATGGTCAAACAGGACCTGGTTTGCATAAAAGCAAAGCTACACCCCCTGTTTATCAAGTGTGAATTCAGCTAATCCTCGTGTTCAAGGGAATTTTGTTTTTCACAAGTAAAACAGTAATTTGACCACTGATGCAACAGGGAGTAAAATGCAAGAATTCCTTCCTTCTCAAGTCACAGAAAGTTAATAAAAGCTTTTGAACCTGTAAATCCCCCATCTTCCCATATTTATTATCCTGGATTTGCAGCAATTTTCTTGCCAAATTCTCTGTATTTTCAAACATCTGCTTCTTCTCAGAATCGTTCCAGTGTAATTTGCATTGAGGCCATCTCAGCAGCTGCAGGGAGTTCCCTGTGAAACCCTCAGGTCCAGGTTCCTCCTGTCCTCACAGGTGACCGGGGGTGTGAGGGGGCTGGAAGTGACACCTCAGCACACACAGCCTGTGCTGGGGGATTCCAAAAATGCCTTTGGTACCTTAAGCCAAGCTTTTCCACACCCCTGCAACTACCCCAGGTCGGCTGGCCTGGTAAAAGCATTTTAGATTGGTCTCTACAATTAACTGAATTGGGAAAAGGAGGGGAAAACAATTCGTTTTAAAGTGAGTCATTCCTCAGATCTTGCTCCCCAGGAATATTGGGAATGGCACAAATGTGTGTGACAGAGGACACAGACAGAGGACTGGGGCTGCTCCTGCTGCAGGTGATGGAGGGAATACCTGGAATGACACCTTGAACAGCAGCCACTGAGCTCCCCTCTGCCTCTCAGGACTTTTTCTGCAATCTCTTCCTGCTTCCCACAGCATCACGGAGGGGTGAGGCTGGAAGGCACCTCTGAGGATTGTCTGATCCCAGCCCCTGGCCCAAGGCAGGGGCAGCTGGAGCAGGGGGCTCAGGACCATGCTGGACCATCCCCAGGGATGGAGACTCACACATCCCTGGGCAGCCCGTGCCAGGGTGTAACCCTGAGCCCTGAGCTCCAATCTGTGCAGAACTCCTCCAAAGGGAGAGCAAATAACACAGGAAAGAAGAAAAAAGCATCAGCTTCTGATGGCCACTTTGTTCAGCTCCAGGGGGGCCTGGTGTGAGACTCTGCCAGCTCTGCCTGCGCACAGGAACATTCCTGAACTTCTAGTCTGGTTTTTTGTCACTGCCAGAGAAAACTGAGCCCCAGGAATTGTGACAGTGGCTCCTGGAGTGGGTGATCAACGTGCCCAGGGGGAAGGAACTGTGATTTCCAGAGGGGTGAGATCAGCCCTGGACTAAAGCTGGATCCTGCCCAGGGATCAGATCGCTGGGAACAGGGCAGGAGGGGAGAAATGGCACATGGAAAACAAGGAGACATCAGGGAGAAACTGCTGTGATTCTGCTCCCCTGGCACCTCGTGTTCCCTGCTGGCCTCAGCCCTGAGATTCCTCCTGTGACTGACAAGTTCCTTCTCTCCAGAAGAGGCCACACAGCACCTCGGGAGAGGCCACTGAATTCTCAGGAGCCATGAAAAAAGCACCTGAAGTAACCCACACTCCCTGCCCTCTGCCAGGCTCTGTGAGCAGGTGATAGCACAGTATTCACAGCAAAAAGAATTCTGATTTATGTGGCGACAGCCTGGAGCCTGCCAGGGAAGGCAAGCAGGGCACGTGGCAGCAGGGAGGCCTCTTCACCACTGCCTTGTTTGAGAGGATTAGTTGGCCATGGGATGTGGGGATTTCTTCCTCAGGGGGCTGATAAGGTGGCACACCCTGGTGATTGGTTTCTTCCTAAAATACATACCCCAGAAACTGGCCTGAGAAACACCCTGGGCTGGCTGCACAATAAAATTGATGGGGGGGAAGAAGGGAAAAAAGAGAAAGAGATCAGACTGTCAGAACTGTCTGCCTACATCAGGAGGAGTTTGGCCTTTGCACAAGGCTTGCTTCTCCTCTGCTTTGGAATATGTCATGTCCTGGCATCCTCTGGCACACTGGAGCTCATCCTGATGGGCACCAACAGCCAGGGAAGAGCAAAAGGAGGGGCTCTGGCCAAGCTTCCAGCTGAGGAGTGCAGGCAGCAGGGCAGGGAACACCAGGGATGCTTTAACAGGGAAAATGCTCAGTACAGTGACCCAGGCAGCTGCAAATGCAGGTTTGTTGGCTGAGGGCAGCAAGCAGAGAATAAATTTAGAGCACAAAACACGTGACAGGGAAGAGGGTAAATCACCACAGATTCTACCCTGCTCCCCAACACTTCCTCCCCGAGCTGCAGATGAAGTGTGAAGACATTCAACACCACTTAATGTGACACCAAGTGTGCCACTCAAAACAGGACATTCACCACCCACAGCACTCACATTCCTCATGGTATTGGAGGTATTTCCCACACTAAGTGAAGGGAGACCACAAATACCACGCTGAAGGACGAGGCTGTGGCCTGGTAAACTGCCCTTTTCCTTTCTTTTCAACTCAATCAAAAACTTGACCACAAAATTTCAAGTCAGGAAAAGAAAATCGCTATTTTTGGCATCATCTGATGCCAGAGGAGCTGCAGGCTGTTTGTTAAGGATTCTCACTTTATTCTTGAGCCGAGGAGAATACAGGGACAGGAAATGAAAGCAGGATCTTCCCAATCTGCAGGAACACCCGTGGTAGGTGCTCAGCTCTCCCCCTTCCAACACCCATATCCAGCTGGACTAGACAGGCTCATGGAAGCCTGGCCATGTGGCTGTGTCCAACCTGGTATTTTTATTTAATCCTCAATTACATTTCCCTCCCCCTGAGCCCTGGACAGTCCTGTTTGATGTTCTCACCTGGGCACAAAAACCTCGTTGTGGAGATAATTCTCGAAGGTCTTGCGGAAAGCAGATTCCTCCAGCTCCTTCTGGATCTGGGAGTCTGTTTTAGGACAGGAACAGCATTCCCCACTGACATCCTCAGCTTCACTCTGATTGTACTTTTGGGGGTCTTCAGATTCAAAAGGAGGAGACCACGTCCTTGAGGGCAGCTTTAATCCTGGGGACAAACCGTTTTAGTGTCACTTGTGCCTGGGCAGAAGACATTTGACCCTACAAAAAGATCCCAAACCCAGTGTACACAGGATTCATGGCATATTTGAGCATCCCATGTTTCACATACAGGGCTGAGCAGCTCCCTCTTTTCTGACAGGCCTTTAATTCAGAAATTCTATTTTTGAACTGGAGCTTGGATGCTGCTTTGTCCTAGTTCAGGTAACACAGAGCAGCAGGTGAGATTCTGGAAGTCCTCAGTGAAATTCTGTGTTCTCAAGGAATTCCAAACCTGGCACCAGCTGCCCTCAAAAATTAACTTGGCCCTGAGCTCCAGCAGCACTGAAATTTTTAACTTTACTATCTCCATTGCTGCTGTTGAACTTATAATTCAGTTTAACAGAAGCAAGGGCAGAAGGGAGATCCCCAAAGGAAAAAACATGTGATTACTTTGTAAAAAACATTTCTAGGCCTTTTGCACATACCTAGGCAGTAGCACCTAATGTAACAGGGCAGGGAAGGACAGAGCTGGTTCAAGAACAGTCCTGAATCCAGCAGAACTGAGGCACCTCCAAGGCAAAAACCCCAGGCAGTTCTAGGAGAGACTGAAGGAAAGGCCCGCAGGGAGAAGCAGCCACTCACCTTTCAGGCAGTAATCGAGTTCATAGAGCTCACTGTCCTCTGCCTGCTGCTGCCAGTACACCAGGTAGTGAGTGATGTTCCCGTTGGGCTCCGAGGGCGGCTTCCACTTGAGGATGATTTGGGATGAGGAGTTGGAGACGGATATGGGATCTAACGGCACCGACGGAACTGTGTGGGTGGGGAAGAGACAGAGGTCACTGCACTGCCCTGCCAAAGCAGGGACCAGCACAGCAAATTTCCATGTCTATGGGAATCAAGCATTCCCTGGCACCCAGCAGGCTCCTCCAGGCTGGGCTGGGTGATCCTGGAGGTCTCTTCCAGCCTTAATGATTCTTACACGAGGCCACACAAACTGGATAGAAGAGGTGCCCATCGGCACCACCTGGAATCACAGCCCTGGTTTAGGAATTCCCTCCTCCCAAAGCAGGGCAGTGGGAAGTTTCCTGGATATGGGACTAGCACAACCCCCAGGCAGAACTGTTTAGGCCTGGTTTTGCCCCAGGAATGTGCTGCACTGACCCGTGGCGTTGGTCTGCACGTAGATGATCTCGCTCTTGGCGCCGTACGTCCGGCGCTCGTCGGAGAAGGTGACCAGGGTTTTCACAAACACTGCATACTGTGTCCAGGGCTTCAGCCCCCTCAGGAGCCACCCTGGCTGGGCCTGGGCTTTGGGCTCGTTTGAGCGTGGTGGGGGATCAACATCCACAACTGTCCAGCTGTTGGAGCCACAGGCGTCCTGGCCATCGAACTCCGTCACGTTTTGGTAGGGACTTGAGGAAAGAGAAGGCTCCAATTAACAGAATCCTCCATCAGGCTCTTAAAATCATTTCTAAAGACACACTGGGAGTTATCACCCTTTACCCTTCAGAGCAAGTGAAATTATCTCACTGTATTTATTCTGAAAGGGAGGCATTGGGAGCTTTGTTACCTGGGCCTCCAACACCATCACACTGCAGGATCTGTGACCCAAACAACTAAATCCAGACTGATTATTGTCAGCTTTATGAAAATCAGCTTGGTTACCTTGATTCTAAAAGAATCTTTCCCACCTCAAAGGGGATAAAACCCTCAGCATCCCACAGAGATAGTGGGGAGGAACTCCATGGTTCAAGTATGTGTGTCTACAACAGCAGGAGTAACTAAAGTTTGGATTGTTCTTAAAGGAGGAATTGTGACTGTGCACAAGTCAGGGATCTTAATGAACACTTTTGTAGAAGGCTACCACTGAAAACTTTAGTGTAGGAGCCACAAAATCAGAGAATAAACAGCTTTGCCTACAGCAAAACCATCCAGCAGGTTTAACATCCAGCTTCCAATGCCAGCTGCTGCTCATGGCAGCCCAACAAGGCCACAGATCTGTCAGCTGAGGGGGCACTTACGCCTCCTTGTAGAACAGCATAAACCCCAGGAGGTCACGGAAATCAGGGGGCCAGTAGGGCTCCCACTTCAGCAGGATCTTGTCATGAGAAGTCCTAATGGAAGAAAACTTCAGCAGTTCGTTTTCACCTGTAAGGAGTGAGAAGTGACATTAGTTTTGTTAATGCTGAAAAAATGAAGTGCTTTGTTTTTAATTATCTTAGAAGTTTAAGATGAATGTGAAGATGTTGGCACAGAGAAGAGTTGCCCTGTAAAACCTTATCTTGGCAGCCATTCCTACTTCAAATCAGTAGCTGGTATCGATGCCCTCCTAAGGTTTAATTTTTGTATGATTTAATGAAAATGACTCTGTAGAAGAGCTGAACTAAATTTTAAAAACTGGGAAATTTAAAGGCGACAATTTCACAATTTATGATGATCTGCACTGCTGACCCCAGCAATATGGTTTGCACAGAAGGCAAGAGGCTACCAAAATGAAGCAGAAGAATTTCCAGCCTTGCCCAGGAGCAGTGAGGACCCTCTGCCAACAGGAGGGTGTTTGCAGGAGGATGGAGCTCAAGGGACATGGCACAACATGTTTTGTGCCCCCAGCCCAAGTGCCTCTGAATGAATTTGCTATTCTTGCAGTAGCTGCAACAGGAGGAAGAACATTCATTTCACTGGCACCACATCCAGAACAAACAGGGGCTTTTTTTTTTCCTTTCTATTTTTCTTTTAGTAAACAGGATGCTGCCAGTGTGAAAGCTGGGCTTGAAATGTAAAAGCAAACAAAAAGCCAAACAACCTGGCACGCTGTGGTTTGAGGTGGGGGTGGCACAGACACCAGCTCAGCAGGGTGAGGGTAAAGCTGGCAAAAAGAAATGCAACTGTCTCCTCCAGCTGCCTTCACACCAAAGACCAGCCCAGGAACTGCTCACAGCCACAGGCAGAGCTGGATCTGCCCAAATCCAGGTTCATCCCCAATGTGGGAAGAGCTTTTTCAGTGTCCCACGGGAGGAGATGAACTTTACAGACAGCTGATTCCTTGTGCTCCTTCCCTCTGCCCAGGCTGGAGCTGTGGTGCCCCAGAGGCTCCGTGTGTGTTTTTCACTGGCCCTGCCCGTTCTCAGGTCACAGCCATTGCATTCCCTTCTCCCACTGTGCTGGCCTGGCTGCCTGTGTTGAGATGTGGGAAATCAGACCAGGAAACTGAGTCAGCTGAAAGGTCTTCACTTTTTAGGTCTGTTCACAAACAGCTACATCAACAAGGGGCAACGAGGACAGGGCTGGAGATCACAGAATCCTGGAATGTTTCAGGTGGGAAGGGACCTTGGGCTCTTCTGGCAGTGCTGTGCCCAAAAGCAGAGGGACAGTGAAGCCACAGGATGACCCAAGCTGCCCTGCAGGTTTTGAGCCAGGATCTGAAATCCCAGTTCAGTCATTGCTGGGCTTTTTGGTGGCAATACCTGCCTGAGCATCTCCCAGGATCACAATACAACTGCTGGATACTGCATGGATGGGTCACTGCCTCTGTCCCCATGTCATCTGTCCCTCACAGAATATCCTGAGCTGCAAGGGGCCCACGACCACCTGCACGTGCTCCTGTTGCTGTGTGCAGGTGAATCTCTGTGGGGCTGAGCAATGAATCAGAGCAGAGAGATGTCACCAGCTGAGAACAAAGCTGGGAATTTCCTACCCCTGATTACTTCACAGGCTGGTTCACCACACAGCCCTGGTACAAACAGGGAAAGGGGATTGTTGGTGGCACAGAAAGGGAACAAATAGCAGGACTGGGGGTGCAGAAGGACTGCATTTATTGCAGTACTGCTGCCAAAATAAGTGTCTGCAGAACCCCATCTTCAGTAGCATAACTTTAGTGAGAGCACAAAGCCAACCCTGTGCTGTTTGCTGACACAGGCACCGTCTGATCTGTCTGATCCTTGTTCCTGAGGAAAGCTGTTGGGTGAAAAACCTCAGAGAGGCATTGCAAAAACTGTTGGAAAATTTTCCCTGCCTGTTGTCATGGCAATGGCCTCACGTGGCTGCAGGGATGGGTGGAAATCCCGTTTCTCCCGTGTTTATTCCGTGTCGCCTCATGACATGGGAAAAGCAGATTATGACTATTAATCAGGTACTCAGCAGTAACACGAAGTCCCAGCCTGGGCCGAGGTTATATTGTGCTAAACTCTTCCAAAAGACACAATGAATACACTCCCAGCCCCAAAAACCTGCCAGGGGTTTGTGGGACCAAGGCTGCCAGAGGGAGATCCCGTGGGGACCTTTACTGGTGGCACAGTGACAGTGTCACTGGTGCACAGGCAAGGGCCACGTCTGCTGCTTTACCAAAGGGACCAGGACAGGCCATGGAAAAACATCCTGGGAGAAAGAGGAGTGTGAGGAGAGCGAGGCAGAGGGAGAGGAAAGGGAAGCAGGGCTGTGTTCTGAGACTCTTACACGAGGCCTGATCCCCGTTGGTCTTCAGGGCTATGTCATTCCTCTCCTGACGCCCCTTTGTCCCGGAGATCTCCTCCATCTTGTGGATTTCTGACAAGCACAGCTTGGGATTGTAATGGAAGAAGAGTTTGCCCCGTGCAATAGTGAGGTTGTGTTTGCTCCAGTCCCAGAGCTGGCGAAGATTCTGGTTGTCCAAGGCATAAAAAGAGTAATTCCTGAAAGCAGAAGAATGAAAACATGGGCTGGGAGGGGATGCATGAAAAACTCTTTTTGCACTAATCCAGACACCAAAGTAAAATGAATGTAAACACCAAAGAAAAATGAATGTAAATTGTCTGCCCTGGTAGGGCACAAGCAACGGACAGAGAACATTTAAAAATAACTTGGGAATCGTCTCCCAATACAAATCACCCTGATAGAACTGGCACTCCTTGTACTTCAAAGCATTCAAATAAAGCACCTTTTGAGAGAACTCACCCAGCTTCGAGTGTCTCTCCTCTAATCAGATGGAGTTTCCGAAAAAAAGAAAGAGAGACCAAGGCATAAGAGCGGCGAATTTTGAGGTAACCTGAGATCTCTTCTATCAATCCAAGGTTTGCTTCCAGCTCGGCTGCTATGTTATCTACGGAGAGAAAAACATTGGGAAGAGTTCTCTGGTGTCACAGAGAGAACCACCCACACCGGAGCCCAAACATATTGAACAATTGCTTCATGTGAATTCACGAGAACTCGCAAAAATCAACTAACAAAAAACATCGAACGAAAGCCTTTGCTTTGTGCTGATTTCCCTAAGACTTGGGGGTGGTCCCAGCCAAGGGAAGAGCCCCAGCTCAGGGCAGAGCCCGTTTCCCTGTCTCCCTGCCCCCTCCCCAGCCATGCCCACTTACTTCCCCCGCGGATGTTGATGACCAGGCTGCCGTTCAGCACCGTGCAGCCCCGCAGCTCCTGCGCCGACGTCACCGAGTCGATGGTCTTCTCCTTGCCGAAGTCGCACACCTTGGGGCAGGGCCCCGCGCAGGGCGTGCAGTGCAGGCTGCAAAACACCACAGCAGGGGCACGGGTCAGCAGGAGGGCCCCAGCAACGCCCAAAAAGCAGCGATGGATCTGAAGTGATGGGGTTCACTTGCAGCGAGCAGCACTCAGGAACTCCAAGGAGTCACAGAATCATGGAATGGTCTGGGTTGGAAGGGACCTTAAAGCTCATCCCATTCCAACCCCTTTCCACACCTTCCACTGGACCAGGTTGCTCCAAGCCCCATCCAACCTGGCCTTGAAAATAACTGCTGATAAATTTAAATGATCTTAAATTGTCACTGCCAAACGTGAATCATTCCATCCCTTCCAACGTAACAAAAAGAAGTGACCTGAATTATTGTGAAGAGGAAACTGGCCACGATGCTGCCCAGTGCCCAGGGGTTTCAAGATAACAAACCCCAGCCCAGCATTCATCTTAAAATCATTAACCAAACATGTAATTGGTGAGTGGAGAGCTGGCCTTTCATCTGGGAATCCTCTGACTGAGGACTGCACACAATGTTGCTTTAAAAAAGGCAAGAATGTGCTTTGTGCTCTGGGGAAATACTGCTTAAATAGCACGAGCTGATGGCTTGCCCAGGTCACACCGCCACAAGAATGTGCTCCCAACTAGTTCAGAGGAAGAAATGCTCTAGGAAAAGCAGGGAGCAGAGCTGTGAGGTCTCACTGGCAGCAGCCTGGAACAGCACAGGAGAGGCCATGGGGCTGTTGCACAAGCAGCACAGCTACTTTGGGGGCTGCTTGTCCATTCTTTGGAAAAGCAAAACAGGAAATGGCATAAGGAGTCCTGTTAAAGAGTGAATTCCCTGAAATTATGATGGCAGGAGCAAATACATGCGAGCACAAAGTGACCAATATTCATAGGAAATCTGACTCACCACAATATAGAATGGTATTGAGGGACAAACAACCAAGTTTTCAGTGATAAACAGCTCAGCAACATAAATGGTTTAATTCCTTTGTCAAAACCTCCTGGGAATAGACAGCATGGCTGTTCCCTGCTTTGATTCGTGCTACACTTGTTTGTTACATTGTGCATTTATGTCTGGCACAGCTTGAACCTGCTCAATGAAAGTAATTACAGGGATGAGGGACGGATATTCTGAGAACCAGCACTCCGAGGACGCTGCGCTCTCTTCATTAGCCATGACCTCTCCTTGTTGTGCTTTTCCAGCCCGGCTCCCTGGCCTGAGGCTGCTCCAGAGGGGAGGGAAGCAGGGCTGCTAAAGCCTCTCCACTGCCCTCCTCCCACGCCCTTACAGACAGACCCTGCCAGCTTGTGGATGCTCTTCCTCTCTCCATCTCCCACTTTTCCCAAACTTGAGAGGAAGCAAGGGAAGACAAGGGAAGCATAAACTACCAGCCTGTGGCAGGGAGAGCTTTTACTGGCTTGAATTAGCAAGGTATTAGTTTGTAAATCATATTAAAGCAGGCCAGGTGATCACCACAGATGGTCCAACGCTGGAAACTCCTCCTGGTCTTGACNAAGGAAAGGCGAAGGAAAGGCGAAGGAAAGGGAAGGAAAGGGGAAGGAAGGGAAAGGAAAGGGAAGGAAAGGGAAGGAAAGGGGAAGGAAAGCCCAGCCCAGCCAACCCCCCAGTTCTGCCCAGGCACTCACTTGCTGGAGTTCATGATGTAGCCCGAGGGGCACTCGTGCACACACTCGTTGTTGTGGATGACGTGGCACCCCGACTCCCGGGCGTTCTTGCACTTGTTGTGCAGCTCCTGGCAGAAGCTGAAGGTGACGCAGCGCCAGCCCTCGAAGCGGTAGTGCCCGGGGGGACAGGTGTCCACACACCTCCCCTCCAGGTAGAAGTTGCGGCAGGCCACGCACTTGTCGGGGTCGTTGGGCTCCGTGCAGTCCCCCAGGCACTCGCTGTGGCAGCACTGCCCGTCCGCAGTGCAGCCCTGAGACTTGCAGGCAGGGGGACAGACTGCCAAGGAAAAACACCACGGGCAGGTGAGTGCCACAGGAGAGCCTGGCCTCGTGTGACCCTGAGAGCTCAGGGGCTGTGGCACCTGGTCCTGCTTGCCTTGGGGGCTGCCTTGGCCAAGGGGCAGCCATGGAGAGCGGGCATCTGCCTCATCTCTATCTTGCAGTGCAAATTCTGCCTCATCTTCATCTTTCAGTGTAAATTCTGCCTCATCTCCATCTCGCAGTGTAAGTTCTGCCTCATCTCCAATTGTCAGTATAAATTCTGCCTCTTCTTCAATTGTCAGTGCAAATTCTGCCTCTTCTCCAATTGTCAGTGCAAATTCTGCCTCATCTCCATCTTTCAGTGCAAATTCTGCCTCATCTCCATCTTTCAGTGCAAGTTCTGCATCATCTCCATCTTTCAGTGTAAGTTCTGCCTCATCTCCATCTTGCAGTGTAAATTCTGCCTCATCTCCAATTGTCAGTGTAAATTCTGCCTCTTCTCCAATTGTCAGTGCCAATTCTGCCTCATCTCCATCTTGCAGTGTAAATTCTGCCTCATCTCCAATTGTCAGTGTAAATTCTGCCTCTTCTCCAATTGTCAGTGCCAATTCTGCCTCATCTCCATCTTGCAGTGTAAATTCTGCCTCATCTCCAATTGTCAGTGTAAATTCTGCCTCTTCTCCAATTGTCAGTGCCAATTCTGCCTCATCTCCATCTTGCAGTGTAAATTCTGCCTCATCTCCAATTGTCAGTGTAAATTCTGCCTCTTCTCCAATTGTCAGTGCCAATTCTGCCTCATCTCCATCTTTCTGTGCAAATTCTGCCTCTTGTCCATATTTCAGTGTAAATTCTACATTTTAAGAACGTTTTTGAGAAGTCTTGCCATTCGTCCTCACAACTCATCAATGGTCATCACCAAAAGAAGAAAACTGAGTTTTCCTGTTCCCTCGGTCCAGCACTACAAGGCTTCAGGAGAGCCTTGGTCACTTTGGTGTTATTTCTGAAGCTCAGGAGTGATGAGACTCCACAGCAGGAGCTTCCCAGCCTGCACAGCCAGTTTCAGCCAGAAGATTCCTGTTTCTCAGTTTAAAAACGTGAAGTTTCCTACAGCAGTACTGCAAATAACACGTCCAACAGCACTTTTACACAACCCTGCAGCTTTATCATGATTTGCTTCCCATCTGTCTATCACCCTGTCCCTGGTTTCCTGGAGGAAGCCCTGGCACCAACATGAGCTCTTCAGTGACTCTCCCAACAAGTCCACAAAGAAAGGCACCCACGAGTGTTATTGCTTGAGGTTTTTATGGTTTTCTTTTTAATTACTCATCACTTAGTGCCCCACAACGCCTTTAACGAGTGGTTTGGGCTTTGAATTCAAAACCAAGCAGAGCAAACACCGTGAGTAACTTGGGGAGGAGCAGGAGGGCAGGAGGAACAGACCCAGGGGAGCTCCAGGGGGAAGGTCAGTCCTGCCCCTCAGCATCCCCACGCTCAGTCTGAGAGGTTCAAATGAGCTTGAAACGATTAAATCCAACTCTAATCCAGAACACACCATGGAATTTCATGTCAGGAAAGAGAACTGAGCTGAAATCAGCACTCCAAGAGCCAACAGCAATGCCAAGCAGGGCTTCACAAGCAGGAAGGAGGGCTTTAGATGGGGGACAGGGACCTGGATTTATCCTCACAGCCTTTCAGATCCAGCTGTGAATTGCCAAGAAGCAGATCAAGACACCCCCTTGTGCTCACCAAACCAGAGTGTTCTGTCTGAGGGAACACCTGAGCAGCTCCTCATGTCCTGGTGAAGGGAGACAGCAATAAATCCCAAATTAACAGCATCTGCCTCAACATTTCCCCAGCTTTCTGTGCAACATTCAGTGTCCAGGCAGGACAGGCTTTATCTGGGGAGGTCCTGGCACAGCAATGTCCAGAGGTGAAATATTATCTCTCATTTCTGGCTAAGGCACCTGAGCAGACCAGCAGTGGAACATTGTCTGGTTTTATCCAGCCAAAGGAGCAGCATGTGGGATCCACAGCACAACATGTTTGGATGATCCAATCCCCAGCTGTGTTGGGAAGAAAATCCCCCTCTGCCCCATGTTAGGAGACTGCAGAATTAAGTGTGTTAAAGCTGTTAATGCCATTCTTGGAATAAGCAGCAGTAGATGAGGTAGTAAAGATGAGCAACCTCTTGTCTGCTCCAGCCTGATAAATCCATTGGAGAAATATAAAATGGATAAAGCTGAAATTCTACCAAAAGACAATTTAATCTCAAATATCTTACTGCTTCTGTGTTAGTCCTTCACTGCAGGTGTTTTCTCTGTGCACCACTCATCCATGGCAAAAAGCACAGGAATGTGTTTCAAATTAATTTCCTTTCAGGCTGACCAACTTTTTGCCCTTTTCTAGCAACAGGTCTTATTTTGTGAACCTGTCACAAATAGTACTTGATTGAAATACAACAGCCAAACAGCAGCAACCTGCAGCTAACACCTTGCATTAGACTAAATATAAAAGGGGAAGCTTGTTTTAAAAGCCAGGTTATACATGGATGTTTTAAATGGTTATACATTCCTTACCAGGCCATAGATGAGCACAGTCCAGCAACAGGTGTCCTGGCTGCAGAAATATTGGCAACAGAAAATTCCAGAATTTAGTCCAAAACCACTATCAAACTCACTAACTCCAGCCTGGAATATCAAGGTTTATGAGCAGGGGGAAAGCCTGGGCTGTTTCTCCCACACCTCCCCTGGGCCAGAGATGTCCTGCAAGGAATTCTGCACTGGCTGGTTCCTCCCTGGAGCGGGGTCAGCTTCCAGCTGGGAAGCAAAGCCCTGAAGCAAATGCAGGAATGGCTCGTGGGAGCTGGAGGGAGAGTGCTGCCAGCACAATTCCCAGTGCTCCTCACCAGCAGTTCCTCCACAAGGGAGTTTTCCCCTGTCTCCTTCATGCTCAAGAGCTACAAAGCTCAAAGTATCCAAAAGACAGCATTTGTTTTCCAAGGAGCAGACAGGTAATTGGGAAAAGCCAGCCCTCATGCAAAGCACCCGGTGACACATGGCACCTACTTAACATTCTGTCACACAATATTTTTATTTAATTTGTTATGGAAACTAATCTTCAAAGCCCTGTGCTTATTTACACATTTTGAACTCAGCTGCAAGTATTCACAGGGCAGAAACCGCCTAAAGTCTCCACTCTAAAGATTTTCAGAAGATACAATTAAACTATTTTTAAACCTTCCTTAACGTTTCTCTTTTTCCTGTTCAGCGAGCTTTTGATGTCTCAAAGACAGCTCAAAGAAAGCAAAGCACCCAAGGCAACAGCTCTTTTTCCATTAAGCACTCAAGACCAGAAATTGTCAATCACCATTTTGTGCAAATCCTCATTACACAAGATCCTGAACAGATGTCATGACATTATCAAAGTCTGCATGCTAGAGAGCACCTCAAGTCGTGTAAAACCTCTCCAGAGTATCTTACTATGGCTTCTTACAACTGTTACTCCAGGTTATGTGACTCAGACGGGCCAGAAATACAGGTTTTGTTTGGGTTTTTTGCTGCCACGTTGTGCTTTTACTGCAGGTCAACACTGAATGGGTTTGTGCACCTCATTACCCTTCTCACCGAGGTCTGCAGAGCCCAGTAACTGCCATGGCCCACAGAGATTTGCCTTTTAGCACAAAGAAATTGGCCCCCACGGGAATGGTGCCAGCCCCGAGGCTGCCAGAGCTGCAGGAGCTCTCAGGGATGCTCAGGGTGGGATTGTTGGGGTGTCTGTGCAGGGGCAGGGGCTGAACTGATGGTCCCTGATGGGTCCCTCCCAGCTCAGGATATTCTGTGACTCTAAGGTGATCCTGTTGGGAGCTCTGGCATGTGGGGAGGCTCAGGGGAGGTTCAGATGTGACACCCAGAACCCCCAGCCTCTGCTCCAGGCTGTGAGAGACCCTGGACAATCAGCACAGGGAAAAATCAACTCCCTCCATTCTTCGCAGAAAGTCCAAAGGGAACTCCACAAACACAAGCAAGGGGACAAAGAACAGCTACTCTGGGTAGGGGCAGAAGCCACCAGGCTGCACCACCAAAGCTGCTCTGGGGCCTTGGGTTCAGCACCAGCACCAGGAAAAAGCTCCCCACCACATCTGGGTGTTTCAAATCCCTGTCCCAAAGCCGACAAAGAGCCTGACATTAAACCCAGGGAGAAGTGCAGCGACACGAGAGGCTCCAAGCTGTTCTTCCAGGGGTGAATAAATATTTAACTCGCTGCTAGCGTGGCTCCCAAGACTGAGGAAACAATGCCTTTCCCAAACCCTTCTGATTAGAGATTCAAACGGACATTTCTTGGTGCTGCTGAGGCCCAGCTGGGGGGGACAGGCGGCCGAGAGTCAGCGCAAAGGAATTTCTACCTCCGGATCCCTCCCGTGTTTCAGCACTGCCCCGTGCTCCAGGTGGAACAAAACACACTGAGACTGTAAACACATTCCCGAGCCAGCACAGGTAACCAGGGGATCGGTATTTAACAGGCAAGTCAATTAAGCTTAAGCAATAAAAGCTTCGGTGTTAGGTCTTTTTTCTTGTTTTCTGTTAATAAAACTGTGAACTGCCCGAAAAAGAGGGGAAAAACACCTCTCAGGATAAATTTTGCTGTTCCTTTGGGATTCTCTGCCACTGGGTGGGTTTAAATAGCAACACCCTGGGTGTTCACACAGGTTTGGGCAGGGTAAGAGGAACACGGTTCATTAAGGACAAATTCTAAACCACACATATGAACATCAAGATGCTGCACATGTACTATCCAGGCACCACACGGGTTTGGGACTGATTTGTTGTGAATAAAGGTGATCTTTTTAGAGTGCATTCTTTTCAGAGGGCTTGCAAACAAGCCCTGTGTGTGTGGATGGGGGTCAGTGGAGGCAACCTGGGCCACCACGGGTGTCCAGCGGCCGAGCCGGCAGCCAGCAGCAAACTCTCCTCGCACCATCAGCTCCTCTCCCCTGGCTTACACAAACTCTGTTTTCACTACAGACAAGGCAATTAGGAGGCTCCAGATCCAACGGAGTCCAGGACACAAAACAACTGCGGCAGGAGAACCGCCCTCAACCTCAGCCAATGCATTTGCTGCCTGCGCAGGGGAGGCATCCAACCCAACCGCCCGCTATCTGCACAAGGCAAACAGCCTGAGCCCTGCCAGCTCCCCGGCCAGCCCAGGCCTCCCACCACCACCCCAAAACCTCATCAGCCTAATGCAATTTAATGCCATTTAAAGCAGCTGAAGGGCTGCCGGGGGTTTTGCGGCGTTTTCTTGGCGCGGGGTGTTTCTAAGCGGGAGGGGAAGGCAGGAGGGAGCCGGCACGAAGCCGGCGTTGCCACGGCTGGGGATGGCTTGTTTTGGCCGTGCCACGGTTGGGAATGGCTTGGTTTGGCCGTGCCACGGCTGGGGATGGCTTGGTTTGGCGGTGCCACGGCTGGGGATGGCTTGTTTTGGCGGTGCCACGGCTGGGGATGGCTTGTTTTGGCCGTGCCACGGCTGGGGATGGCTTGGTTTGGCCGTGCCACGGCTGCCCTGCTGCCAGGGCTGGCCTGGTGTCACGTTAGATGACGGGCACACAAAGGCAGAGCCCCACAGAAACAGGATCGCAGCGCTCTGCACGTCCCTGGGTGGCTTTTTTCCCTCCCTCTTACTGTAAATGGCTGCGAGATGTGACATATAAATTTATCCCCACACACACACACGGAGTCCTGCTTGAGTTACGGCTGCAGAGGGAACTGTAATTTCATTTCCTAACGGTACAGTCCCAGCAGTGACCTCCGCAGCAATGGGTTCTTGTGGTTCTAAACAAAAACAAAACCAACAAGGAAAGGAAAGAAAAAAAAAAAAAGGAAACCCAAGGACTAATCACCCCCGGCAGTAACTCCTCAGTGTGTTGCAAGCATGTGATCTTAATTTAGTACTACAGAGCCTGGGCTTGTTTCCTGCTGCAAGTGCTGAGCAGCATCGCTGCTATGGAAATCCATAGGCATCTTACTCCTCATAAAATCATGTATGAAATCCTGTTGTACATACACAGTATTTTTTACTTGATCGCTTTTGCTCTTTCACTCATTCCCTTCCAGTCAAGAAAACCCCCTAATGCACTTGTTAAGTGCCATTTGTCCTAGAAACGTAATTTTTATCCCTAAACCAATTTTTAATTTTTCCACTCATGATCAGCTACTTTCTTGTGAGCATTTATTTGATCTGAATGCATCCAGACAACACCTAATCACAGTGCATTAATGTATCATAAGGCTTAAAACAGCTATTAAATTACGCAAAACTGTGTCTGGTGAAGACTAAGTAAAAGACAAATCTAAAACCCACAGTAGAGTGGGTGGACAGAGGATTGCTGCAAGAAAACCAATGTACTGCAAACCCCACTGCACTGTGGCTTATTCTTTCAATTGTTTCTTCATGTCACAGAGGCCAAAGAGGCAGAAACCTAAACCCCAAACCCCACCAGCAGCAGAAACGTGCCTGGGAGGACAGGGCTGGAGAGCTCCAGTGGACTGTAAAAAGCACAAGGACTTTTGATTGCCTTGGTGACAAACAACAGCAGCTCCCCCAGCCCTTCCTGAACCTACAGAATAAATGGAGTAACTAGAAGAGAACAAAAAATAAGAAGTTAACACGGTGATACCAAAATCCTGCCGGCAACGCCCGGCGTTGGCCACGGTGGTCCAGCAAAATTCAGGAAATAATCACGAGATGCTCAAGAAATTTAATGTCACTTATTCCCCGAGCTCAGCTGCTCTAACAACACTCATCCCTCCCTTTTCCCCCAAGACAACCAAGGAACAACCCTTCCAAAGGCATCGACCCAAGGGCTGTAACCCACAACAAAGGGCTGTGGTTCTCAGCACCAGCTCGGGAAGGAGCAAGTGCCAAATAAATCCCAGATTTTACAATCAGCACTAAAATAAAGTGTTATTTATAAAATAAGATATTACAGTACATAATGCCATGACCCCTCTGAACTGTGAGCTGGGAACGTTAGGAGGTCTGTATTTACACAGGAACAGATAAAATTAACTGCAGGTGCCTCCCTTCCCATGGACAGTGACTTCCAAAAACAACACACTCACTACAACGTCAAGGAAACTCTTCCCATTGACATTTCTCAAGACAACATTACACCTCTTATCTCATCTATCAGTAAGGACAAGAAAAAAAAAGCCTGTTTCTCCTCCCAACCCTTCCACAAATTACGTGCTCAAGTGGAGCTACACGGAATGTCTCAGATATTCCAAACCGGGGCCGGCGTTCGGCCGCTTCCCGCCAGGAACAGATGAAGCCCACGGGGATGCTGGACCTGTGAGGAGCAGCAAATGTGAGTTTAGACAAGATAAAAGAGTTTGGAGCCGTGTGCCACCTTGCCCTGCCATGATAGTGGAGGTCTGTGGAAGAAGTTGTTGTTGAATGGAGATACAGGAAAGGTTTGAACTCGGTTGTTTACAGAGGAAAGGGGCAGATAACAGGAGATCTCTCCAGAAACAGCCTCCTCTGTGCCAACCTTCTGCTGTTTAAACTGAGGAGTAATTCATTATCTTCTGCACTACACCTGCTGGTGGGACACTTCTCTGGAAATACATATTTACTCCTGTGTGAATTATGACAAGCAGTACGGGAAATGTGGTAAGAGGAGCTCGCACACACGCGTACGCACACATTTTGCTTATATAATATATAAAAATATATGTCAGTCATCTCAATATGGTGAGGCCCAGAGGAGTCATCAACCTCAATGGACCCACGATGCCTTTGGTCACTTGTTCTTCATCTTCTTAGGAAGTGACAACCTTTGCAAATGAGCTTCTCCCTCCACACTGAGGCACAAGGCAGGGCCCAGGTGTGCGAAATGCTGTGTAAAATCAGATCCCGTGGATGGAGTCTGACAGTATCATCACCTATCATCTCTTATTTTCAGGACTTCTTGCGCTACAAACCTCAGCTATGGAAGGCCCTCATCTTCTTCCACTGAACCCTCAGGATAGGCTCTTGTTTTCATGGATTTTTTAGACCTTTCTGTTTCTCTGCCTTGAAGGTTTTCACTCCTGCTCTCCTCTGTCACCCCAACTACTTACACACAGAGAACTGGATGTTTCCCATCCAAGTATCCCTAATACTGCCCAGAACAAAGATCAAAGAAACATTTGCCTTTTGTGCAGAGGTGGTCACACCATGGCTGCAAGCCTCTCATGAACTGGACTCACAGAGCAAAGCACCTCATGATGGAAAAAAAAAAAGAATTAATAAAGAAATTAAAACTCAAGACCAGGTCTGTTTTCATTCTCCTGGCACCTTTCAATCGACCTGATTCCCCATGCAGGTACAAACAACTTGCAGAAATCAAGCAAAGCTGTTGGCCATCAAGCACAAACTACCAAAACACATCGAGTTTGATTTGAAAACACAGCAGCAACTGTTAAAGGTGGGACAAGTGTCACAAAGTGCACACCAGGATAGCGACCAGAAGTTGTAAATACTTTACCCAGTGTCTACAACAGTGCTGTTGTGCCATTCTCTGGCAAGCAGGTCAAGTCTGCTCCTTGTACTTTGTGTTCAAAATTACATGGGAGCTTAGTGTAAGGGATCAGAAATAACCACCCACCTCTGCTTGGCAGCTGCGTTTTTTTAATATGCCAGCCCCAAAACTGACACCACATCTTCAGGCAAAACATTGTACTTCATTCTGTACAGCAGAAGAGACAACTTGTAATTTAGACCAAGACCAGAATTTTTAATGTTAATTTGGGGCATTTCCCTGTAAAGCTTTGATCCTAATTTTACTCACAACAGTAAGGTTGTTTTCTTGTTGTTATGCTTTGTTACATTTCAATCTTTATTACAACCAAGGATTTGTTGTTATCATCCAACGGTTGATGCCACCTGGGAGCCTCATGAAAGCTTCACGTTAATATTTAACTATTTATTACTCTCCAATGTACAGCATCTTGTAAACATCCCTGTTCACTTTAACCTGCTCCTGCCAAACCTGCTCACTCACTGCAACCCCAAATCACAGGAAAGTGGTCCAGGCATGTCCTAAAAATAAGTGATGGTCCTTGGGGGTCGCTTCCAGCTCAGGATATTCAACAATTCTACGATTCTTGGAGCTGATATGTGACAAACAGAGACAAATGGAGATACATACAAGGACTTGGTGATTGTTTAAGACCAAGGTCCATCTGATTTTTCCAAACACAGGTTATTACTTTTACCTACAAAGCCCGTCCTGAAAATGAAGAGCGATGATACGATCAAGGCATGAGGCAAAACATCCAAGCTCTGCTTTCTGCAGAGATAAGGGAGGGACAAGATTCCTTTCCTCAAGGCCACAGGGAAGGATGTTGTAGTAAACAAGGCATGAAAGAACGAAAGCTATGCTGACACGTGGGGATGAGGAAAGATGGAATTTTAGATACGTTACATAAACGTAATCCAGACACAGAAAACAACAAATCTACACCAAAACAGAGGCACAGTGTACAGCAAAAAATGGAGCTGTCCATAACTGAGAAAGGCAATGGAATGGGCGGAAGTATAAGATTAACCACAAGGAGATTATGCTGATAACTAATGATCCACACAGAAATGGCAGGCAGAGGTTAAGATTTTAATCTGGGCAGATTTCACGGCGCAGTTGTGAATTGTAAACATCGATACTGAAACCAAATTTGTGTTTGTGGGTGACCAGACTGAAAACAAACAGAGAGGGAAAAGGAAGGGGACTCACCCCAGATCCTCCTTTCTTGCCCCAGATCCCCCTTCCTGCCTCACATCCCAGAGAGGATGAGGAGAGAGAGAAAGGCAAAGCATCACCTGAAGGCCAGTTGTGCAAAGCAAGGTGGATTTTCCCAAGAAGCAGAGCTAACTGGCTCTACCAAACAGATTTTTTGTTTTTTTCTGAAATTACGAGGGTGCACAAACAGCTCAGTGCACAGTGACTTAGCAAGCTGCCCAAACCCAGGCTCACTGACACATCCACCCTCCCCTGATTTCCCACACGGAGCTCCACACTGTGCTGTGCCTTCATACACTCTACAGGTGTCACTTCAGTTTTCCCTGGAGCCTGCAGTAATTTTTTCCAAAGCAATATCTGAACGGTGGAAAGGAGAAACAGATGCAGTATCTTGTTAACCAGCATCAAATCCATCAGTTCTGTGCACCCTTATGAATTTCTCTCAACTCCTCGGGTCACTGTGCCCTCCTGAGCTCCTGCCCATTCCTCTGCACACCCTCCCCTGTTTGCCCAAAGCTCCACACACGCTTGCCACGGTTTATTTCGAGGCAGAAGAATTTCCTTAGCAGCACTGAAATAGATACTGCTTGCCTGCAGAGCCAAGCAATGTGCAATGTATTTTTATTTACTACTCGCCCTCGTCATCCTTGGCATACCAGCAATGCCCATTTTCAAGTAATTCACTGTATACGAATATGTGGCACTGCACAAATTATCCAGCTTGGCTCTTCCCAGATATCCACTGGCTTAACAGCTTCTCCTTGCAAACACACTGATCCCTGGAGTTTTTTGTGCCACATCCCTCTGCTGCTCTAACCCAGATGCCAAATGAGAAATGATAAAAATGACCAAAAGTCACACAAACAAAACCCTGAGGAAAACCAAACGACTGGAGACGAGTACAAAAACCATTAACTACATTGCACAAGCCACCCTTGGAGGCCATTAATCCAGCTCTCCTTGTAAATTATGCAAGAGAAAGTTGTAATCTGAAGGCATTTAATGCCAAACTAGTTTTGCCATCTCAATAAGGCCAACAACAGGGGAACTGAATCATCCAAAGTTACACTGAACTCAGGGGAGATCTTGGATTCTCAATCCTCCTGCCACAATAGTTGATGGCTCCAACTGTCAATGGTCAGAACTGTGAAAATTCTGCTTTATTTCAGACTATGGCAAACTCTTAAAATAAAACTGACTGTCACTGGGGTCACAGGGAAATGCAGGAGTAGCAAAAATCCCATTATCCAATGGGAGGAACAGGATCTGCTGACATCCCCCACCCCTGCAGGCGTGTGCCAGGGTGCTAAAAACCTTCACTTTATCAGCACAGGACTAAGATACGGTCTAATCACCAGCTGCCATCAGCATTGTCCACTGCAGAGCAATTAGGATTATTCAGAGCTCTCTAATTGATGCCACAGCCACACACCTGCACATCCCTCACCAGGCAGTCACTGGGGAAACGGGTGGAAATCACCTCACAATGGAGAGAGCCCTCTGGGGAAAAAAAATGACACAAATCAGCATTACCTAGCAAGAAAAAGAGATGGGACTCTCCTTTACAAGTAACCTGAAGCCACATCAGTTTCTCCAGAGACAAAGAGTCTTTTTCTTCACCAAACTCTGGACGTTTCAAGTCTCAGCTGGGAGCTGCTGGCACTGGAATCAATCTGCCAAGGGAAGGGAGCCCAAGGGGTTTTGGAGAGGCCACCCAGTCCATCCACCTGTCCGAGGCCACCTCAGATACTTTAGCTAAGACATTTCTGATGGTTGTTTGTCTACACCCATCCTAAAGTTAAATTTTGCCTCGATGTACTTCCTGCATTGGCCAGCTGAAGTTTCTGTGAGTCACAAAGCAGGGCCCAAAACCTGTCAGTGCCAGGAGGAGACTGGCAGTACCCCCAAGTCCACGTCCAGCACCTGACCTTCTGCAGAACACCCAGAGCAAAGCAAAACACTTGGTTCCAGCTGACTGCTGAGTCCTGCTCAGCCTCCTCCAGCACCAAAACAAGGCGCGGATTTGAACCAGAGCCACTTCAAATGAGGCTCTGGGTGGACGGACGTGTTCCCACAGCAGAGAGAGCCACGGGCTAATCTGAGCACCGAGAGACCCACAGCGCGTTTGGAAAACACAATCTGAAGTTCTTTTTGTTATCACAGATTAGAGCATGTGGAAAAACAACAGGCTCTTCCCCGGTGCTGATGAGCAAGAAGCGTCACGAGGCTGCTCCTCCTTCCGCCGCCGGAGCCATGCAAAACACCGGGAACGTTTTTCTTATCACACCCACCAAATTCACACACTGTACGGGCTCAAAGCAGAACATCTCCTACTTCCCAGAACAAAAACGGACGCTCAGTGCAGACACCCAGTTCCAGTGGACTGGTTTTGTGGGCTAGAAACTCGATATCCAAGCACTGAGAGAGCAGCCAAACGCTGCACGGATTATTTAAGCCGCTCTGGAGATAAGGGTATTGGAGTGTGGAAGAGAAGCCTAAGGAAAATCTACACATGGTATTTCTTTTGCTAATTTAATAATAGTAGAGATGCTGGTGAGGCGAGAAGTTGTTTCAGATAAAGCACCAGTTTCTACATAAATTGCTTTATCCCTAAGTCTCCAGGTAAGATTGTCCTGTGTGCTATGCTCCCCTTGCCAGAAACAGAGTGTTCAGATTCCCAGAACCTAAAATCCACAGAACTGAATGAAGAGAGAAATAGTTTATTGAGCTTTAAAGGCTTCTCTTCAAGTACTGTTTTAAAACAAAAGCCTGATTCCTTTAAGCCCTGTTAAGGCTCCACTGGGCGAGACTTTCAGACACTCAGACATCAGACTGAGGAGCTCCATTTCCTCTCTGGCTTTTGGGAGCTTTTGAGGGGTACTTAGAGGGAGCTCTTGGACTCCTCTATCCCAAACTGAAGCTGTGTAAACACATCAGTGTGATCAGCCTGACTTCAGAAGGACGACATTCAGAAAAGACCGAAGACCAGAAAAAAAAACAGTCCTGTTCATTTCATTAAATCACTGCTCTATGTTTGCACTACCCAGAGAATATAATTGGATTGTCTTCGCAGAAAAGACAAGAAGAACATTTGTCTGATACTCAAATTTTAATGAACCCTTTCATTGCTCATCAAGTATTAAAATCCTTGCAGTGCCATAACGCAACATGGATGTGCTTAATGAAGTTGAAAATGGAAACAGAAAAATGCTTTGTTACTCTGTGATGTCTGTGGAACTGCACATGCCTTACCCCTAGGAAACCAACACACAGGGATAAGGCTTCCTGCACAATTCCTGAGATTTTCTAATCAAGCCCCCCTTCAAGTGCAAACATTCTTTATGTACTTTATCAATCATAAAATGCTGCTGATACGACAGAGTTTGTCTGGAGCCTCTGTGTGAGGGATTTCCCAGTGCCCAGGTCAGTGCAATATAGCTGGAAGTTGACTTTTTTTGCTGCAGGTTGCTGAGTGAACTCTGAGTTATTGCAGATATTTCAGAGCAAACAACTCAGAAGCTGACACAGTCTCACTCACGTTATTGGAAGTGATACTGCCAAGTTCAGCAGCTCTGCCACAGACCCCAAATAATCCATCCCTGCAACAGCCAGTGTCAGACACGGGCTCTTCACATCCGTGGGGGAAAATCAGCCAGCAAACAGCCCCATTTGTGTCAGCAAAGTGCCATGTGAGAGCGTCACATCCCAACACCCAAATCCTTCCTCTGGACAGGGAAAGAGCTCCTGCACCTCTGGAACACTCTGGAGAGCCCACAAGCTCCTGCCCTAGGACTCCTGCTCATGGGGTTAGAGCCTTGCAGTGCAATAATGCTTTGTGTTCTCAGCATAATTCAACTCCCACAGCTACAAAACCAGAGAAAAACATCAAAAATTGAGCTGGAAATTACGGCCACACAGCTCCAAACCTGCCCGCTCCCTTGCCCTATGAACCCTCCCTTCCTCACACCCTGCAGTCCAACAGGCTTTGTTTTAATGAATGCACTGGGACCAACCTCCTCCCTCCCTGCCCCAGACAATTCACATTTTAAAAACCACTAAAATGAGGAATTGTGCCCAGGGGTCAGACCAAAGTGAGCTGAGAGGAGCACGAGGGAGCAGAAAGGCAGAACCGCAGACGTCGCTGCTCAGCTCGCAGGTGTATTCTCTGATCCCTGACAAACCTGCTCCCTAAGTTCCCTTAACTCTGACCTAAAAACCATCAGTCTTGTGCTGTAAGCTGAGCTCAGGCTCAGCTCATCACATCAGGGCCCTGAAATTCCAGTGTGGCCACACACCAGCACTGATGCTGTGGGAGTCCTAAGTGACCAGAGTTTGATGCTTGCAGCCCCAGAAACCTCCAAATTGCACTGAAAACAGACTAAAAAGACCTTGCAAGTTATACACTCTTCATCAGACCAATCTTGCTAAATACCTGCCACCCTCTTATGCCTATGAAGGAGGCACAGATCCTGAGAAGGGTCACAATTCCTGACAGTTCACACATCCAGCACCTGCCAGTGCATCAGCAAGTGCAGCATGGAGCTGAGCTCTGCAAAAGCTGGAACTGCCCGAGTTATGATTCCAATGGAGCAGTAGTTCTTGGCATCCTTGGAAAAGGACTCCTCTGACCTGATACACAAGATTAAAATCACATTTCTCTTTCTGGAGTGCACCAAAACCATGCACACCCTGAGTTCTTTAGAAACATGCTGAAGAGAATTAATCCCAACATTCTGCTGAATGCTATTCTAACGGGACTCTCTTTCCAACTCTTTGGTGGGATTTCCTTCAAAACATCATCTTCTTCAGAGCCTTCACCCCTCAAGGTGCCCAGGAGGCAGGGAAATAAACACAATCTCAAATTAAGGAATCCCTACTGAGGGTACAGAAGCTCCTTCTTAGTGCAGAACACCCAATTCCAATTATAAAACTTTCTGGACAAGAACAGGTGCCGAGCGTCCTGCCCTGTTTTGTCAGCTTAAACCCAGATTCACAAGGAATCCAGACTCTTCACACGAAGCCATTAAAGCACTCAGCCAGCATTTAAGCAGTGCACGGAGCCAAAGTTAATTCTCTGTTTGTTTTACGTGTCACAAGCCAAAAGAAAAGCCAGGCCGACAACCTGCAGCGACGTCAGCCCGTGCCCCCCAGTACCCTCATGTAAAAAACTGAGATAAAGACAAGGCAATGGCTGTGATCCATATCTCCCTGCACACTTATGCAATGCCAGACAAAAACTGGGGTCAGAGCAGGAACTGGAATCACTACAGGCTCATCCCAAGCAGGCAATCCCAGCCAGGACCCCCACAACTTCCCCTGATCCAATGTTGTTGTTTTTCTTTCCCACCTAACCAACAGCCTTAATTAAGCAGCATAAACATCCCAGCAAGTTCATTCACATCCCTCAATGGGAATTTGCAGACAATTATAGGATATAATTGGGAAGCCTAATCATTGAACTTGTACCCAGCTATTGTTACAAGCTGAGAGGAGGGTGAGTGTTGCTTCCTCCAGGACACGACTGGTTATTCCCCAGCTCTGTAATTAATCAAAAGGTCCTGAAATCCTCAGCCTTTCTGTTAGAAATAATTTTTGTGCTGGTCACACCTGGAGGATTTTGACCTTTTTTTGTGTTTTGTTTTGGGGGTTTTGTGTTTTGTTGGGATTTTTTTAAAGCACAGCAATTATTTGCAGAGGCAATCCCTGTCAAATCCAATTCCTGATAGGGAAAGATGTTTCAGAGAGCTTTGCCAAGTGACATATTTCAGTTGGTCTGCTCACACACTCTGAATGCACTTCTTTGTACAGACCCAACAGTTCACAATCCCTTCACAGCCTTGAACAACAAAGATTTCCAGTCCCTTCCCTGTAAAATCAGAGACTGTTGTCCCATCACAGAGCTGACATTTATTCTGCTCATTTTGCCTAATCTGGGAAAGGGCATCAGAACTGCACTCAATTTCGAGTACTTTACAATTAATGAGAAAATTTAAAATGCAGAATTTCACTGCCCTGCCCTCATGAAGGTGGTGTAAAGGGAAGAAAACATACAGAATACACAAGCTGGTCATTTCCCCATCCTTGCTTACAGCACCGAGGCACCCTGAACACCCAGCAGGATTTGCTCTGAATGAAACACATCTCCTCCTCCCTGAGCAAACACATCATGCCAGGTGAACCATTTCCTGCTCTCCCATTCATGCATTACCAACACATGTTAACTCTGCCACTCACTATTATTATTACTATTATTTTTTACATTCTCTGACTTCCCCCTTGCACACCCGGACAGCAGCATTTTCCAAAGAATGTGTCTGCCAGGTCTCCTGGTTTTTATCTAACAAGGGGTGGTGAAGGTTCCCTTGTTTAAGCAAAAAAAGGTAACTTGGAACTGTTCTTGAAGGGGGAAAAGTTCTTCCTGAAGCACCCTTGGAGCTCCCAAGGAGCCAACGTCAGCACTGAGGGTCAGAGATTTAAGAACAGCTCGAGTATCCTCAGTGCTGAACCACTGCACGTAAGGCACTGAACTCCTCTCAGCCTCCCAGACACTAACCCAAATAACAAGTGTTTCAGGGAAAGGCTAAGGGTGAAAGAATTAAAATAGCAGCTTGAACCAAAGAAGGAGAAAACTTTACCAGTTTTTACCATATCAGCAGCAAAATACCTCGTTCTCCTTTTAACTCGTCAAAAACCTTCCTCTTGACAAGATTTTTGTACAGGAATTCACATCTCCTAACTATGGGGAGGAATTCTCTGTATTTACTGTGTATTTACATTTCTAAAGATGACGTGGGTCAGGCAGTTGCTTCTGAAGTGCTGGTTGGGAATTGGGGCAGGAGCAGAAAATCTTCACTTCCCAACCCCAAATTCAAGTAAAGGTGCAGCAGTGTAGAACCTGATGAAACATCAGCTCAGCTGCACTTGTGAGGATTTCTCAGCAAGTTGAGACCCTTTGTATTGAAATCCTACAGCCTTGCATCACCCCAGCTCAGTGGAGAAAAGCTGCTCCAGATGCTTCTTCCCCAGTTTTGTTTGGTGTTTCCAAAGGAGCATATCCTTGAAGAGAGGGATTGCTTCCACCCCTTCTCCCCCAATTCTGGGCTGTATCACAACCCCAAGCACCATAAATCTCTTAACTACTCTTAATAAGCTCAAGTGAATTAGTTTAGAATGTCTCAGCGCTGGCAAAGTGTCACCACTGCCCCAGCTACGGGCCCTCAATAAAGCTGTAGCTTGGCAGGGTCAGCACAGACACCCCAGTGAGATTATCCGGTGTCAGCTTCCATCTGGCATTTGTCAGAGCAAGGCAAAAGAAAAAAAGGCAGCCCTTATCAGATCTCTGAATAAAAGGAGCACTTCCACTTCATGTAGTAGCAACTGGAAAAATTTCCTTTGTGTTTGAAGCTTTAAAAATATCTTTGCCCTTGAGGTTGGCTGAGTCTGCTCAGTGCTTCGAGACCCCTTTCCCATACAAAGGTAATAAAACCAAGCTCATGGTTACAGAAATTCCCAGCACATAAAAATGACAGGAAGCTGTTGCTAAGTAATATTTCTACCTAAGTAAACATCACAAAGCGTTTCCCACACACACCTCTGAACTTTGTTATTCAAACCTGCCTTGAAGATGTTCAGAGTTGCAGAATTTCTGCTGGCACTGGTCTCTGAGAGCACTCGCTGCTGTTTCACAGCAGTTGAAAGACATTTCAGGCTGAGCAGTGTTTTTCTCAGGGCTTTGTTGTGCTGCTTGTACTTGGGAACAAAGCAACTCCTCAACTCCTTACCTGTCCCTTATCTGCCTCAGAATTTTCCATAGATATATCACAGGGAAATTAAAGAGAGATCCTGTTGTATCCCTTTGTCTCTAGACCTGTTTTCCAACATGACAGAAAAAAAATTAAACCACAGAATGTCCTGATTTGGAAGGGACCCACAAGGAAAATTGAGTCCAGCTCCTGGCTCTGCACTGGACAGCCCCAAAAATCCCACCAAACCCAGGAAAAACATGAATATTTCCACACAGAACCTTTCTTTAGCAGGTCTTTGCACGTCAGTTATTCCACACTGTCATCCTTTCCATCTGCTGCTTTACGTCCTCTTCAATGGACACAAATTGTTTCACCTACTATCCACAAAGTCAGTATTTTGCCACAAATTCTAAATTGCACTAATGGAGAAACAATTTTTCTTTTGTTTTTATCATAAAAAACAAGATAATAGATGGAATAAAGGAGCCCACTGGCAGACCTGAAATGACCCACACTCATAATAACTCAGATTTCCTCATAGCAAGAAGCTCCAAGATCAAGAGGATAACAGATTTCTACAAAGGTTTCATTCAGGATGAACAAGGGAACTTGAATTCTATCTTATCTTCTAAGGAATGAAGCCAGTAGTTCACAGAATTATGGAATTCATCTCAGGATGGTTTGGGTTGGAAAGGACATTAAAGCCCATCCAGTGCCACCCCTGCCATGGCAGGGACACCTCCCACTGTCCCAGGCTGCTCCAAGCCCTGTCCAACCTTGGGCACTTCCAGGGATCCAGGGGCAGCCACAGCTGCTCTGGGCACCCTGTGCCAGGGCCTGCCCACCCTCTGAGCAGAGAATTTCTCCCTCACATCTGGCCTAAATATTTCCTCTTTTAGTTTAAAACCATTCCCCCTTTCCCTATCACTACTTGGCCCTGTAAAAACTATTTCAGATATCCATCCTTACATTCCAGGAATGTGGCCCTTCAGTGTTCACCAAGGGACTGTGTGATATTGCAGATAATTTTGCTGGTAACTTTTATTTGGCCATTCCACTTTTCCTTCCTATTGCCTCACTCCACTTGCACATGACCCGACGTGCAATAAAAAGCTGAACCCGCCTTTGTAATTAGACTGTCAAACCCATCAGACTGCTCCAAGTTCTGCATGGACAGAGCAGCCTGACTGCAGGGGGAATTGGCAGGAAATCCTATTTCAGAGGGAATTGTTCCTTCCGCAAGAGGAGTGACGGACGTATAGAAAAAAAAAAAAAAAAGACGTGGAAAAAATGTGAAATATGAAAATCATGTTTGGCAGATCCAGACCGAGGTCTAGGACGTGGCATTTGCAGCATTTTTGTTGTCTGCATTCTTCAGCAAAGACACTCTCTGCAGTGCAGGACCAAGAAGTATGTTTTGATGGCAATAAAATAACTGTGTATGTGAGAAAAAAAACCCTGTTAAAAATGTCAGTGAAGAGGTACAAAACCCCCAGAACAGGAACAGCACTTGGCTGCCATAAACAGCATCAGGCTAGACCCAAATTCCAAACAGACTACACATTTCCCTCCCTGCCTACCCAAAATATAACATGAGTTGGCCTTAACTGAACCGACTTGGTTTTCACACCAACATGAGTGATTTATGGAAAAAAAAAAGAAAATTCTGAGGAAGCACATCCTGAAGGATCTCAATCCATGGTGCATCCACCTACACATCCCTGCACTCAGACACACAGCCCTCAATGCTGGTTTTTCCAAGGGTGCAGCTGCCTACAAATGATTTCAGTTCCTCCCCTCTGGTTTCATCCCCAACCTTTGCTCCAATGTCTGTAAGAAGATCCTTTACTTTGTTGTCCTGAACACGTTATCACCAACTGAAAAAAAAAAAAAAAATTTCCAGGCTGGAATTGTAGCTATGGGGATGATTCAGAGGCCTGGACGTGTGCCTTGGAGACAATTCCATGCTATAACTGAAAAGTTAGTTTTGGAGTCAACTGGGATATTTGTCCTGATTAAATAAAGGAATAATTAAATAAAGGAGGGATAATGTGAAGCAACCACAGAGAGCTGGCAGGGGAAGGGCAGGGAATGGTGTGGAAGGGATGGGGGACACCAGGACCCCACTCCAGCCCCAACTTTGCCCCTTTCCACACACACAAGACCTTCCAGAGAATCACAGAGTCCTTAAGGCTGGAAAAGACCTTTAGGATCAAGTCCAACCATCAGCACCCCCACTGTGTTCATCCCTAAGCCCTGTCCCCAAGTGCCACATCCTCACTGCCTCTGAGCACTTCCAGGGATGGTGACTCCAACCTTTCCAGTGCTTCACAACCTTTTCCATGGAGAAGTTTTCCCCAGTCTCCCATCTAAACCTCCCCTGGGGCAACTCGAGGCCATTTCCTCTCATCCTGTCCCTTGTCCCTGGGAGAAGAGACCTGGCTGTCCCCTCCTTCAGGGAGTTCATGGTCTGTGACACCTCCCAGCCTTCCCACAGGTGCTCTCCCAAATTTCTTGCCCATCTCCTAATATTTTCCAGCGAGACTCTGAGCTTAGCAGGCTGGAAAAGCCAGTCAGCTTGGGACTTGTCTCTGTCAACTGACACCCACTCTGTAAAATGAAAACAATCAATATTTACATATCCTTTAAGGGTTTTTCCCAGTCCCAGTTTAGGCAGCAACAACTTCCCATCCAGAGATGCAAAAAAATGAAGAAAAAAAAAAGAGAAACCAGAACTAGGAGATTCTACACCAAGTTTCATTAAACAAACCAGGGGTACAAAATAACCTGGGTTAAAAACTCCACACAAAACCAAACTTCCCCGTGAAAACGATACTGAAATTGCTACATTTCATTCTGGTTAAAAGATAAAAAATAAAAGAGAATACACTTAAATGCAGAGAGCCAGGAGACTTCAGCATGCATTAACTGCTGAAGATTCCCAGATAAGCTGCAGAGGGAAAGATTTCATGACATTAATACCCTGGATACTGGGAGCTGCTGAGAGGCTCTTCAGGCTAAGGAAAGCCAAAATACAATTCACACAAGCTTTTAATAATCTTGACAAAACAATTACACATGCTAAGGATACATTAGGGCTGGCAGGAGAACAGAGGAGGCAGCGATTGCACCGGCAGGTTCGCTAAATAAATGTCACTTAATCTCCACCATCGGCGTGTGCTCAGAGTCTAAAGGCTGCTCACAAACAGACAAAAAAGGTCTAAAAAACCTCTCAGGCTGTCAAAACAACTGCAGAAGCACAGGGGCAGGTGTCACAAGGCACGGGATCACAGAGATCCCAGCTTGTGCAAAACAGCGGCTACCAAAAAACTAAAGTCCAAATCCCAACGTTCAAAACAAAGATAAGCTCGGCTTGTTAAGTGGTTTGGGAAGTGCATTCCAGTCACTGCCCAGATATGCAGGAGCATGGCTTCCCTACTGTTCCTTCTGCAAGGGACACACAAAACCACAGCATCTGTGAACACTGCCTTTAGAAACCATTTTCTGATTAAAATCTCAATTTTTGGCTCAGACGTGGTGACTGAGCTGAGGCAGGTACTGGACAGGTGTCCTCCAACAAACTCTTGTACCAGAGGCTCAGGAGCTCAGATTTCTGTCCCAGTGGCAAAATATCATCTTTAAAATACTGCATTTCTCCAGGTTTCATGAAAATAGGCAGTTTTTTAAAGGAGACAAAACCATCCATTCCAGTCTGCTGCAACACAGCCCCAGAAAATTCACAGGAATTTTGGTCTAGGCACTAAAAAAATGCCAATTAGACCTTCAACCTTATTGAACAGCAGAAAACACAGTACATGAAATGCATAAGAAACCAGGTTTCAGTGCTGATGTAACTGCATACCTGAAAGTTTATAAATAAAATGCTTTACAATCTTATTTTTCATTTTAAAAAAGGAACACACGTACACACTTGCATCTTCTTGCTCATACCCTGTTATTCTGGCCACAAAAAATAACCACTTTCTTTAAAAGGAAGCTGGACGATTTTGGGGTGAGGAGTAGCAGAGGGGAAACCACATTAATTGCATTAGTTTGTGCATACTGGTAGGAATTCCTCCTCAAATTTGGCACTTAGCACTCAGAGCTGCCCTTTAAAGCTTGGCGAGAATTTCTCTCCAGCCCACAAGTTTCCTAATTTCGTCTGAGGACACACTGGTTCGTTTGGATGCACGACCTCCAGAAAAGCAGACAACCCTAAATGTGTCACTCTCACCTCAATTCACTTTGCTCCCTGTCAAGTCAGATTTAACATAAATCAAAGCCAATATATAATTAAAGCTAAGCTTAAGGTCAGTTCCAAGTTTGGAAAAAAACAAATCTGTATGAAATTAAAAGCAACTCTAATACGTCTGAGGACTGGGGTGGCAACAGAAGTGAGCTTTTGGAACACAGCTTCTCCCCTGAACCAAAGCCCTGGGCTCAAAGCCTTATTTCACCCTCTGCCCCATCCAGGTCCTCTCTTCTCCTTCTCCCTTCTCCTTCAGGTCTGACTTGGCTCCCAGCTTCTTCTCTGTGCAAATGCTGCTCACTCATCCACAGATCTTACACCTTTTTATGGCAGGAAGGTTTTGGTAAAGATGGAATTGCACCTTTCCAGAATGGGGTTGATTCCATTGAGACTTTTAGCCACTGTTGTGCTTCCACCTGCTACAGCTTTTCAGTCAGTTTGGACTTTCATTCCCCACCCAAAGCCCAATAAAGACACTCAGAGAACCAACTGTTACACCAGACAGTCACAGCCCATAAAATGGTGAGCTCTGGGCAGCTCCTGACTCTGCAGAAGAACCAAATACAGAATTCTGGATACCTTATAAACACAGGTGAACAAGCTGCTCAATCCCATCCCAAAGGTTTTTTCTTCATCTTCTAGTGTCAATTCTGAGCCCTGCTTTTAGGAATCTGTGCTTACAGGTAGGCATCTATCAGGTCTCCAAGAATCCCAGAGGGGTTTGGGTTGGAAGGGACCTCAGAGTTCACCCAGTGCCACCCCTGCCACAGCAGGGACACCTTCCACTGTCCCAGGCTGCTCCAAGGCCCGTCCAGCCTGGCCTTGGACACCTCCAGAGATCCAGGGGCAGCCACAGCTGCTCTGGGCACCCTGTGCCAGGGCCTCACAGGTCCTGGCAGGTCAAAATTGGACAGCAAAGCCCCAGCTGAGACCCCTCACTGCGCACTGACCTCTCTGGCAGCGATCGTGCGTCCAGCAGCGCTCGATGAAAATCCCGTTTATCACCGTGGGGGGACAGCTGCTCTTCCCTTTGACGGTGCCTGGGCACACATCTCCACACTCTTCTTTGTCATCCTTGTTGGCCACGATGTAATTGTCTTCTACAGAATCCAAAATCCTGGACCAGTCGATGGTGGACAGGTAGCAGAGCTCGTTGTTCTTCTCGATGCGCACGGCGCCCCGGGTGATGTTCATCAGGTTGTAGAGGCCGATCTCCTTCAGGTGAACCATCTCAAAGATCACCAGGGCGTAGTTGAAGAACAGGTGAGTCCCTCGGATCACAGTGAGGTTGGGGAAGAGGCCCTTCAAGCTCTCCAGGCCGTACACACGGAACAGCAGCAGGTAGTCTGTGATCATGGTCAGCTTGGGGAAGCTGAGCTCGCGGAAATCTTCAGGCTTGGTTTTGAACATCAGCAGGATCTGCAAGTGGCCCTCGATCACGGTGCAGTTCTCCAGCATGTTCAGCCGCGTCAGGTTGTTGCGGATGTCCATGCTCCTGCAAACTGGGAGGCAAAGGACAATTTATTTATTTAACAGAAGGTTAACTCTTGTAGTTTTCTAAAAGCTCAGTTTTGTCCAACCGCACCGAGCTCCACTCGGGCACGTGGCCCTTTCAGCAAGGCAGGCTTCAAGTGTTAAGAAATAGGCTGTGGGGAACATTCATGCTTACAAAACAAGAGTATTTCATCATTTTTTCTGCCATCTTGAGTCCCTGCCTGTTGCCTCTATCACAACTGCAGTGATAACACCAGTCCTGGGACATCACTTGGCGCTCACAAGGGGGAGAGATGTCTGGGCTGTTTTCTTTAGGTAGCTGCCAGCAACACACCTACCTCGTCTCAGATTGTGCAATTAATGCCAGGGGATTAGAGGGAGTCATTTAGAATGGTTGCAGGGAGGGGAAGATAGGAAAAGAATAATGGCCGGAGATGGTGGTGCTTGGGAAGGGAGCAGAAAAACCTGGAAATGCACAGGAGCACAGCCCACACTCCTGCCCAGACGCTGCTGACAAGAGTAATTTACTACATTAGTGATTTTTCCCCTGAGCATTCTTTTCAGATGAGGTGTTGGGGCTTTTTTTTGTTATTATTTTCTCAAGGGTGCAAATCTCCCTGTCTTGACTATCTGGGCAGTTTATTTCATAGAACCAGTAGCCAAAGAACTGGCAAAGTGAACAAATACATGAAGCATAAATTAGAAGGTAAACTGATTAACAGGAATCCAGCAAAACAAAAAAGTTTGAATAGGGAAATATTTTTTCAACTCTAAGCACAGGTAAGAAAGCACAAAGGTAATTTGCAGCCCAATGCCTCTACAGAACAAAACTCCCTGTGACAACCCTTTTGAAATCAACTTCACAGAAGCATCAGCCAGACCTTAATGTTCAAATCCAGGTGTATTCTTCCTGAACTTTTCCTTTTTGAAGACTGCAGCCACTCAAAGGATTCTCTCTTTTGTCTACAGCTGGGCCAGTGTCTTCCCTCCCCACTTAAGAACAAAAGACACAGGCTCTTTCCTCTTTTGGTCACTATATGTAAAGTTCACCAACTATAAAACCACCACATCACAGCTCCAAGGGATTACCCAGCCTTACAAAACTGATGTGGACACAAATACTTCATAGTTAGGATTGTCTGACTCCTCATGGTTTAACACAGACCATTGCTGTAGGGGTTAAAACCAAATTCTATGCAAATACCCTAATGATTATCCAAAAATTTGCTCCACTGACTGTAAGAAAAAAAAAAAATTGGCAATACTAATATGGGATCTGAAGCAATGCTATTGCCCAATGGGATTTTTTGGCACTATATCCAAGTCGTTTCATAAATTGCTTTCTGGAAGAAAAAAGCCAATGCACATGGTGCCTCAAGGATTAAGGATGTACTTGGAAAAAGTGGGAAAAGGAACCTGATGACCAGCCAGCAGCAACCTCTCTGCCCCAAACTGTACTGCTGCACAGCCCAACCTGGGCTAAAAGACCTGGGAGAGCAACAGATTCAGCTTAAATGCTCTGGGTATTTATTTGCAATAAATAACATTGGAATTTCCAAAGAATCAAGTGCGTGGCAGGTCAGGGCAGTGAAAGGAGAAGTAACAGAAGGACACGTAAGAAAATGAAAGACTGAATTCAACCTACAAGTCACCAGTGCAGCTAAAATTACCAGATAAATTCAAAATGCAACATCTTGGTTCTTCTTTATTCTTGGTTCTGATTATTGTGGGGCACACAGGCAGCGCTGGGGTGGTACCCACCACCAGCTGCTGCACCACAGGACAACCTCCTGCCTGCTGGAATGGACAGCTGACCTTAAGGAAAAGGAAAGGTCAAAAAATACAGACCAGGAATTACGTCTGAGAGTCTGAGCTCCAGGCTATTGCTGTGGCTGAAGGCCATGAGATGCATGAATACCCTGAGCACAATTGCCTCTGTCTTTCATCATTTTGGGTAGAATGAGGTGAGTCACCAGGGGCTGGACACGAGCCCTGCTCCCACGCTCTCCCTGCACAGGGCACCTTGAGCAGGGGTAGAAAGATCTACAGTCAGGTACGGTCAGGACAAAGCCCTCTGAGTGCTGTGGCTGCGTTTCCAGGCTGTGGAAATCTTCCTTTTCTGCAGGAACAGAGCAAAGGAGCTTGGTCTGGAGGAGCTACCCAGGGTGGGCAGTGGCTGAATCACACCAGGGCCCCAGGGTGGGTGCCCAGCACTGAGGAAATTCATGGTCCTGGTCTGGCAAAGGAACAGATCCATAGCCAGGAAGGATTCAGGGAGGATGATCTGAATTCCAGAATGGGTTGGGTTGGAAAGGACATTAAAGCCCATCCAGTGCCACCTCTGCCATGGCAGGGCCACCTTCCACTGTCCCAGGCTGCTCCAAGCCCTGTCCAGCCTGGCCTTGGGCACTGCCAGGGATCCAGGGGCAGCCCCAGCTGCTCTGGGCACCCTCTGCCAGGGCCTGCCCACCCTCACAGCAACAATTCCTGCCCAGTATCCCATCCAGCCCTGCCCTCTGGCAGTGGGAATTCATTCCCTGTGTCCTGGCACTCCTGGTGGCCGCAGCCCTGGAGTTCACAGCTCTTTCCTTAAACACTCAAATCCAGTTAAATTACTCTGCTCCTCAACCTTTCCAGCTTCTGGAGATCACCACTACCATGAGCCATGCTGCTCCTGGTTCAAACTGTCCAAAAGCTGCTCAAAGATCTTCCAACCTCCACAAAAAACCATCTAAACACCCCCACGGGGCACAAACCTCCCTCACTTCCAGCTCTCCCCATCCTGACACAGATCCCCCACTGGAGGCTGCAGAGAAAAGGACCAAAGGCTAACAACTCCAAATATTTTGAAAATACGTGTTAAGGAACTGAGGTTAGCTAAAGGTGAATCTAAAAAGAGATGAGTGAAGCTTTTGAAGAGTTAAATATATAAATCTAGCAGAGCTGGAAGTACAACACTCATGGTTCATCAGCTGCTTTTCCCCACATTTAGAGAAAAATCACACTTAATTATTTTTCAGGTTCTACTTCAATTTAGTTTTTAAGTGATAATTGGTATCTAAGCTCCTTCTTTTTAACACCTCAAAGATCAAAGAGAATAATAAGGAATTAAGAACATCTGAAACAAAATATGCTTTTTAACTGGAGGTTTCTCCATCTTTTCATGCCTTTGAATTTTCAGCAGTTTATATCTCCTGTTCATGCAGTAGCAGCTTAAGTCACCCCATAAATTTATTGTTACCAAGACAACAAGAAGCAGTTTTAAGCAAAGTAATAAGTGTTTTTCCACAGCTTCTCTCGACAGTATTTCTTCTGCAGGGACAGGGGAATTAATCAACCATTCAATAGGAAGGCAAGGAAGGTTTGATCCCAGAAGAAGGAGAGCAAAGTTGAGCCATCAATTGTAACACAGACAACCTGGTTTCAAAAAACACATAAATCAGCTTTCAGGGAAATAAAAAAATCACAAATTGATTCTCCAGTAGTAGGCCCAAAGCTGCTCCTGTGCAAACTACTGGCAAAACCTCCACTACACATAAATTCCTAAATTTCAGCAGAAACAGCAGCACAGCTCTGAGCTGCCAGAGGAAGCACTGCTCCATCCCTGCTACCAAGCTACTCACTCAAAAAACTACTAAATCATCCTAGACATGTTCCACCAGCCCCCCCAGAAAACCAAGCTGAAGCCACGCTTTTCAAACAACAAACAAACAAACAAACAAATCCCAGGATGCCAAAGCCTCTTGGACAAACTGGTTTGGTAACAACCTTTAGGCCCTGAATGAAGAAACCAGATCTGATGCCAGAGGTTAAGTTTTCAAGATAGAGTCTAACCAGGGGAATAGCTGGAACTTAAACCTTGTTTATAGTAAATCAAGTGGATACCAAACCTTAATGATTCACCGCTTCAGACCTCTGGCCTTCAACAATCAAGACCAGCGTAATCTGGCACAGAAGGATTGCAAACCATTTGAGGTAACTATTAGTTAATTCTGCTTTTTTTGTAGTGTTTGCTGCCCACTGAATAAACAAACTATTGCAGGAAAATTACACTTGCTTGGGTTGGGTCGAAAGCATTGCAATTCTACATAAGGCTGATTTTTAGAAGTGGCCTTCGGAAACTGGGAAAAGGATTTTTGGGTCTTTCTTGAGATAACTGCTGAGACAGGAAAACATCCTGGTAACAGGTTAGAGGGAAGGACTGCGTGACAGCCATTGTTTAATAAACATAAAAACAATCTAATTGTGAAATCTGGGTTTTTAAGCTTCAGCTCTGCACCTCAGATACCTCGAGCTGAGCGAACTGAATACGGAGTCCAAGATGAGCCCCTACAGACCCCCAGCCCCCAAGGAACATCTCAGGTGCCCGCTACCTCTCACTGCTCAAACCCCTCAAAGTCTGGCCTTTCAAGCCTGGTTTGGGCTGTGGTTATGCTCCCCTCATTTGATTCCCAACCCAGACAGCAGACAGGACGTGTCCTGCCCTGTTTCCACGCAGAGATAACCAGCTCTGGCCCAGCACCCCAGGAGCACCAGGACCACGCGGGGTCCCGGCTGCTGCCGACACACCTGAGCATCCTCCCTGCTCCCAAGGCAGCAGGAACAGGTTCTACACCTTGCCCATATCAACATCATTGTATTCCACCAAGCAGTCACGCCAAAACTGACCTCCAGAAAGCTCTGGGGTGTTACACTGTTCAGAGAGAGCCTCTCCCTAAAAAAAGGGTCAGGGCACGCTGGGGCCTGGGTTTGGTACAGCCCTGCCCTTCTGCACTCACTTTTCCACCTTTATTCTCCCAAGAGCAAAATTTCATTCTAGACCGAGTCTCTCAACACAAAAAAATTAACATGGGCTTGAGGTGGAACAAGAGAACAGTTTCTTAATGAGTATATGAGCACAAAAATATCTGTATCAGCCAGATATGGTACTAACTAAGGAGCAACCTATTTTACAAGTGTGTTACTACAGCAATACACAGTGACATTTGTCCCACAGGATGACTTCTTGTAGAGATCTCTCAACTGCATTCCCAACTCCCACATCAGCAGCAGGTACTGGAGCACAAGTGCAGCTCCCAAATTTAGGGGAAGGGTTTAGAAGGGGAGCAAGAGCACTCTACACTCCCATGACTGCATTGATCAGTTTTCTATTAACCAGAAAAGGAGCCCAAAGTAAGCTGCTCCATTAGCAGATGCCTAAAACTAGGTGAGGTAAATCCCACCCCAAATACCAGAGCTAATGAACTGACAGGCATGAGTCATGTGTGAGATTTATTTCAAGTTGCATTATGTTTACACAGTGATAAAAAAAAATACACAAACCTGTCTTTCTTCCTAAAACAAGATATAGGGATCTTCATTTAATGCACAGGTCAGGCCTTCTTTCCTTAACCCTTCCTTCTACTCCTGCCAGTAATTCCTGAACTCAGCAACTACCTTTAGCCACATATAAGAGAGGAAGAGTGCTCTCACATGGAGTATTCCTAAAATATTTAGGAAAAGGGGATGGATTGAGGAGGAAAAACTCATGATCTGGATGTAAATGTGAACTTTACCATCCACCCCATTTGTCTCCTGAACCACCTCCATCCACCCGCTGCTTGCCCCCAACTCTTCCCTGCCTAAAGGCACCAAGAGGGGAGAGAAATTTACGGGGCACAAGGACAACCAGGGATGGGGGAATATTGTCACTGGAGAGCGGAGCTACCTCGGGGGCCGTGTGTGGGAACACAGGGCACAGATCTCCAAGAACGCTGCCTCCATCCGAGCGGTTGCTCAGGGAACAACTTGTTTGCTTATGCAACTCTCGCTGGTGCATTTCCCCCCAGCCGGGCCGGTGCCGGCCCCGCGTTGTTTTCCATCCCCACCGTGGCGCTCCGTGACCTCACCATGCCCAGAAAACAGAGCCTAGCACCCAGAAAACAGAATCAAGCACCACAGCAGCTGAAAACCTCTCAAACTGGGGCTCTGATGGTCCGAATTGTCTGTAGAACACTTCATAAAGTATTTGCAGCGTAAAAATGATAAGGAAATGTTCCAGCCCAGGCTCTGCTTTGCTGTCTTGTGCCCCTGTTCTTCCATCCATGAACTCATTTTCCTACCACGCTGTAACACAGCAAAGATTAGGGAGTTTGGAACATAAACATGTTTGAACCCCAAAAAGCAAACATGATTTAAATAAATAACCAAATCACAGGCTGCGCTGTGGCAGTAATAATAGTGTTTTCAAATTAGGAACTGCTGGGCTCCAGTTGCACACGTATTTATTTATTATTAGTGCTATATGTCAACTGCCTTTTCCATCTCTGTTGGAGGCGGGCAGGTTTGCCCACAGCAGCTGGGACTGACCCTCCCAAGGTAACACAGTGTCACTGGCCTCTTGTAAGGTTTCAAACATAAAAATACATATGAGGGAAGAAACGGGGTTATTTTTGAAATATGTGACTTGTCCTATTGCTGGAAAAAGAAGCTGTCTTACAGGAACATCTTGCTCTATTCCCTGAATCCCATACATATCCCAATAATGTCCATCACTGTATTGTCTGTACTTAAACTGATTCTCTTGCTCTTGCCTTTTCTCATGGGAAAGCCAACAGGCAGGTTGTCTACAGGAGACATGACCCACGGATCCAGTTAGCTGCTTTAAACAAATATTTTCCTTTTGTCAAAAAAATTTGTAAGAATCACCCAATATTAAAGAACCTCTCATTAGAAGGATTTCCTGAGCAAGTTTATTTAACGTAACCCATCAAAACAGCTCGTAAGGCTTAACCTCGAGCCAGCCGTGGGTTTAACAAGCTTGTGACCTCCAACACAACATCTTTTATACCCCCGTCTTGTATTTTACAAGCCCCTGTGTATACACAGAGCCTCCCCCCGGAGCTCTCCCATCTTAATACCTGTGGATTTGGCACACTACCTAAAAGTGGTTAAAGACAAAACCTCCGCGTCTGGCCACACTAAACCCTGCTGAAATCGGAGCCGGTTCTGAGGCAGCCGAGGAGCGGCGGGGGCACAGGGCTGGGGAGGGGACCGGGGAGGAGATCAGAGAAGGGACCCGAGAAGGGACCGGGGAGGGCGGCCAAGAAGGGACCCGGGAAAAGAATCTGGGAAAGGGACACGGGAAAGGAACCTGGGAAAGGGACACAGGAAAGAATCGGGCAAGAGACCGAGGAGTGGATCGGAGGGGCCGACCCAGGGCAGGGGCCGGAGAGGGGTCCGAGAAA
>VYXD01004146.1:77684-88672 GCA_013397195.1 Hylia prasina | reverse complement strand
GTGTCCCTGGCCATGGCAGGGGTGGAATGAGGTGGTCCCCAAGGGCCCCTTCCATCCCATTCTGGGATCCTGTCTCGCTGTCCCCAGTGCTGACACCCCGGGTTGAGAGCAGGGCTGCTGCCCTGGCCCTGCCTGTGTCCCCCCTCCTCCTCCTCTCGGAAAGGATGAATTGCCACAGAGCTGGACAGAGCTTGGGATGAGGATACCGCCTACCACTGCCATTGCTTTCAGTACCACAGAACCCAGAGAGCCATTGCAGATTTCTGGTTCTTTTTCCAGTGGGATTCACCATTTGGTGCTTTTTAATCATCTCTGTGCTGCACTCGCACTAAGCCATGACAGTACGTTTCCTGGCAACTTCCAGTAATTTTATCTGGCTCTTGCTTTCAGCCATTTCTGCGAGACAAATTAGTTATAAACTGCTGGAATACAGCCTTTTTTAATTCAAAAATGCTTGGCAAATAGACATTCTTTAAAATTTTTATCCCACCATCTTTAGAGTACAACAGATCTCTCACTTCTGCATCACATTAAGGGCCCCTGGGCAGGCCAGTGGTGACCAGCTGGTCACTGTGCCTCGGTCCCTTTGTCTGGACACTGAATTGCACTATGAGTTTACTCTATTTAAAATACTTTGCACTGCTTTGCCAGGTAAAGAATCACTGCAGCTGTCCCAGGGACAGGACACAGTGTGAATGAGAGGGCTGGTCAGTGAAATCATGGCTCTGCTGGGTGTGATTCACCCCCTCACGTTGTTTGAGGTTTCCCTGTTGGACACGGTAAGGCTGGCGGCCTGATTGGACCAGCATAAGCAGGATTAGCTGGGATGGTACCTGTGCAACAATAACTTGGCATTTGCAGACTATTTAAATGCTGAGATGAAAGGCTCTGCTTAAGTGGGGGTGCTTTCTCTGTCATCAGCACAGCAGATGTGTGTCTGCACAGCACAGGAGCCGTTGATTCAGCCAATTGGTGCAGCAGAACCACACTCATGGGAAGGCATTTCCCCCATTTCTGTCCTTTTTTCCCAAATCCAAGCTCTTCCTTGAGCTGACAAGTGCAGAGAGACTCGGAACCCCACTCATTCCAGACTGCTTCAGGAAGTAAGGGCAGTTAAGGAATGGAAATAAACAACTGAAGTATGCATTCTCTGCTTGCAAATTAACCAGCTTTATGACTGTAGACTTTGCATAGAACAGACAGAGCCAAACATCACCTGGACAGCTCGGGCTGTGTGGAATTTATACTGTGACTGTAACAACAACCTGCTCTTGCTTACTCACTTATGTTCTCATTGCCTTTCATGTAATAATGATATCAGCTTACACACTAGCACGTGAGGATTAAAGGCTACAGATTTATTATCTTTCCTTAAAATACTATTTTTAGTTTCTAATTACTGATTAAGAACATCAGGGTGCAACCTTTCCAGCATCTTTCCCATACATTCACTGCTACATATTCATCATGCTACAGTGCACCTGGTTTGCAATCAGATAACCAACAGGAGCAATGTGGGTGCTTAGAAACTAAGCCAACACCTGCTTACTCTTTTTTTTTCCTAATAGCTGCAATGCAGGCTCTTCTTTAATTCCTGATTCAAGAAGTTACTAAAATCGCCAAATTGATATATTAAATATTGGCAACAGTCACATTTCTTTCTCTCCACTACTGATGTTTTGTGGTTTAGTTAAAATAACTTAGAAGTAAGCAGGGTGTCTGCTATGGACTGTGACAACACAGATCTTGAGAGTTCAGATCTGAATCCTTCTAAGAAAATAAGTACAGAGAGACTTGCAATAGACTGTATCCATCTGTTTGACCCTACAAAGACTTATTTGTTTTGTTTTGATCTATTTCTTACTTAAATAATGGGATGATTGGGTCAGAAAGGGCCTTAGAGACCATCCCATTCCACCCCTTGCCATGGCAGGGACACCTCCCACTGTCCCAGGCTGCTCCAAGCCCTGTCCAGCCTGGCCTTGGGCACTGCCAGGGATCCAGGGGCAGCCACAGCTGCTCTGGGCACCCTGTGCCAGGGCCTGCCCACCCTCACAGCCGACACTTCCTGCCCAAATCCCATCTCTCCCTGCCCTCTGGCAGTGGGAAGCCGTTCCCAATGCCCTGTCCCTGCATCCCTTGTCCAAAGCCTACTGCTCTGTCCTACAGATGCCCCCACAACAAACCTGTGAGTACCAACTTCCCTGCAGATCCCTCCTCCAGATCAATGCTGCTCAGAACTGAAGTCCTTGGAAGCCCATCCCTGGAGCAGGAACCACATTTGCATAAACAGGTAGGGACAATGACTTTGTAAAGCAGCTTGAATGTTGCAGCAGTGAGATCCTTGCACTGTCACAAGTGTCTGTGGAGAGAGAACCAGCTCAGCTCCCAACCACCAACACATGGAGCTCGCTGAAAACTTCACACCTTCAAAACCAAACACATCTTTTTCTCTTTACACTGGAACCCGTGGGTGGGTTTTAGGCTGTGTGTCCTTAGCCATACAAATTAAAGTTCCTCACTAATCAACCAGCCTGGGAATAGTCAAGGAACACAAACTTTGTGCCTAAAAGGAGCTTTGGACCAGTTGACTCACCAAGAAGGTTCGTTGCCACCAATTCTGTTTCAAGAACTAAACTGCTTGAAAACCAGTTCAGGAACCAAAGCTACACAGCAGCCTGGAGGCTGAGCTGAGGTGAATTCCCACTTTCTGCTCCACCAGTTCACAGTGGCCTTCTTTTAACAAGGTGAAGAGTTACTCTATGGCTCGGGTTGCTCTGTTTTTATTGATTTGCCAGGCACTCTTTCCTGCTCACACATTTCTCACCAGGCAATTTGCACGTTATGCAGCCTCCTGCCCTTTGAAGATGCAGCAGAGCTGCTGTTGAAGCCAACAACAGCCAAGTCTCTGCATCACTGGCAGGATGTTGCTGCGAAGGTTTACGGGATTGACTTCTCAGTGACTAAACCTAAAGCTGAGAGTACAGGAGAGCTGACCTTGGAAAATTATCTCATCCTGTTTAGAGTCACACAAAACCCTTTGCCAAATCTCTTAATATAAAATATTTCACGTCATGGATTGACAGAGTTCCTTTCTTACCCTTCCTTCCGTCCACACCAAATCCGATAAGTGACTTTTCTCAGTGAGAAGGCTCAGAGGATGGAGATCCGGTCACTTTATGCGCTAAGGACAGAATTCTCAGCTTTTTACTGTTGAAACAGGAAACATTGTCAGATCCTTCTGGAGAATTCTATTGTTACATGAGCAAATACAAATTTTGGCCAGGGTGAAAATGGCAGAGGGCATCTCTCTGCTACATGCAGGTCAAAGACCCTGGAGATGAAGGATGTGAATTCCAGCTCTTCATGGCCAACTGCAGCACTACCTCATTTTAGCTTTTTTTGGTCCAGTTTCTGGTTTTGTGCAGTTTGATTTTTGGGTGTAACAGAGGCAGATGCAATATTTGACTTATTTATTATCCTTTGTCCAAATATTTTTGTTCTCATTCAGCATCAAAGTTTTCAACTTGAAAAAACCAAAGCATTGTCAGCATTCCCAACCTGGGTCTGGCGAGCAGAGCAGGGCCCAGATGTGAGACAGCCAGACAGATGTGGCCTTCAGCCCCCTGAGCCTCCTCACCATCCTCCAGCCTTCCCTTGAGCTTCTGCCTCTCACCTGGCAGCCCCAGGTGTGCTTTGCACAACCTGCTGCCAGGCTCCCAGTTCTCCATCAGCCACCCCGTGCAGGGCAGCGGCCGCAGCCGCGTCACTGCCCCAGCACGGCCACGCCGGGTTCCAGCCCAGCCACCGGCTGCACCAGTTCTGACCCACAGCTCACCCCCAGCCCCTCCTTCCTTGGTTATTTCCTGACACTAATGCCTGTTTTTGTTCATCAGTCTAATTTGGAGGGAGCGCTGGCGCTCTGGGCAGCACCAGGGGCTCACAAACCCTGGCTCTGTGCTCTGCACTGCTCAGGGTTTGCGTTTTGGACGAGCCAGAACTCCCAGTTCCCGTTTGATAACCGGTTTGTTCTGTCGCTGGGAGACACGCCCTCCCTCAGTAAATGTTACAAATCAGGCGTATCTGATCCATTATTCACTAACTGCTGCTGCTTCCCACTTCCAGCCCCTATTAGAGGGAGCGCTCATGCCAGAAATGTCACGGTGGCATCATGTGACAGGTGGCATTGATTTAGCGCCGTTGGCGTTTGATGTCACTCCCGTTCAGTGGGACACACGGCGAGTGCACACGGATTCCCAGCAGTGGGGCAGGTCAGGACAGGAGCTCCCATGCCAGGCCCTGGGACTTGGGAATTACATTGGGAATTCTGCAGCAGACTGCAATATTTGAGCATCTGCTCCAAGCTGCTCTAGCACTGTCATTACAGTTTCTATGATTCGCAGAATCACACAATGGGTTGGGTTGGAAGCATCTTAAAAGCTTATCCCATTCCCTACCCCTGCCATGCCAGGGACACCTTCCACTATCCCAGGGTGCTCCAAGCCCCATCCCAACCTGGCCTTGGACACTCCTGGGGATCCAGGGGCAGCCACTGCTGCTCTGGGCACCCTGTGCCAGGGCCTCCCCACCCTCTGAGCAGACAATTTCTTTCATAAAAGAATCTAGAGCATAAATACAAATCATAAGACTCGATCCTGAGGTTTCATGGCAGGTTTACAGCAGACAATGAGAAGGGTGTTGACACTTGGTGTCACACAGGGAACAGTTTGGAGCAGAACCCTGCTCTGCCCACTCCCTCCTTTTCACTCTTTCCAGGATATTCTTTTGGCAGAGTTGCTGCCAGTTTGGGGAAGCTGCTCACAGCCTCTCAAGTCTGATGCACAAAGTGCAAAGAAAACCCAAGGGAACACGTGCCCAAAACCTGGGACTGCCCAGCCACAGGAGCCATTGTATGCAGCACTCCTGCACCCTCAGCAACAGCCTGTGAAGGATCCTTGCAGCACATCCCATCCCACTGCTGAACACTGAGCACTGTAACACACCGAGTCTCTGCCACCAAGGGTGTTTGCCAGAAAAGCTTAGCCTGACCCAGAGCCACTGCTGCTGCCAGACTCCAGTCCCTGCATCCACTGACCTGACGTGACCCAAGCCTCCAGAAGGGTTTTGGTTTAATGCTCCTTGCTGCCTCAAAGCAGGTAGTCTGCCAAGAAGCCAAGCAAGGCCCAGCCCTGTGCCTGATAAACATCTCCCCACCTGGATTTCCCAAGCTTTTGGGAAAGTTAAGCAACTCTCTGAGCAGGCCATTTCTATACGTATTCTATACATATTACTCTGTGGAGATGCACAGAGCCCTGGGCCACGAAATGGAGCTGAGGGCTGGAGCAGCAGAGCATCCACCACCCCCCACAGGTCAGCCAAAAATAAAAACTGTCATTCATCTGGGAAATGTCACAAAGCCCTTAGTCATTGTTTATTCTAAATAGCAGCAGCTCCCATCTTCAAAGTGGTGTTGAATGACTCCAATTGCTAAATGAACTTGAGAAAAGCAAAGACAAAAACACAGAGTTTTTGTGCAGGGGTTGCTGAGGCAGTGGATCCCTTGGGTTGGGGAAGAAGGGAATATTCTTCCACCTGGGATGGAAGCCCCAGGAAGGAGAGGCTCAGTGCTCAAAGGCCACTGGAGATAACAAAAGGTGTTACAGGGTTCACTCCTGGCCGTTCATTCAAAATAACAAACATCCATGAAATGTCAATGGTCAAAAGTTAGATGGTTTCTGAACTCACTCCGTGCAGGCTTCTTTGTAAATCAGTACCTGTGACTCGGAGGGGTGAATGTTTTCTTGGAGACAAGCTATCACTAGCAGCTCCCTTTCATGTCGTTCCAATCAAAGATTTCTTAATTTATAAGCACCAAAAAGTTATAGGCAACCCATTTTGCTGATAGCAAAATTCAGTTTTAAACTTGTCTGCAATGATGCACCAAATCTTTTGCAAGCTAGGAAAAAATAATTTATTTCAAGTAATAAAGAGGACAATGTTATGGATGATGAAGCATTAATGTTGCATCCCAAAATCTCACACACAAAAACCATTCCAGCATCACATTCAGCCTCTAAGAGAGGAGCTCGGCACTGAAATGCCTGCAGGGAAAGTAGTAAACAATTAGAATTGAAAAATAATTTGGTGACACAGCATTGACTAATGAAGCGCAGTGAAATGTCAAACCTTCCATACAGATGAAGGAAAACAACTGGGAAAAGTAGAAACGTCCATAAATTGATTGCTGCAACTATAAATTTCTCTAAATTCAAGGTAAGTAAAACAGGAGTATATCAGAGATATCTAAGTAGCTGGAATTAAAAGCTGTACCTCATAATACAATTACTCATTTGATAATCCATAAGTGACTGGCAGACTACCTTGCAAACTTTGTGTTAAATGAACAGAAATACTTTGTGTAAAAGATGTTAACTGTCTTCACTACCAGAGATGGGTTTGTATGGGAGAGAGCACAGCTCTGACAGAACCTGGTGCTTTGGGATGTGTTCAGAGTGAAGCTGGATGTTCCTAAGAGCCCAGCTGTGACAAACAGCTCTTCCCCCACCATCCCCTCCCCTGGGGCTGTTGGGATCAGCAGCCAGGCCTGGAACACTCCATGGTTTGGTTCCAGGCCAAAGCACAGCTGGGGTCACCTGCTGCCCCTCAGCTCCTCCATGGGACACGCCTGGGCACTGACCAGCAGGGATGCAGAAGGGTTTGCTTTCAGCTCATCACAAGCACCCACAGAGACTCTCAGGCTGTCACACAAACCCTGCCTCACTGCAGTCTCCAAGTTTTTCTAGCAGCAGCAGCGGTTTAAAAAGATGAGTTTACTTTTTCTGCTTTAGTGAAGTCTTAAGGCAACATTTAACAGGAATAATTTGCTCAAAAAGAAAGGCTGAACATTTTAAAAATTATTATTTCCATTTTGAAGACACCACCTTCCTTTGCCCTCATCCTCCAGTGCAAGCATGTTTGCACAGGTGAGTTCTGTGCCACCTGCAGCACTGTGTGTACAGTTCCAGGGCGGCAGGGTCACGGTGTTTCCTTGATGCAACGGCATCAACACAACAATGAGAAGTGAGAACATTTGCACACACAAAAGGGAAGCAAACACTGCACAGAAAGCAACTCCAGTCCTGCACTAAGTCTAAACTGGAGAAGATGGTAAAGTCCAAAGTCCCCAATACCCATCTGGGAAAAAGGTGAGCCTGAGAAGAGTTTTACCTGTTGATACTCTGAATCTGAGCCAGGCAAGCACCTGAACAACAGAATTCTCTTCCTACACCTGCAGCTGTGTATGTACAGAACTGAAATTGAATATCCGTACTTGGCAGCAAGCTCCTAGGTCAGTACAGAAAAACTGTGAAGAAAGGAAAGAGTGTAAGACTTCAACTGTTATTTAAATTTGTATTGACAAAATGCCTTTTAGGAGTCATAACATTTGTCACAACTACATTAAAAACGACTGTACTTATCCACTAAAGAACTTGTTAGCAGCTCAGTGTAAATTCTCATTGTTACCTCAGCTGTCCCCTCAAGAGGCAACAACAGTCACCAACTAAACAAGTATCCAAGTGTGGAAAGCCTTCCACAGGAAACCCTCCACTGCCTGCTCAGGGAGGAGATACAAGATAGGCCTTGGACAGCCTCTTTAAGGACATTGACTGTGACAGTTCTCACACCAGCTGAGCTTTCCCACTGCACTGCAGGCAGTTTAAATAAAATGAACCAGAATCATTTGAGTTTAGGGAAAATCCTGATGAAGAGAATCATGCTGATGAATATAAAACAAACTACAATTAGCATTATCCACAGCAGCCAGTTGACGGATTTCTTGGCGTGCTGCTCCAGGCGGTCGGATTCGTCCTTGAGCTTCTCGAAGTTCTGGTCTGCCATCCTGAGGGAGTGTGACAGTGTCTGTGGAGCAAAGAGAGCAAACAGTGTCAGCCTCAGCTGCCAGCTCTGGCAGCTTCCTCCAAGAGAGAAAAGGTTCAACTCCGTACAGGTGTTGCCCCCAGTCTCCCCACTCCAATCCCACCTGGAATCAAGCTACAGGATTTCACACATCAGCACTCGAACCCTGTGGGTTACAAAACTGAGGGGCCACAGCTCAACATGCGCTACCTGGTTGTCCTGTTTGATCACGTTCTGGGCAGCCAGAGTGTTGTTTTTGAGGCTGCGAGCCAAGCTGAGCATTTCCTCAGCCAGCTTCTCCTGCATGTCCTGGTGGTGCTGCAGCACGGCATCCAGCTCCACTGCCGACTGCTTCTCGTCTGATGTGAGACCTCTGCAACAGCACGAGAAGAAAAGGGATTTACGCTTCCTTGTGGGTCAATCTCACAAGTTTTCCCCAGGTTTTACATCTCTACAAGACAACCAGGCCCACTGGGTCAGCTGAAGCCATTATATTTTGGTTTCTATGAGCAGACACTTCACCCAATTTAAAGCATATCTGGGATTTAAAGGTCATTGGGAACACAGTTCCCAAAGCACTGAGCACTGGAATGAGAAATTCTGACTTACTTTCGTTTCCTTATGTTCAACTCCTCAGAATCTGGAAAAATAAAAAAAGTGTTTAGAATGTTATAAATTCCTGTGCAATCACAGGCTGAAAAAACAATTCTCCTGTAAGGGATTTTTGGATATCCAAATCCTACTTAGCCTCTACTCCAAGGAATATGGGTGTCAAATGCCTACCTGCTTTCTGCAGGGAAAAGAGGACACCCAACATCAAAAGAAGGGAAAAACCCCAGCTGAATCACATCCCTGAGGGCAGGGTTTCAGCCCCTGTGTCTCGGTGTTCTTTCAGGACACGTTAGATTGGCCCAGCTCCAGCCATTCTAACGGTAGCCATGGAAACCTCAAATTAATTCCTCCCAGTTCCCTACGTGAATAACATGGCTGTGTATTCCAGAGGAACTGAACAACACCTACTCAAAAGCACCCAGGATCACATGGTTTGCTCAGAGCAGAAGGGAACAGGAGCAACAATACATTGCCCCTGCTAATTCTGTAATTAGAATGTCTGTTTCTGCATGAATGCTACAGAAAGAGCTTCCTGCAAGTCCCTGCCACCATTGATAACAACATTTCTGCTTTCATCTGTCAGGGTTTTTGTTTTTAAAATCTGCTGCCTTGAAAAGAAGTGAGGCACTAAATTAAAAGTACACTTTGGGAAATCTTGAACACCTGACTTTCTTCTTCCCCACCCTGTAAGACTCAGGTTGACTAGTTAGAGGAAACAACAGATCAAACTTACCATCAGTAGCCAGGGGGTCCTGGGAAGAAAAAGAGAACCAAAACAGCAGATTGACAAAAGCTCAATGATAAAGGACAGCCCTGCAGGCCTGGCAGAGTGCCCATACCCAGGATTTAGAGATAAAGAGGTGACATCCCACCCAGCCCGGGACACTCCTGAGACACAGCCACCCGAGGCAGCTGAACACAAGCAGGACAATCTGTAAGTCAGCAAAGCAGCAGCAGCAGCACTGCACGTACTGTGCCGAGCAGCTCACTCCTCATCTGGCCGGTGCAGCGCGCCTTGGTCTGCAGGTGGACGGTTTTGGTGGCCGGGGTTCTCTCCTTGGCTGTGGTCGGGGTGCGCCCGGGGGCCAGGAACTGGTTTGCCAGAGCCTTTTCCGTCGATGACGACTGGCAGTGGGGAGAAGCAGGGAACAGTCGTGGATATCACACCCTGCAGTGGGAGGCCCCCGGGGTGTGACCCACAGCTGCTTCCCAACAGTGAAGTCAGCCCGAACAGCAGCACTGACTGCGCCCCACTGACTCTAACCCAGCTTATTGGCATTTCACAGCTCTCCAGGGACCATCCCAGAGAGTGTCAGGCCTGAGGGACAGTACCTGCCCTTGCATCTCACAGCACAGGGGTGGGAAGGATGTAGGCAATGTATACTATGCTTCTGAAAAGAAGTTTCATGCAATACCACCTTTTGACAAAATATGAATCCAACATATGTACTCAGGCTTTCACAAGGAGTGCCTAATTAGATTTTAACAACTCTTACTTTGAGGTGCAAGATAAAAGTAAGCATAGGAACCAGGCAACAGATGAATATAAACACAGAATACTGGATTCTTTTCAAGCTGAACTAGTAGATCTTACCAACTTCTCAGCTTCCAGGAGACCCTTTAGGAAGTCCACTTTGCGAGAGTATTCATTCAGCAGTTCTGGGGCTGGCTTGCTATTGGAATTGAAAGATAATAAGATGAAAGCCAAGAGTTACCAGCATTTTCTACTGTTCTACTTTTCAAATAGATTCTTTCTTAAAAACTTCACGTGGATCTTCAAAGAAGTAGAAATAGCCTCAGGTTGGGAATATACTTGCAACCTCTGCAAATCACCTTTTCCAAGGCAGGGAGGGCTCAGGGCACAGGTATTTTCCATAGGGAAGCACACACTGCCGTGGTGTTTGTGGGCTAGGGCAGACTTACAGGTAAGAGATTATCGAATCAAAGTGCCATTAATGTTGGAAAAGACCTCCTAGGTCATCAAGTTCAACCTTCGACTGAATTCCGACTAAACCATATTGCAAAGTGCCACATCTGCTCACTTTCTGAACACTTCCAGGGTTGGTGACTCCATCACTTTCCTGGGCAGCTCGTTCCAACGCTTAAGCACCGTTGCAGAGGATGAATTCTTCCTGGTATTCAACCTAAAACTCCATGGCACACCCTGAAGGCGTTCCCTGAAGTACAAACCCACAACGGGCACCCAGAGGCTCAGAGCTCTCACCTGGACTGCTTCTTCAGCTCCCGGAGCATGTCCTCCAGAGCAGCCACATACTGAGGGCAAAAACAACACTTTTAGCAACAGCATTAAAGAGAAATACCCCGTCTGGCCAAGACTGTGAGTTTAACACCACAGCGCTTCCCGTCTCAGTTAGTGACGGGCCGGACGCGGTGCTGCGGGGCAGAGGGGCGGGAGGAGCAAGGCGGCCTCACCTTCTCCAGCCGCCACTCCTCGGGGT
>VYXD01004146.1:57769-77634 GCA_013397195.1 Hylia prasina | reverse complement strand
TCAGGAGCCGCATCAGGTTCAGTTCCAGCCGCGTCGCCGCCATGGTGGCACCGGAACTCCCCTCAGGGCCAGGCGCCATCTTGGGGCGGGGCGCGGGGAGGGGCGGGGCTCGCTGTGCGGGCTGTGACCGCCCCGGTTTAGTTTAAAAAACCCAAAAACCTCCCCCAAAATCACCCCAAACCCATCGTCCGCACGCGGGCACAGAGGCAGCTGCGGCTCGGGGCCGCTGGGGCAGCGCTGTGGCGGCTGCTGTGGCCGAGCTGAGCAGCTCTTCCCTCACTCCAACATGGCGCAGCGCCGTGAGGGGCCGGGGCACGGCCGCGGCTTCAAGGCGCTGATGGGGGAGCGCAGCTCGCCCGCAGGTGTGTCCCCGCACAGAGGTGAGGCAGCTCCGCACAGCACACCCAGCATGGGAGATCCACCTTTCCTCCAGGAGCACCAAAATCCTCCCCTGTGACACCACAGCCGCGTTAGTGCTTCCCCTTTCCCCGTCCTTTATCAGTACTTCATAAAAACAGTAAACCGATCAAAGGCTTCCTTTGGAATGAATTGCTTGTGAGACAGACAGCAATAAAATACCACATGTATTTTTTAAAAGTGCAATGTTTTAATAAAGGTTTTTATACATGTTGGTCTCAGTTAAGGCTATTACCACATTAACAGTTCTGTAAACCATAGAGAAAATTGTCATAAAATCATACAAAACATTAAGGCAACACACATTGACCTAAACTCACTGTTGGTCCCATGAGAGTCCATTGTAAGGCAAATGGAAAAGGCACGGCAGCAGAATGGGGGGGCTTGTTTCCTGTACACTCAACCCATGTATTTTATTCAACATTAAGCTTTACTTTCTTCGCAAGGTTTTAATTTAAAGTGGAGAATATTTGCTTTAAACAACCTTGCTTAACCCTTACAGTACTGTACATTTCTGGGCTGCCTTCCCCGCAGCCACTTAAAAGACCATGAACAAGCTCACAGCCTTCAAAGGGTTAAAGCCAAAGCTGTGGTCAACTTCAAGAAGGGTCCAGAGAGCTGAAGAATTTCACTTCTCCACACAGGGAATGTGAGAGTAAGGGTCCGAGAACCTGCGTTTGAGTTTTGCTGTGGGTTCATATTCATCCCCGAGTTCCTGAGCGTGGGCCAGTGCAGACCCTTGTGCAATGTACACCGACTGGATGCTGTCAGTCCGCCTCGCTGGCTGCTCCCTCCGCTGCACCATCTGAGACTCTTCCTTAGCAAAAATCTCCTCCTGGGATTCTGTACATTTCAACATCCCGGGAGGAAGTTTTATGTTTGCTGTTGGCATCACTGGAGTTCGACGGGGCACTTTAATCTTGGACAGTGTTAAGGAGTATCTGCGCCTTGAAGCCAGGGATGCAGAGTAAGAATTTGAAGAGGTTTGTGGGAGAGAAGGCACTTTGCAAATGTCTTTGGCAGGCATACTGGAGCTCTGAGCACGGCAGTGTAATCCAATAATTGCTTTAAAGAAATAAGATACTTAGAGACTGATAGCAAGCCTAAAATGTAACTTGATATGAGCCACTGTGACCAGATAACGTTTGGTCACCTGGCTGTAGGCAGTGAAAGATGTAGAATAAAAAAAAGCACTTACTACCTTAATACTGACCTTCGGTATCCATCCGGCCTGGTTTGTCCTCCAGCAGGCTCTCTGTGCTCGCAGAGGTCTCCGAGTCCACGTTTTCCTCGTCAGAGCCTCGCTGGTCAAGCTCAGGTAAGCGGTAAGTGATGTCCTCCCTGCATCAAACACAGGCTGCAGCACCTCTGACACAAGCGCCTTTATGCAGCTCATGTTCAGAGGTACAGCATGTAGCCATTAACTATTAATGCTCATGCTATTTTCTCTCAGCTAGTGCTCTGTATTTTCCTTTTCCCCCTCACAAAGGCCTACAGAACAGTTAGATCCTTGTGGACAAAAGGTATCCTGCTTCACTACCTGTGTTGCCTCCAAGTGCAAGGGGCATGGCCTGACCAGGTTAAGGGGGACTTACTTCTCTTCTTTTATTGACTGTATGCGATCGATGAGAATCTCCTTCTCCCGGTTGTTGGCGTCAGAAGCGTCCTCTTCTTCGTGCACCGAGTCCAGCTCTGAGGTGCCACTGTCATTTCCTTTGACCTGAGAGCTTTTACTCTGCAAGACAGATTCACATGTAACACTTGTCACTCACAAGCAGCTACACCCAAGTTTCAGAGTGGAAGACAAGTGAGTAGGTCAAAGGAGAGACTGATGGAATTGATGGAAGAGCTGTTAGTTCCATACAAATGTTTCAAAAAGTATGAGAAAATTTCCTATTCACCTGATTTCCAGGATTTTGTTACCTTTTTTTGATATGTCAGGCTCAGCTTAGTTTTAGTAGTCACTTAATGAGTAACATTATTACATCCAATGTAAGTTACATCCAGTGTCTGTAAAATATCAGGTGATGACAGAACAGGCCAGCAGCCCTACATGCAGTCTGGGGAGGAAGTTGCACCAGTACATGCAGTCCTTATTGTTCAAAAGAGTGTTTAAAACTAAGTTATAACCAGTGTAAGTATTTTAGTCATGCAAGAGTACCATAAGAAAAACCCATGCACTGGAGCCAGGCAGTTGTACATACCAGCTTCCCCTCGTAAGGGGAAGAGAACCCAAGTTTTATAGGCCAGAGCTAGAGAGAGATGGAGACCAAATTCACTATATGCAGTTTCTGATCAGATACAGTTTGGTTTGTATTAATCAGTACAACAAAAACAAAGAGCAAGTATATTTTCCCTCTAGAATGCAGCATATTTTTGCACACCAGCCATCTCCAGAGTGAAGAAACTCTTCTGCCATGTCAGACAATCTTAGTTCCACTGACAGAAATACATGGGAAGAGATTTTGCCCAGTACAAAAGCAGATTCTCACCCCTGCACCTTTCACTTATCACAACTTCAGTGCAGTATGTTTAGCTCCTACCTACAGCTTTGGGCAGTTGTTTTTTTCCAACTGATTTTTGACTCACTGAACAGATGGACAGGGTAAGTAGCACTCCCTCCCAGGAAGTTGGTGTTTTATTTCAACACTTACCGTGTTCTGCCGAAGCAACGAGAGCCGTCGGAAAGCAAAGCTCTCTGCTGCTTCCAGCTGATTGATTTCTTCCATTTTTATCTTGTACTTCCTTATCTGCTCCTTTATGAGCATCTCTACACACCTGTGAGAAAGGCAAGACCTTATTGAGCTGCCTCATACCATGAAGGTTCTGAAACAACCATGGTGGGATGGGATGCTGCTCCTGCCTGGGGGTGTTTGTCACACACACGTGGCTGGAGTGTGACCACAGCATGCCAGCCCATCCCTCACAGCAGCACTGCACAGTAACAGGGTGAGGAGTCCAACCCAGCAGGCACAACAGGACAGGAAATGGTGACAGGCAATGGCACATGTTCCTCCTGGGATCACCAGAGCCTCCCATGCTGGCTGTACACAGTGGTGAGCAGACAGACATTACCACGGCTGCCAACAGCTCCTGCTGCTTCTACCTGTTGTCCCTGTGCTGGCACAGACTGGCAGAGACACAACGAGCCTGCAACTGCCCTTCTCCACCTCTGTGGCCTCAGAGGTCAGTAAGAAGTTACAAAAAGCTGTCACTTTTCAAACTCTTTTCCATTGGAGGCAGAGGCAAGGCCAGCCATGCAGTGAGGATGGTGAGGGGCTCTCACAGCCAGAGTTGCTGGAGGGTGAGGAGAACAGAGAGGGTCAAGGACAGAACCTTCTTCAGTTCAAAGAACAATGCAGAAGAGATCATCAGGGGGTTCCAAGTATGCAGGAGACAGCTTAATTCTATATCATATTATGCCTTGTATCTCAGCAAAATAGATGATTAGGGTACAAGCCCCCAGAAAAATAGATTATCTTGATGTAAAACACAAACTTGATATTTAAGACTTATAGATCATCCTACTTTATGCTTAGTAAAATGGAGACAGGTGGAAGGTCTGAGAGGGGTGTATGAACTGGCAGCACTGGCAAAGCTAGAATTCAACAACTCTTGAACCTCAGCTTCTCAGCTTGACATGAACAAAGCTGTAACAAATACAGGTAGTGGTACTGACCTTCCACCCCATTCCAAAACACTGCTTCTCCACAGACTGGCAAAACTTACATGGTTGTTTTTGAAACATCCTTCATGCTGGTCAAGGGGTCAGAGGTATCAGGACAGCGCAAGAGGCACGGGGCAAACACGATGGCCAAGGCATTGGGGGACATGCGGTTCACATCTTCTATTAAAGCCACTCTGAAATTCAACAACCAGGGAAAGAGATTTTAAGCAGCCCTTGCTAGAATACAAACACCCTGATCACACCTTGCCAGAGTTCCCAAATAACATGTCAGGAGGCCTCTTGGACACTCAGTATGTACAGCAGTCCAAAGAAGCTTTACAATTATCTCGTACCTACTAAGTAGACAACACTTCGTGTATCAAAGGATCAGGGAGTCACCCAGGTTAAGCTAGTCTGGTAGCTTCTCAAAAGCATGTCTGGTGATTCAGCATCTTCTCTTCAAAAATCCCATTTGCCCATGTTCAGAGGGCTGCTTGGAAAGCCCCCAGGATCCTTGGATAAGAGCAGCTCCTTTTACCAGCACCATTTATCCCTGCTCCTGGGTCTTGCACATTTTTATCCTCAGTTCACTACAAGCCTCCCTGTCTAAATCCTGGTGCTCAGATGATTCACCAAGGTTTTGAGAGCTACCTTGTCTTCAAAGTCTTCCTTACCTGGTTTGATCCAAATACACCAGGTGGTAGAAGTAAACACACACCTGTTTCTACTACCAGCTTCAATTCTTTCATTTCTAAACCAGCAAAATCTCTAAACTGACACTGAAGGTGTTTAACACTTTAGAAAGCTTCCAACAAGCATTCAGAATCAGTTTCTCTACAAATAAAGAAATTAAACTCATTACTTGACAAGATGGAAGATGAGTCGTTCCAAGGTATTATGATTTGCTTGTGGGAGCTGCTCCAGGACACTGTAAATGGCACAGAGTTGCTCCTGTTTCTCTGGCAGTTCTGCACAAAGGGAGGAAACACAAGATTGTAACTGCTGTGCAAGGCCAGTGGAAAGCTAAAAATTCCTAAATTCTGCTAAGTTTTACTGTCGTTTCATTTAGCAACTGTTATAACTGAATGTTAAAGTACCCCTCATGGCACTGCAATTATCCTGCATTTTCAGATGCTGCTGCTGTTAGCAATCATCAGGTGACACACTAAGACCTCCAACACTGTCTAGGGTGCATTAATTCTGCTGAAGTTAAACTCCTAGATTCTTTTGAAGTACCTATATATCCAGATCTGGTTTGGAATAACAAGAAGAAAAACCCTGCCTGAAAGAAAACTTTTTTCATATACTTATACAGTTTTTAGAAAGAGCTGCTGTAAGTGATACATTAAAAATAAAAAAAGAACGCTGAAGCAAGATCAAGTAAGCCAGAGGAGAAATTCCCTGGAAAGTATTTTATGTAAAATGTCTGAAATCATTGTTGTAAATACACTGTAAGGAGCTGTTTAGTCAGTGGGAGCAATTTAAGAATTTCTTTTCCCAAGGACACAATGAGTAAAGAAGAAATGTTTAAAGAATGGTTTTAAAACCTACCTACAGCTCTGAGAAAATCATTGTACTGAGCCGAGGTCATTAGTGGGTCTGGCAATTCCCTCAGCCACTGCTTAAGGATCCCTGTGATGGTGTGAATAGGGTAATTCTCCAGTTTCACTGAGTTTGGGTCTGGAAAGAAATGCTTTATTTGGAGCAGTTCATTCCTTTGATGCACACAATGAGACCCCATAGAAATAAGATTAGAAACATTCAAAACTCCTGTTCACAGAATCCAAATGGTAATTCAGAAGTTAAAAATAGGCAAAAGATAGTAATTTAAAGGTACTAAACAGCTTTTGGCAGCCAAAAAAAAAAAAGAAATACAGCCTGCACAGTGAGCAGAAAGCTGTTTTTAAACACTAAGAACTGACAGATACTTTCAGATAGAAGAGAATTGCAGGGAAAACTGATACCATGCGATGAAGTGCAAAGGGTGGACAACACTGCCTGACCTTCTTGCAGCAACTGCTTCAGCTCCTTCATCCGATTTGCTGATCCTGATTTCCTGTAGATGCCTTCTGTGTAGAGCCCGTGCATCTCCACGTACTCCAGCAGCTTCTCCATGACCACGGGGACAGAGTTCCTCTCGCTGGTCAGGGCGCTCACGCACACCCCGAAGTGCCGCGGCTCCGCGTCCTGCTCGCTCTGGGGTTGGCACAGGTGGGATCCCACTCTGAATTCCCCTTCCCAAGCCACAAAACGCCAGGCTCCCTGCTGCAACTGCCTTACACTGCCAGAAACTAAAGCTGAGTGGTTTATTCTGGCTTGCCACGGTATTTCTTTATCAGTTTGGCCAACACTGCACACATACTCTGTGAAAAGGGTTCCTAAATTAGCTCAAGCATCACCTCCTAGGAAAATGCTCTGTCTCTGCAAGTGCAGGGCCCCTCTCTGACTACAGACAGAGGAGGGAACTGTTTAAGCATTTTTTGTTCAGTGCCTGGACACTGACTGTTCATTTACTGAGAAATAAAGGCAGCATTTTGCATGCACCACTTCTGGTACCACAGAACCCCATCCCAGATCCACAGGCCTTACCTTTTTCCCACAGGAGGTACAGCTGCTCTGGATTTTGGACATGCACTTCTTGTGACAAGTCAGCTTGCAAACTAGAGAAAGGAGCAATTGTTACAAGCATCCAAATCACACTGAAACACTTTGCATCTTGAATTACCCACTTTCTTTGTGGCCTGTTCACCTGTAGCAGCCAGAGTTACAAGCAGTCTGCACCCCTGAGGTGTGTTCACTCACCACTGCACAGACAGGCCTTCTCCATGGGCCAGATGTAGGAGGAGCAGTGCTCACACGACTGCCGGATGCTCACTTGGTAGTTTGTGAACACGTGGCCATTGTGCTCTTCAATCTGGTGAGAGACAGCAAGGAACCAGTGAACTCTTTCTGCCTTTTAAAAATTATCCTTTTGAATAAAACCATCTACCCTATCTCAGGTTTTCACCGCTTATTTTACAATCACAGCAGAAAGCTTTCACCCTGAAACCAAATTTCTCCCCATCTTAAGGCAGTTAGGTTTGCTGGAACATTTCATAATTAACTTGCTGCCTTAAAGTTCATCAGTACAATACAATAGCTATAGTTTTGTTACTAATATTTAGTAGTTGTTTTCTTTGAAACAGCCCATGCTTGAGAAAGCTTTAGACTCTAAAAGAAGCTATGGACAAGCAAGAAAATGCTTGAGTACCACCTATCACTGCATGAGCAAGACCTCTACTTTGTGAAAACCAGTTTTATATTGTCACATCATAAAGGAGGTAAGTGAATGAGCATGCAAAACAAACCAGAATGTCAGTACAAAATCAAGCTCTTCAAAGGGTGTTTGTGTTCTGTGAGTGCACCTGAGGACTGGGATTATTGCAAGAACAAAGCACTTACTGCACGATCTTGTTTCCGTTTCTTCTTCTGGGCTTTGGTTTGCTGCAGTGGGAAACAAAACTGGCCTTAGTCTTTGAAATTCAGACATTCAGTTCCTTCTTTTTTTCCCCCTATTGAGTTTCCCAGACTTTACTTCACCTCCAGACATTCGAGACACTATCCTGCAGCTTCAGCTTGGTTTAAGGGTTGTCTGAGCTCACACTATCAACTTCCTAAAAACCAACTGAGCTCACTGCCTGATGACAAAGCAACTCCAGCTCTCAAACCTCCAGAGAACTCCTATGTTTTCACCAAAGAAAATGAACACTTTCAGATTCTGAAAATATTAAGTAAAAATTAACAATTCCATAAAGGTGTATCAGCAATCAGAATTTGTTACACACACGATGGGTGTATGGCAAGTGTTTCCCAAATAATAAAGAATGCCACAGAAAAGGTTTCTGGGGTAACACAGGTCCCTGAGGTTAAGAGAGCAGCAGTGTTTCACCATCCCATAAACCAGTAACAGAATAACTTTCATACCTTGGGCTGCTCAGATTCCTCTTTCTTTGTATAGCCTCGGATGAATTCATCCAGAAGGGATAGAAAGAGATTCAAAACCAGGTTGACTTCTTTCTCTTCCCTTTTTTTGGCCAGGTTTGTAACTAGGAGCTGGTAATTTTCCACCAGATCTTTATAGCCAACATGGATTTGTCCATTCTAAAGAAGGAAAAATACTTGTCAGACATTCCTTTTTGATACTGTGGAGACAGTTTCATATTTTCATGTACTTAAGTTCAGAGGTGAACAAGTACAGCCATGATCAAAGTCCAAGATAACAGCCCATGACAGAAACAAGTTAACACACTTCCCTCCTGCACTGTCCAACACCACTTGGCTGACACAGAGCAGTGTCAGAAGAATACTGGAAAAGCTGTTGGCTCCTCTCTTTGGTGTTTGAACACAGCAGCACTAAGAGGCTGAAGACAGCAAAATCCATCCATTTCTAAAAATAAGTTTATGGCTGAGTGAATGAGAAAAGGAAAACAAAGCAGGCTACTTGAGATTACAGCAGAACTGTAAAATGAGTCTAACATTCAGCTCGGAATTCTGTGCTGAGAACTGCTTTGTTGAAGAGCTGCAGGCCAAGCCTTTAACCTGCACACTCAAATCATTTATTGCCTGCCAACTTTCCTTTATTGAGACTTACTACTTACAGGAGCAGAGTACATGGTCTTGATGTTTCCTCTGAACTTCTCTGTGGCTTCAAAAAACAAACATTCAACAGCAGACTTCTGGGAGCGTAAGTCATTGATCTAGAAAAAATTACATCTGCATCAGATTTGGTTAAAAAAAAAAAGAACATCTGAACAGAGTTAAGCTTCAGTGGCTGGGCTTAGTCATCTGTGACCATTCCAATTATTTAAAACAACATTCTCACTTTTTTTTTTAATACAAGTTTTGCTGCCCAGTCACTTGTAAACAAAGAATGAACATGAATGCCCTGTATTGTATTTAATGCAATATTATGCATTCGGCAACTTGAGGAAAAGAATAGGAAGGCCCCTAATGCAGATCTAACTCAGTCAAACCATCCAATCAATTCCCTTTTGCTTTAGATTATAACACAAACTGGACCAGGAGGCTTTAAAACTACACAAGCAGCGAACAAAGACTTGAATTTTATCATGGCTGGGAGCCTTTCACCTTGTTTAGGAGGAACTCATCCAGGTGTTTCAGCTCATTGGCGTTTGCAATCTCCCGGACCATGGACGCGCGCCAGTTCTGGGACACGCTCGAGATCTTGCTGATCTTTATGGTTCTGTTCTTCTTTGCTTTGCTGCTCTCCTTCCCAGCCTGGGGGCGGCCTGGCTGCCCCGAAGAACCTGCCAAAGAAATGGAGCTGTACATTCAGGCAGGGTGAGGGAGTTCTGCAGCATTTGTTTCCTCGCAGAAGAGATGCACTGTGCTGAGGTTAAATCCCCAAACTCACCTTCTGAAACTTTCTGGGTTCCTCCCGTGTCTGTAAAGAGGACACAAGACACGAGGGAGAGGCCGTCTCCTTCCTCAATCACATCAGAACTCTCCTTAGCAATTTTCTTGTCTGGCTTTTTCCCCAAAAGTCTACGCAAAGGGCTTTTGAAAGCAGACCTGAATACAAAAGCAGATACAAGTTTGTCCCATTAATAATGGAAGCTGGCTCTGCCACAAGAACAGGCTCTTAACAATAACCCACAACAGGATTCACAACTATGAGGAATATTTAAGGCCCAACCAGCAGAAAAACTGAGCAGCACAAAAAAACGAAAGACAATGTGAAAGCACTCCTGGACTTTCTGGTATTTCCAAGATCAGAGCACTACCTTCAGCACACATAGACAACACCTCACATATCCAAAACATCACTTCTGGCTCTGGAAGTGCCTGGGCTGCAGAATGCCAGAGGCTGGAGCAGGCCAGGGAAGCAGCATTACATGCTTGCTGGGTTCTTCAGCTTTTTCTCTTGGTGTTGTGTTACACTACATGAACCTTTAATCCCAGCTGTAAGTTGGTTCTTATTTTAAAAAGAAGCAGTTCACAGAAAGTGTTATGCAAGAAGCAGAGAATCTGCCCCTCAGCAGGGTCAGATATCACACTCAGAGCAACATGAAGCAGCAACACAGCCACTCATGTAGCTGATGCCAACTTGTGCCTCTCCACAATCACAGTCTCAAGGTGCCCAGCTCAAGTACCAATGGAAAATCTCTTTTTTTTTTCCATTTTCTCAAAGACAGGCCAGTCACACACACAAGCCATACTTGGCATCCCCTTGCTGACTGGCTGGCTGCACAGGAACAGCCGTGTCCAAGGTAGGGAAGTGGTCACTGGGCTTCTTCTGCACAAGGTATTTCTTGTTGCCTTTTTCTTCTTCAACTGGATCTGGTGATTGCTGCAGGAGAGAGGAGGAGTCCAAAACTGCATTTTGAGCGATACAGATTCTTTAAATGGTTTTAAAAACTAGAATAGTGAAGTTTTGCTTCATCAAGACAAAACACTTCACCTAATACATATTAGCTTCCTAATACAAGAGCCAAGTATATTTAATGCCTTGATCAAGGATACATTTATTAAAAATTAACTTTTCAAATTACTGTATAATATTTCCTGATGGTTGTTTTTACCATCAGGGTATCAAGCAAAAGAAAATCAGCCTGAAGGAACACAGAAACACACTACAGATAATTATTCACAAATCTTTAATATAAACAATGATAATTGCTGATATTATATAAAAATATAAACAATATATTACACATATATAACAATACATTACAATATAAACAACGTTTATAAACAATGATAATTAAGTATAAATATGCACCATAGCATCAGTACCTGGTTCATGGCAACAGTCTGGGCCAGTGTTGAGAGGTCACTTAATGAAGCTGAACTCCCCTTCTTCCTGTAGTAAGATGAATTTCAGAATACATATTTTAATAAAGTCTGTGGCCTCTTCTCATCTTTTAAATAGCCCACATATCCACACTACATCTGAGCCAGAATCCTGATTAGCCCTTGCAATTTACTTTTAAATGCAAAATGTACTGGAGAAGTGTAAAAGCATGGGAATGTCAGATTTCCTGCCATACCAGAGGGATGATGCTTGCAAGCTGCAGGTCACTAAAACCTTGTTTTCAATGGGTAAAAGACACATGAAAATAAACTCCAGACACTATTTCAACTAATGCACCGACTCTCCATTTTAATACAGCCAGGCAGGCTTTGCATCTTTTGTAAGCTTCTGAAAACATTCTGCCCATACAGATTCACTGCAGGAATGGGTGCCAAGGAAAAGCAGGAGTTGTTCACAACTCCATCTGCTCCCATAACGTGGCCCAAATGTACAGGCTCTCAGGAGATCTCCATCGATTTTTAAACGTTACAGATATCTGTTTACTGTGAAATGAAAGAAAGGGAGCTGCCCTTACTCTAGCTGATCCTGAGGAGACTTATCCACACGTATCCTTCCATCCAATGACTGACTCAGCACATCGTTCTGGCCAGCATCAGACTGCCTCTTTCCTTTCCACTTCTCTCTCTTGTACTTTAGCTTCTCTGGGTCATCCACATATCTCTGGATTGCAGAAGAAGTGGGGCTGTCCAGCTCTTTGGCTGCCCTCTGCCTCCTGTTTCTATCTGCCCAGCAGTCAGCAGGGCCCTGAAAGCTGTCACTGGCAGACAGCGTGTTGCGCACAGTCAGCGCGAGATCTGTCGGCCTTTCAGGGCAGGTAAAACTTTGGCTGCCTTTTATTTGGTTATTTTGATTCCCTTGTGTTTTTGTTCTATCAGCTGCCGTGTCCTCTGCCTCTGACCCAAGTGGGTGCTCAGGAACAGAACCACTTTCTTTTCTCTCACTTGATGGTGGAATGTCTGAAAGAGCTTTTTCTTCGCTTGGACTTTTCTCTCCCTCGCTGCTTCCCTGAAGGACATTATCTTCTTGTGCTGTGGATTTGTGCTCCTTCTCTGGCTCTGGAGAAGTTTCCAGGGCCTCTTCAGAAGCAGTTAGCTCCTCGTGGTACAACGCAGACGGTGCTTCAAAGGACAGGAGCATATGCTTGTTCTGCAAGTCGTTGTGTTGCAGCCCCCTCTGCCGACGGGATTCCCGCTTCTCCCGGCTGTTGGTTACTTTCTCCGAGCCCTCCATCGTCTGCTTCTGGGGCAACGTGGCTTTCTCAGATGAGCTCAGGTCTTCAGCTGGTTCATTTTGAGCTTGATCTTCATCCTCAACAGCCTGAGCTGGCTCTGACTCGTGTTTCACAGGCAGCTCATCTGTTGCTGGCTCACTCTGGTCATCCTTGCTTGTGTCATCCTCTTTGTCTTCATCTTCCTGCATTTCTCTCTGTCTTTCTTCAGCTTTCTGCTTTTCTAGAACAATTTTCTGATATCTGTTAAGAATTTTTAATATGAAAACACAAATCCTTAATGCCCAGGGGTCAAAAAACCCACCAACTGCTTAAATGCAGCCCAAATAGCAATACAGACCCAAATTACACCTACAGTCTCAGGGGACTGCAGGGAGGTGTCTGCTTGTCAGGACTGGCAGCACCAGAGCAGCTCAGCTGAACAGAGCTCAAGTCCTGAGCACTTACCCAGTGTCCACACTCCACTGACCACCTGATACTGACTGAAACATCACATGGCAGTAACTACCTTAAAGTTCATACAATCCCAAAATGGTTTGGGATGGGAGAGACCTTAAAGATCATCTCATTCCCACCTCCCTACCATGGGGATGGGACACCTTCCACTATCCCAGGGTGTTCCAAACCCCACCCAACCCGTCCTTGGACACTTCCCTGGGCAGCAATTTACCAAGTTGTTTACTAAGTCACCCCAACACACAAACTGAGCTTGGCAGGTGAAGCCAGGTGATTAAATGGATGTTTTCATGCCAGGTTGCCCCTTCCCCTTTACCTCTTACGCTGCAGGTACCCCCTGACCAGGGCCTGCAGGAGACAAACTCTCCTCCTGAGCTGCAGGAAGCGTTTCCGCTGCCGGTGCCGCCTCCAGGCCGCCTGGATCTCGCTGGCAGCGTTGTTCCTCTGCACAGCCACCCTGACACAGCGGGAGCGCCAGCACTCCTGCAAAGGGAGGCTTCTCAAGTGAGGGAGGGACCCCTCAAGGTGGGCAGTGTTACATGACACTGGTTGGTTGGTTGGTTGTTGTTAGGAAAATAAGGTTGGCGATTCTCGAAGATACCTGTAAAAGAACGGCTGCCTGCCGCATCCTGAGAAAGCGTCTCCTTTCCAAAACCATCCTGAGCCAGCTCTGAAGGAGGATGATTTTCCTGATCACTTCTTTGTGTAGTGTATCCTGTAGTATCTGCCGTTCAGCCTCTTTCATAAAAACCTGTTCAGTTAAAGGAAAGTTCATCAAGGAGCAGTTAACAGGAGCCTTTCAGCCCCACTGGAGCTATTAGAGGATAACAGATGAGGTAATGGGTTGGTACCACTGCACCAAACCTTACTGGGCTGACAGCTTGCCCAAAAAATAAAAGTCCTTTTAAATCTCAGAGTTTGGATTCTAAAACTTGTCCTTAGAGCCTTCAAATCACAGAACCCTTCTAAAATACAAACACTGCCCTGTTTGACAAATGCCAATAGCAATGATTTCCAAAACTATCTATATAACATGGATTTGTACTGTAGTCAAGAAACCAGGTTGGCAACAAAACCAAGGGGTCAAGTATAACCTCTGCATCACCACTTGCAAGAGATAAAATACCAATTTAGGTACAAAAAGCAGAGAAGTGTAACACTTGTAAATGAACTGCACTGAATTTTGCAGTGTACAGCAGGGTTTCTTACTGCCTTACAGAAAGTTTCACAGACCTTGGTCTTCCCTATTTGATAGTAGTTTTCATTCAGTTTTAGTTTATTCAAATAAGCACAAATGTCTTCCTTGGAGGCTTTGGCATTTTTGGGTAGTAACACCTGAAACTGGTCGATGAATTCCTGTAAAATGCAGAGCCAGCAAGAGATCAAAGTTAGAAGGCAACTCCCAAGTTTAGAGTTCTAGCTTTAAAACAGAAATCTATTTAAGACACTTAAGCTACAGGGATCTGAAAATACTTACCTCTCACTCCAAACTGAGCTATTTTTCCTTGTAAAATGCAGGCTACAGTCAGCCTCGTGTTAACAGGAAAGATCACCTGGATGTGATCTCTAAACCTACACAGAGTTTTTTACAGAAAACTAATTCCCACATAGAGAGCACAGCACAGTGCAGCAATAACTGACTGCTCTCAGAATGTTTTCCTTCATGCAGCTAGGAAGAATTTACTGGCAGATGACTCACAACAGTTTAACTATCACTTTTTGCTGCCTCTCTCAAAACTAGAATGCGTTTTTACAGCTCACCCCAAGCGGTCAGGAGCCTCATATGAAGAGACACAAAAGACATGTTTCAGAGAGCAGATATTCCTGAAAGCACAATCCTTTTCAGTTCCCACTGTACCTGGAATGTGTATTTGGCACTGTAGCCAGACCTCCTGATCCGCACAGTTTCCAGCATGCCCGTGTACCGTAACTGCTGCAGCACCAAGCTCTCATCAAAGAGCATCTCCTTCTGGAAAAGATCAGCAGAAAACAGCCAGTGAGAGCCTGAGGAGCCCAGCTGCTGTGGTAGGCACAGCAGATGTCTTTGCACACCTTGGTTACCTTTCACTTGCACACAGAGTGATAGTGAACAAGCTGAAAGAGATTCCAAGGCTCGTGGCCTGGATCTCAGCTCGGAGGCAGCCTCACCTTCTCTGCATTGGAGCGGATGCAGCGGATGAAGAATGGCTCAGCTCTGCCCAGTGTCTCCAGCAACTTGTTAAGTGAAGCCTGAAATGAAAGTCACAGAGGTTTTTCTTCAGGTATCAGCATTTTAAATGGTGTTTGACAGCAGGAATTCTGCCTCAGGAATCAGGTTGTTTTGGGTCTCATGGCTTTACAAAACCCACACAGACCCTTCCATATTGCTCAGCACATCCCTGTATTTGGTATTTGCTTTTAGCTCTTCTCAAGAGAATTTAAAGCAGGGTTTGAACATGCTCTCACAGTAGCACTAGAATCTGTATATAAAGATTATCAGTACAGAGAACTGACACATTTCATGCATAAATGGCATCTCAAAATGTACTCTGACTTTAATCAAGTAATATACCCCGCTTCAAAAAAAACCTCAAGAATCAATCCCACTTGGTTTTCCACGCAAGACCAGCCTAGATCAGCCCAGGAGGGCCTGTTCCTGGAGTGTGTCACCCACCTGGAACTGGGCACTTATGCTGGGGGGTTTCTTCTTCTTGTGCAAGTGCAAAAGGGACTTCGTAGTCCGATCGTGCAGGGTCATGCTCATGATGAGCTTCAGAGACTTGGAATCCAGCAAGTTCTACAAAAAAGTTTTCATAATCAACAAAGTGCAAGTCTTTCAACTAAAAGGAAAATATTTTGTCTGAAATGAGTCAGAATGAAACAAGCTAGCCAGAGTTCCACATTCAGTGGCATGTTACCTTTCATGATTATTTCTATTTTGGGCAAAAACATTTCTGAAGAGTGAAACTGCTTCACTGCCCTGTCTCAAGAGTGTAAGGTGAACAAAGGGAATCACATAATCACTGGATGTGCCTTCCCTCACTAAGAAGTGACTTACTGCTTTTATGGCATCTCCATATCTGTCTAATTAAACAATTCTTATTGAAGTGAACATTCACCTATTTTTTAGCTTGTCAAGATAAATAACACAACTTTCCTACACTATAAAACAATTCTGAAGTGAGTTCTGTCAATCAAAATTAAATTCACAGTGCAAAAAGCCCAAACCAAAAAGAAATCTAAATTTTCTGATTACCTTGGGAATGATCTGCTTTTGCTTGACACCTCTACTTTTCCTGTTGAAATATTGAAGATAATTTAAGAAAAAAAATACACATGATTTTTGATTTTTTCAGCAAGCCATAAGTTGGTGCAATTTATGAGGCAAGGTGAAGGACAGAAGAAAATGAGCACAACAGCACCAGGGTGTGTTCATGCGCATCTCACAAGTGATCAATGCAAGGAAATGCAAACTGCTCTGCAACAAGAACTTTTTATTTTTCTTAAATAAATTCTGTAGGTATTGGAAGCTTTCAAAAGTGAAACACTACCTCTGAAGTTAAAGCTATTCAAAACTGCATTGCTGTACAGGCTACTGTAGTGTGAGTTATTCTCTTTAGTAACTGTATGGTCATTAAACTCATTTTAACACAAAGGCACTATCAAATAAAAATACTCAATTCAGAAGTTACAGCTGCTACAGGAGTCACAGAACCTCTGTGAAAGCACACAACTGCTCCCAGGAGGGCAATGCATGTCCCAGCACCAGGAACTCTGGAATGTCTGAGCAGGACACACACCTCAGGCACAGCTCTCATCCACACACACAAGGTGAAGGAGTGGAAGCTCTCAGAAAGAAGGCTGCAGTTCACATCCTGCTGGTTCTATGCATGTTAACTCTGTGACATAGAGCAGGTTCCTGCTCTGAGCCACCCAGTTTACTTATTTTACAGCAGAGCACTGATTCATTTCCTTATGCATAGAACTGCAGATGTAAAGACTCCAAACCAGGAATACACCCAGCACCAGCACCCTGAATTTCAGGAAATATTTCTCACACCTTGTGGGAGATCTCACTATTGAATATTTTGCAACAACAAGCTCATACTACATGGGGGTTTTCAAAGCAAGTTCAAATGAGAAGTAGGTTTAACTTTCAGCTAATGCAATGAAGCAACAAGGTGTTCTCTACAGCTTATTTGCAGAAGGAGTGTTTTATTTTTAGTTGCCTTATTTAGTGTTTTTCAAAAGACAAATCTGGGACAAGCATCCTTTTTAGGGACTGGAATAACTGCTTGGTTCTTGTTGCACTTTCAAAGCAATACCCAGAGCACTCACAGGAGGTGGGAGCGGTGTTGAAGCTGACTGAGGGACCGAAGCAGCTCACAGGGATCATCACCCTGCCAGGGCAGTCCTTTAATACTGGCGATGATTTGTTCATGCATGTCTCTAAAATGATCCACAGCAAAACACAGGTGGCAAACAGAGACACACAGCCATGAGAGAGGAGGGGAAAAAAGGAGTTAAAACCCCAAAAGGTTCCATCACCAAGTGTGCTCCAAAATGTAGCAGGTCAATCCCAGGCTACTTTTTCCTAAACATGAATGATTTTGATGACAAGTCAGCACTTTCTACTCCATCAGTGCTCTAAAATTTAATTGCCAGAGTCTCATACCCAAATTACTTTCTGATTCTACCTTTTCATGTAAATTCTTGAGCCATCAATGCAGAAAATGGAGGGAAATTTAGCAAAATGCACTTAACAGGCAGGGAATCCTCCTGGTTAAGCCAAGAAACCTTTTCAGGTAGATTTAAGCTTCTTTATAACCAAAAGTAAACATTTTTATAGAGAGATTTGACCACTAAAATGAGGCTACTTAAACAGACCTACATCAGAAACGTAAGTAATAAACAAGCTGTTAGAGGGATGCTTGAAGAAATTTTGGGTTTTATTTCCATTTCAAACTTATTCACGTTTAGCTTTTCAAAGTAAGCCTGGGATGGTCCTTAATTCGTGGCATGTTCCATTCTTCAAGCATGCACTGTGCTTGTCAAGTGCTGTGTTCTGGCATAGAACTTACCTTCTTTACTCTCCAGAGGGGCACAAACCAAAAATAACAGAAGTGTAAGAATCACTTCTGACTCTTAGATGCTCTCCCCATTCTGAGCTGCTCACAGAGGCAGCAACATTCTTACACAGGGTTGCTGCTTCCCTGGGTACCTCTGAACTTTTCTGAGTATCAAGATTTAAGATATCTCAAGGAAACAGATCTGGTAAGCTGTGACCAATCCTTTCACCCAAATTGGATATTTAGTTCTTTGTTTCCCCAAGTGACAGAGGCTGTCCAGGATGCAGCAATTAGGAAGCTGCATGAAGTCACTACTTTAAGTGCTCCATGGCTTCACTGTCACCCAGAGCACACTGAGAAAGTCATTGTGTCCTGGAAATGTGCCTCCCTGGCCTGGGAGTTCAGGCCTTTTGCTACTTACTTCTTGTTCTCACAAAAAGAAATGATGTCTTGAAAAGCATTTATATCGAAATCCTCAGAACAATCAAATGAGAAATCGAGCACTGAGTGGCTGCAAAAGGAACATGTACAAAGCCTAAATATCCATGGAAAGGCAAATCTCCCTATAGAGATACAGTTCTGTAAGACTGGCCCTGCCTCTGCCCCATTCAGTGACCCAGATTGGCTGCACAGGAGCACACAATGCTAAAAGCTGCACACACCAACCACAGAGAACTCAAAAACCCAGTGGTAAATGGAGCTGAGCCTGCCCCCAACATGTGGTGGCATTGGGTCTTACATAAAATAAGCTAGAGTGTTGTTTTGATGGTATTAAAAAAGGCCAAAGAAAACAAGACAGAAGAAACAAAACTTGCTTTCCTCATTGAAAGATCTAGTTGAGATCTGATGTATGAAAATCCAACTCAGCAATTCAGCTTTTCCCTGGGGGGGTTAAGGATGTGTTTCTCACCGATAAACTTTTTCTACCGGCGTATTCGATCTCTGGAGTTCTCCAAGGGGAACTCTGGGTCCTTGACGTACCACTCCTGTTAGGAAATCACCAAAAAATTGTATTTGGACAAAGATATGAGCAGGCAAAAAACCCCAAACAAACCACCAACTTTAGCAAGCAAAGTAACCATCCAAGGGCCTGGAGGTTTTATCCAGTCCTTTATCAAGCTCCCTTCTCCTAGAAAGGAAGTGGCAGCTGCTCAAATTTAGTAGGTAATCCTGAATACTCATTTGATATTTCACAGAGGTCTAAGAAGATGAAAACTAGTGATAAGTTGAGAATACGGGAACTACTATCACCTCCAACTTTCACAAATAGGCCTCCAAGCCTGCTGGAACTGCTGCACTGACTGGAGGGGGAAAGCTGAATGACCTCATATAAGAACAGACAATTTCCTCCATGTCTGAGTGTGGAAATAGTTTAATATTCAGTTTGCCTTTAGCACCAAAGATAGTGTCTGGTTGACAAGGTTTTGCCACAAACTCATTCTGCCAGCAGAGCAATTGCAGAGTATTAAGTGTTTTCAGAGTAGTTTTCNTGGGTCCTTGACGTACCACTCCTGTTAGGAAATCACCAAAAAATTGTATTTGGACAAAGATATGAGCAGGCAAAAAACCCCAAACAAACCACCAACTTTAGCAAGCAAAGTAACCATCCAAGGGCCTGGAGGTTTTATCCAGTCCTTTATCAAGCTACAGTACTTTGCTGCTCAAACTCCCTTCTACTAGAAAGGAAGTTGCAGCTGCTCAAATTTAATAGTTAATCCTGAATACTCATTTGGTATTTCACAGAGGTCTAAGAAGATGAAAACTAGTGATAAGTTGAGAATACCAGAATTATCACCTCCAACTTTCAAAAACAGGCCTTCAAGCCTGCTGGAACTGCTGCACTGACTGGAGGGGGAAAGCTGAATGACCTCATATAAGAACAGACAATTTCCTCCATGTCTGAGTGTGGAAATAGTTTAATATTCAGTTTGCCTTTAGCACCAAAGATAGTGTCTGGTTGACAAGGTTTTGCCACAAACTCATTCTGCCAGCAGAGCAATTGCAGAGTATTAAGTGTTTTCAGAGTAGTTTTCTGTGCCATCCTTGCCATTCCCCAGCCCTACCTGCCATTTCTCAGCCACACCTGCACCTCTGAGCCTTACCTGGAGCTCCCCATGCCTTACCTTGCAGTTTCCCATGCCTTATCTGCACTTTTCAAGCCCTACCCGCAGTTTC
>VYXD01004146.1:33399-57043 GCA_013397195.1 Hylia prasina | reverse complement strand
TCCCTGCTCCATCCCCGCCCCTCCCAGCCCCACCTGCCGTTCCCTGCTCCATCCCCGCCCCATCCCCGCCCCACCTGCCGTTCTCTGTGCCCTCTCGCGGCCGGCCTGGGCGAACACGGCCATGGCGCGGATGGCGGCGCGCAGCACGGCCCAGCGGAACACGGCCACCGGGTCCATCCCGATCAGCTCCCGCACGAAGGCGCTGTCGCTGCTGCGCAGCAGAGCCACGATGTCAGGTCTCATGTAATCCATGTTTTTCTCCCTGAAATCCTGCAAAACAGGCACGTGGAACCACATCTCACAAAAGCTCCCTGTTTCGTTCATTCAGAATAAAAGTGAGGGTTACCCTTCCTGTCCACACCACCACCCAAAAGACAAACCCAAAGTACCTCTGAGAACCCTTCTGATCCAGCCCATTCCCAGTAAATCTTCTACATCCTGACAATAAACTCCCAGAAAGACAAGGAATTTTTTTTGTCCCCATCACATCTACCACGTACTTTGATCTGGTATTTCACTTTGCCAGCAAAGTGGCGAATAATAAAAGCAGGCTCCATCACTGGGGTTCCCACAAAAAACTTGTTCTCCTCATGCTGCTGTTTGAATTTTGCCAGTAGAGTTTGGTTGGTGGCATGTGGAAAACTGGGAATACAAGACAAAAGAGGTCAGCTGTTTCTCAAATACAGGTATGTTTATTAGGGTGACAGAATGAACACTTACTGATCCTGGTAAGTATTAATTGTCCAAGATCTCTACACCTGCTTTGAATTTTAAAGGTGGGCTCAATTTCTGGACCCAAACCAAGCAGCTCCACACAAAGCAGAACATTCTGAGGTTTCAAGTGTACGTCAATGTTTCCTCCTGCTTCACCAGCCAACTTTAGTTAGCACCACATTAACTATTTACCACACTTGCTACTTAATGCTCCAAAGACTTACAGACATGCATTTCACTCTAATTGCAGCCACAAACGTGGAAGTTCCTAAGTTTGCATAAGCCAAAGTTCAGTTTTAGCATCAATGTATATTACCACCATACTGGAGTCATTGGAAGCAAGCTCCAGTGTAAATCATACTCATAAATAACCCCTTGCTTCCCACAACATTCCTCTTTTTTCAAGGGCTGTATTTCTGTTCCCTTTCACAGTCCTTCCCTCCCCTCTGCCACACACATTTTTTCACAAGATGTTTGTTGCTTACTTGCTTTCTTCATCCAGAAGATAGAAGAGGCCAGTGGGCTTCTTGCTGATTAAGTGAATGCAGGCCACATTATCAGTATAGTCAATATTGTGCCAAGTGATCCCTTCACTCTTATATTCCTCCTGTGTAGCTCAAGAAAATTCCCTTATCAGTACAGTGCCCTGACCTTTGATGTCCTGTGGTCTAAGTGCTTCAAACACAGCCTTGGACATCTACAGCAAGTGGAGTTTGTTAGTTCAGGCAACAGAGACAAAAATAAGGAGGATTTATAAGTCAGAACAGAGAACAGACACAGTGGCACAGATCAAAGGTCCTCAGGCACGTCACTCTGCAGGGTCTGTTTGGGGTAAAACTATTTCAAAACCAAAGCTGTGAAAGGAATGTTCTGCTGTGCTCTGCCTTTGAGCAGTCAGCAGCCTACGACCCTGGAGTCAGACATCACATCCACAGCACTCCAGTAAAACTGGGCAGACACAGAGGAGCTCAAGTCTATTTTCTCTTCCATAATTTTTGTATTATGGGAAATGAGAATAGTTAAATATCAAGTTCCAGAATTTTCATATTGCACCGTCAGAGGAAAAAACAGAAGTTTCAAAACAGGCTGTTAAGGCCGACACAACATCAGCACCAGAACTCCCCTAAGGAAGCAATGGATATTGCTTAGGCTCAGAACATTTGGAGCTCCCTGACAAGAGCACATGAAGCTCTTCTGCTGAAGTGACAATCCCTCAAATGCTTCCCAAGACAAGCTTCCCACTGAGATACAGAAGCAAAAGACCAGATTTTCTTAATGCTGTAAGTACCCACAGAAAAAAGCTAATGATAAGGTAATAAAGCAAAAGAATGATAAAGTAAAAAAAGAATCACACAGAAAATTAAAGAAGTTTTATGTTTAACAAAGGACAAAGAGCACCTCTCATGTTCTGGATGATGATGATGATGATAAATGCATTATTTTTAAGTAGGTGGAATTCAGTCTGCCCAACACAGTGCACACCGTGTTACAGAACTGAAATACCATCTTCCACAGACAAAAAAGCCTTTCTTTAAAAAGATATAGAGATCCCCCTGAGGGCCCTCAGGCTGCAAGAGATACAGGAAATGGGTCATTCAAGGATTAAGCTTATTTGGAAAAATGGCATTAGAAAAAAAAGAAGACAATGTAACTATTTATTCTGGCCAGCCTGGATAGGCAATTCTGTCCTAAGTTACAAAACAGGGACCTCAATATTATGTTTATACACAAAGTTTGGATGTTTGGTAATTTTATTTTCTTTAAAACGCTTGCCTGAAGTTGTTGACAAAGTACCACATACTGGAGAATGACTCCTTTCAGCAGAGTGACCTGAGAACCACACTTCTGCACAAAGCAGGAAAAAAGCAAGTCTGGAGCAACCCCCCCTCCAAAAGCCAGTGAAGGAACAGGATCTGTTGGCTCCTGCAGCACTCAGAGTGCTCTGTCAGATGACACCATCTGCAAACAAGTCAATCAACACATGCCAGTAACACCAGGATTTCAGAACCACTGCCAGGATCAGAGCAGAGTTGTATCCCCTAAATGCAGCTGGGTGGGAGAAGCAGCAAAGACTGGTTATTAAATACTCACAGACTGATAAAAATAAGAGAAGCTGTTTCCCAACCATTCAAACAAAAACATCTGAATCCAACCCCTCACCTACAGGCTTCCAATACCAAAGTTCACAGTTTTAGCTGACTTCTGTCTGGGATCACCTGAATGTTATCTCAGTTTTTGCAGTCAAGCAGAAACTTAGTGCCAGCCCTCTGAAGAAAGACCCCATTAGTACAAAAACAAGCAATAGTGAAAGAAGAAATTTTAAAAGTAAAGACTTTCAGAAATATTCAAGCAATTATGCCACGGGGTTTTGCAGAGTAAAGCCTAAGTTTGCACAATACACAAACACTTGATAAAAACAAGTTTCACTTCAGCCACTCATGGTTCTTACCTGCTCCAATTTGAAAATGTGCTGATTGAAATAATACTGAAGTTGCTCATTTGCATAATTTATACAGAACTGCTCAAAACTGTTGGTTTCAAAGTCTTCAAATCCAAATATATCCAGTACACCAATGGACAGACACTAGAAGAAGATGTGGAAATCTAGTTACCAGTCTGTCATACAGTGCTGTAACCCCCAACAGATAAACAGTCCAGAGAGCACTGCAGTCTGTACTGAAAGATTTTAAATATTTAATAGTTCTGTCTACTGTGAAAACAGAGATGATTAAATACTACCAGGAAATTTACCATGGGCTTGAGAAGTATCAAAATTTATCCCAGATATCACAACTCACCATTTCCAGCACTGACTGTTAGGTCCAAACACACAACTGCTTGCAAAGATTGGTTTTGTGAGACACTTACTGTAACAGATTCCTCCATGTCCTTCTTGTTAAGGAGTGCATGATTGATCCGCAGGACAATCCAGTCAAACAGAGCACTGTACAAGGACTTTGCCATGGAATCACGAGCTGTTATTGCCTGCAGATCAAACAATCTTCAGAACTTCGTTTAAAAAAATAATTATTTCTGTGTCAAACCAGTGTCACTCACAGGTTACAACCCCAGCAGGCACAATATGCCTTTAATTCAAATTTCTGACTTTCCAACCATCCCTCACAAAATGTCAAAGTGTACCATAATAGCTTTTTTAATCCAAAAAAGCAAGTTTCAGTTATTTAAAATCACTCTACAAGTGCTCTTTTACTCACCTCATTGAGACTATATGGCAAAATAAGCTTATCATTAGCAGTCACAGTTTTTCTTTTTGTTAGCACTTCTACCAGGATTTCCCGTTTAACCTTCAAAACAAGAGAGAACAAGAGCTGCTGTCACCATCAAGCTCCTCAGTGAGTTATGTGACTGCAGCAGTGGACATACAACTTCTTCAGAGAAGCTCTTTGACAACAGCCACATTTATCATCCATCAGTAGCTTTACAAGTCCTACAACTTGTTTAAATTATCCTGTTTACATTCATTCAGATACTCCCCTGTGGTGGCTAAGAACACACCTACACTGAATCTATTCTTCTCATCTCTGTGACTGGTGAGTCAACAAATTCTATTTCCTACAGAAATATAGGTTATACTATACTAGGCTATAAGGTTATACTCATCTCTAACCCAAATAATCTCACTAATTTCATGTTTCCCCTCCCATAAGATAAATTTTGTGGCAGTATCACAAAGGAGATTTAGATACAGCAATTGGGATATCCCAGTGAAATGCTGGGGTAGAACATGACAAACAGGTGTATCACACATTAATGCTGAAGACAAATACTCTACTTTCAACAGCTGGGAAAGGATGTCCAACACTTCAGGAGGTCCCACGTCCAAGCCTTCATCCCGACCTGTGGCTTTCTTCTTGTATGTGACATTGCCCAAATACAGAATAGCTGAAAGTATTGAAAAGATCCTAAGGAAGAAAATTTGAATGATGTCAGAATTTTCTTATGGGAGTTCATTATAACAGGTTAGCAGACCTAATTCTGCCTCAAGAATTAGTCTGTGAGCTCTCAAACACTCAGCTCTCCTCGTTCTCTACAGAACTACATGTGATTCCAACTGCTCACTGCAATCCATGAACAATAACTGCCAGTAACAAAAGCTTACAGAATTCCACTTACTGTTTCTTTGTTGCTGAAAGGAAGCCAACCATCTCCATGGCTTGTTTTAATCTCTCAAATTCATGTCGGAGATCTTCCCCATCTTCAATTTTCAAGTTATGCTGCAAAGAGAAATCCAAAACAAGGCAAAGAGTGAAACCCAAACGTTACAAGAAGTCCAGTATGGTCTATTCTCCATCCTTTCATCTTTGACACAACACACAGACAACCCTTTTCAATGCATTGGTAAATCACAGATTACCTGGTTGAGGTAGAAATAATCTTCAGGTTGCTTGAGGTGAAATTCTTTACGCTCGTCCTCATTGACTCCAAGTAGCAAATAATAAAAGACATGGTAGTTCCTGCAAAGTCAATACATTTCTCTCATGAAAACATACTGGATTTTTTTTATCCTATGTAATTCAGATGCTCTTAAACTGCTGCATTAATTTTAACTCTCTTGGAAAACTATATTTCTCTCTTACCTTTCATCTTTCTCTTGAGAAACCAGACGAGATTTTTCAAGCAGGTATTTTTCAACCACAGCCCTAAAGAGCCACAGAAAATGAAATAAGCATGAGGGCAAAAAGAAAAGACTTCAGAAAACATCAGACAGCAACTGCCGAGAGAGTTCAAATAATGAGATCTGGACTGAAATGTGGAAGAGAAGAGCTTAGACACTACCTTAAAACTAAACCAAGAATTTCAGTAGACCCTATATTGTGACTGGAACAAAGAAATACCCAAGGAACACCTCTCTGCAGTGCTTGGGTTTAGTGCAGCTAACTTAAAACAGGCAGAGCAAGCAAGGAAGGTCCTGATGAAAATTGCCACCAGAAACAAGACCCACAGAGAGGTAACAATGTGTTATCCTGGAAGATTAACACTTATCTGACAAGGTATGCCAAGGCAAGACCACAAAAACAGCCCAGATATCTGATTCTCATCCCAACAAATCTGCTGGATTTTTATGTCAGTGGAGACATCAGCCCAGAATGGAAACCAGCCACCAAAGCCCCTACAGGGTGACAAAGTAACCTAAACAATAATTTCAAGTCCTTGACAAAGGGTACAATGATTGAGGACAAAGTTTGAGCACCTTTTTCTCAGGCTGAAGACAAAACAAGTGTATTCAAATTCCTGTGCTAGTGTGACTGGGTCTGAAAATATGTTAAATTTGTCCAGAATAACTCTCGAGGCACATGTGGCACAGAGTTCCCAGTCATTCATATTATTGCAAATGAGAAGAAATCCAAAGAATTCAAACACTGGAGCATAAAGGTCAGGGATTGCTCATGACACTCCACAGTCCCTCAGAACCAGCAAATGTAGGCATTAAATATCTCACATTTTAAGACCTTCAGATATAAGCACACACAATTGATTAAGTAATGTTATAGCTTTCTTTATCTCTCTGATGTATAAACTGTTTCTTTGAAATGGCTTCCTCAAATCTATTTCACTTCTCCCCAGTCTTAAAAATTCAGATCTTCTGTTTTTAAATGCAAAATGGAGAGGGTGTTATGCAAAAGCCTTCATTTAGCATGAAGGTAAAGATACAGCAGCAGATTCTTAACCTGAGCCAGCTCTACAGAAAAGTCAGAATATTGTGCATCACCTGACAGTTCCACAGAGCCCATTTTACAGGATTTTAAACTCCACAGCACCAAGCTATTCTCACATGAGCAGAGCTCCAACAAGGCAGCATTTTATGTACAACAGAGGCTTCCCAGTGCCTAAAAGCACAGAGATCACCCCCAGAATCAGCTCAGCCTGTACTTACCCCCGGACAATCCCATTCTCTAAATAGTTGACTTGGATGAACTTCCCAAAACGACTGGAGTTATTGTTATGGGCTGTTTTTGCATTTCCAAATGCCTGCAATAAAGCAAAATGAGTTAATTTTCTATCAAACTACATACGTCAATGCACAGCTTCCCAAGCTCTTCTGTTCATTGTTCAGATTCCCACTGGCTTCCAGAATAAATCAGAATACTGAGGGAACTGCAGCACACAAATACCCAAAAGGCAGCCTAGGAAGCCCCATGTTCCTCACAGAACTCTATGTGTTTATTATTTCGCCCATGCAGTATATATACACATATATATGTGGGACTGAGGGAGGAGAATAACACTTTTAGATATTTTCAGGTTACAGGACAGGTAACCACAGGTAGAGAATGCAAATCAGCCTAATTCAATAACAATTAGGACCTCAAAGACATTCAGCAGGGTGAAGATAGCACAACCACCATGAAATCATCTCTTCATACAAAAGTCACAAACCACATCCTATTCCCCCATATATTGCTACCACTGAAAAAAAGTTCACATGAAATGCAACTTTTCTTCCAGAGAGACAGAACATTAATATCATATTTATAAAGCTAGCCCAGGAATTTTCAAAGCCTGGTATTCAAAAAAACAAGAAAAGGACAAACAGAAATGTTTTAGTTTACAGAACAACTCACTGGGCAGCTACTCTGCTACACAACACTGAACAATGGAGTTTTATGATGAGGTGTTAGGAAAGAAAAAATACATATGACACCAACCCTAACTGTGCATCTCTATTTCTTCTATCAGATCATGAGTCCTCTGACAGCTGCTAATACACACACAACACAAAATCCTCTGCATGAGCCACACTGAAGCACTACAAAGGAAACTTCTTACATGTGAAAGTCCAGTACCATTACTTATGGGAATGTGTTTATCAACTCTTAGCTATGTGTTCCAAGGGCAAGGGAAACTTATCACCCCTCCAGCACACAGCAGCTAAAGAAGGAAACCTCAGCAAAATGCAATTACTTGCAAAAACACCCTGCTCGGGGTAGACTGCCCCAGCATCTCCTGCCACAGATATTTCCTCTTAAAGCTCCAAGCAATGAAGTCCCCCATTAGGAAATCCTCCTCCCTAATACAGAAGCCTTGTGAAATGATTTGTGAAATGATGGCATGGAGCTGTGTAATCTCTTCCTCCACACACACGGCCACAGTCACTCCCACATCCGGAGCACCACGGATGTGTGACTGCCCTGCACACAGCACAGAGCTGTGTGTACACCCAGCCATGCTCTACACATCCAGCCAGGGGCTATTTCCATGGAAAACAATGTCATTAGCATTATCTGGATGCTGAAAGTCTTTCCTTCTCTTCTGGTTTTGGGGTTTTTTTTCCGAAGCACCTTAAGGGTTTCAGCAGTGCTGCAGTGAAACTTTTGGGCCACTAATTCCAGACCAGGTTCTCCAAGCTCTCCCACAGGCAGGTTTCCACCACTGTCTGCATCCAGAAAAACTTCCTATAAACTGGGAAAATGTCCATAATTCTTCAGGCAACTGTTATTCCTGACCTAGAGGAATAAGCTCAAGTGCAGAGTAACTGTGCTGCAACTCCAGAAAAATCAACAGGCTTCAAGGATTTGTATCCAGAAGTGCTCACAGATGGCTGAAGGGAGAGGATTTCTATCCAGAGGTGCTCACAGATGGCTGAAGGGAGAGGATTTCTATCCAGAAGTGCTCACAGATGGCTGAAGGGAGAGGATTTGTATCCAGAGGTGCTCACAGATGGCTGAAGGGAGAGGATTTCTATCCAGAGGTGCTCACAGATGGCTGAGGCTGAGCTCCAGCTCTGGATTTTCCAAGACCACACCACACACGTTACAGTGCCAACAGCATCCCCACTCAGATTTTTCAAAGCAAGCATTGCCCACCCACTGATATCTCTTTGCAGCATTCATCCACCAGATTTCCCCTTTTCAGAGCCCATTTTGCCTGCATATGCATACTAATAGCTGCCTAAAATCCAGCTCAGCTCCTTGCAGTTGCCAAACCAGCAGTGAAAGTCCCGTGACATCAGCACAGTGAATTGTCAGTAAATCAAACCCCTCTTCCTCTCCAGCACAGTGGCTCAGCTCCTGCTCTCTGCAAAACACCATCCAACTTCCCATTCTGGGCTTTGGGAAATCTGCTGCAGTGAGCTTTGCCAGGCTGCAGAGTAATGGACTTGCAAAATGAGCCCAGAAAACATTTTTATAATGTTTTCCAACTTTATAAAGCCACCAGTGAACTATCAGTTCACCAGTTATGTCCAAGAAGCCAAACCACAGTACAGCTACATTTGCAACATTATTTTTTATCAATAAATATTTTTGGCATTATAGAGTTAAGAAATCCCATAACTCAGGCTTCCTGAAAAACTTTTCTTAGTGATTACTCATGTAAGCAATGAATACAGTTTAAAACTAAAAGCTCTTATGATCTCATGTGTCTGGTATTTAGTCAAAGCATACAGCAAATTCTTAAAAGCTGATCTAATATTAACAGTTTTTAGGAAAGTTTCCATGTACCAGTTTCCTCAGAAGAGCCTTTAACATCTCCAACTTTTTAAAGAATGTTGTAAGTCATGTAACATTTTGGGTGGGCATTTCTTTTTGGGTAACATTTAACTTTAATGACTCTCACCACGTTCTTCAAAATACTCTGAAGAGTACAAAATAAATTCCGAAGATCTGAGGGAGCTAGAAAACTCCAGCTAAAGATAATTAATCTTTTATATAACCAAACCCATTCACTGTTTTCTCCTGAGAGTCCATGAGAACACAAATAAAATCAAAAAACTAAAACCAAATCACTCCACTGCACAACACCAGCTGTATAAAACAGGGTGAGTCAAAAATAGCAGAGCAATAGCAGGAACCAGAGCTGGGAGAGCCTATTCTGGGAGGCAGGAAGTCATTCAACCCATCCTCTTACCTTGGAATGCAAGAGGCAGAAACTGGAGCCTGACACTTAAAACTCTTATAGCAGGGCTAGATATAAGAGTATGCAGAAAATCACCAAATTCTCCTTTTATTTGTTAAACAAACAAACAAACAAACCTCTACACAAATGCTCCCAGTGTGTACCTCATAAACACAACAAAAAATCTCATTGAATTGTTTCAGAAGAATTGCCAAAATCTGAAAAAGCTGTTGGGAGTTTCATGTAACCCACTCAGCTCCATGGCAGAACAACCACTGCACACAGCCCCAGCTTCTAATGTGCCAAAGGACAGGGGAGACTCAATTCCACACCCTGGCAGAGGAAATGGCTCCTTCAGAGCTGAACTTGCTCTCCCAGTGCTCCTCACAGCCATGCTGTGAAGCACCACTCACCAAGAGCAAACTGCAGTGTTCAGGGAATTCTGCAACTCCTCCTGCTGGGGGATGTCCTGGGAACTCCAAGCAATCCCCGTGGCAGGACTGAAGGAAGAACAAGGTGGTTTTTCCCCAGCAGTTGTGTGCAGCAGGGAAAAGCAGGCAACATCACATTTCTACCAGAAAAACCAGTGCCATGCAAGCAAATGGGAAAAGGAAGTTCCATTCCTCCTTGGATTGCAATTCTTCAAGCAAACCCATGCAGAAACAACAAGCACCTTCCCTGGAATAAAACTGGCTACACCCACGAGGTGCAGGCTTTGATGGCAAATAGAAATGAAAACCAGAGCTGGAACTCCACTCAGCTTCAGCCCATCTCATCCCAAAGCCACGAGCACAGCAGGCCTGTCATGAGGGAAACACAGCTGGCAGCAGATCACCCTGCTCTTCTCCACAGAATTGTAAAGCATAAAACTTGCTATGATTAAATTTTAGAAGTGTTTAAATATGGTGAGTTCTAGAAAAGCTGATTCCCCCTCACTTGATTGTGCTGTCAATAATAATTCTTCTTTAAAAGAGCAATTAATAAAAGCTTCCTGTTGGAATTTCCATTTAATTTGGCCTTAATCCTTTCCAAAGACTGTTTCAGCATCATTGAGAAATCAAGAACACATCCAAATGGGAATATTATTCAAAATAATACATGAAGAATTATGACACCCCAAATAATTTCACCTGTCCCAACTCTCCTCAGCCTCCATTTCAGAGGGACATGAACTTTCAGCACACTCACAAAGTAACTGAAATTCTGTAATAAACAGGGGACACTGAGGGTTACAATTTAAAAGACAGAAAGCCAAGGGGAGCTCTGCTGCCAGAAGACAAATTTCCCATTCCCTCTGTTCTCTCACCACATGCTCCCATCCCCTAACTAAATCTTCTGCCACTTTACAAAATTAACTGGATTGAAGACTAAGTTAACTTTTAGTTTTCAAAATAAATTCAGAGGCTTAGATAGCACGCTGTGCATTTTATAGCTGAAACATGCAGTTAAGCTATTTTTCCCTGATGAAAGGAAAACATAAATTTAATGGAAACTTCTTCAGTGTGTATGGAAAGGTTTAATTGTCTTGTTTGAGACTATAAAATAAACAAGGGTTTTATTCATTATTCCAAATTTGACCCAAATAATAGTTCCCCGAGGTTTGATTCACTCTTCCAAATTTGACCCAGATAGTTCCCATGTGTAAATTCCTTCGTAGGATTTCAATCATAAGTAACTTGAACTTAGTCAACACAAGAAGGCAAAGCTTCAAGTCAGGGAACTATATTTTAATTACTAAATTTAGAAAAGGTTGAAAGAGTCAGGACTATCTTAAAACAGAGCTTATATTTATCTTCCCACCAGCTTTAAAGAAACTGCTCTTCACTAAAGACATCTCCCTTAGCCTGGAGCTACAACTAAAACAAAAAAGAAAACAACAAACCATAACCTGAGAGCAACTGAATGCCCATGAACTGTTAAAGAGCAGCACAAAGCTCAGCTTTAGGCACCACTGTCCATGGAAGCAGCCTCCCTTCCTGATGCCTCTCTGGAAAGCTGCAAGCAGTGCCAGACATGATCAGAACTACTGCAATCGATCTCTGCTTATGAGCTCCCCTACAAGGAACCTTTTAAACAGCTCAGACGGGCGCTGGGATGGAGCAGGAAGCATCTGAGCTGCCCCATGACCACGCTCCTCTCACAGCCCATGTGACAGCACTTGTGCTGATACTACGGGTCATTTTTAACTACACTGTCTCAGCGTCAGGGCTTTCATCTCTCAAGTGTTTGACAAGGCAACATCAAGCAACATTTAACATCAAATCTTTCATGGTCCAGCTGCAGCTCCATTCATCAGTCCAGAAACTGTAATTGAGGAGCAAAAATATTAACAATGGTTTATCTGTAAACTGTTCAGAAATTTGAACTCAGATTAATCAGCCTACTCAGAAACAGCATTTATTAAGAAATGCCCTAAGCATGGAAAGATAAAATCATAAATCCACCTCCATAACACCTTTTTTGTGCTCACCCCTCTGTGCTGGAAACAGCTGCTTTAACCCCTTGAACTTTTATACAAGGTCAGCCTACAACAGCCTCATTTTACTTAGGCAGCAGAAAAATAAGAGATCACTAAAATGAGGAAGTTCTGACCCAGAATGCAACCCATTTCTGCATCATGGAAGTTTTTAGTTGAGAACACATTTTCAACTTCGATGAAGATTCAGAATAAAACTTCAAAGTTGGAAAGAACGTTCTCAAATAGTCTGGGCACACTGCAAAACGTTTTGTGCAAAAAATCCCCAGAAACATCCATTTAAGAAAAATTCCCTTGCAGCACTTCAGTTCCCTTCAGTAAAAACCCCAAATGAGTCACCATGGATGCATTTAGAAGTGACCAGCTCTAAGGGGAGCCTGCAGTCAGCTCAACTTCCACAAAGCAACGTAAGCTTTCTGTGCCTCCCTCCCCAGGAACAAGAGTTGATTTTTCTTTTTAAAATTATGCTTAGTGACTGAAATTGGGAAACATGGAAGCTTCACTGGCAGCTGAATCAACCCTGATACATCAAAGCAGGATAATTGGATTTTACCTCTTATGTGCTAAGCCTACCTTTTTAATGCACACTGAATTTACATGAACATCTATTCAATCCTGAAAGACTATTTTGTTATGAAAAGTATTACTAAATGCTCAGTGGAAGTCTGAAGAAATTGTGGTACTTCAGACAACCAGTCTTAGCAGAGAAAAACACAAATATCTCTTTATGAACCTGCCCAGATTTGCACAGCAGCCTGTGACTCCAACAAAGCAATGAATTTCAGTTCTGAGCCCAGGAATATGTGCATTTGTCACTCAGCAGACAAAGAGCACACAGAACATCAAATCTCTGCCTGGTTTGACACAGCTGTACCAGGTCTGTAGACGAGGATATGAAACACTTAAATTTATCAAAGGCAGAGAGATCAGCTGATCAAACAGGGCTTTCCACTGTGACCCCTTCCTGTTTTCTGTTCAGAACTGCAGACTTGAACTCCAGCAACCAACAAGCCTCAATTTTACTTCTTCTTTCAAGCAGCTGAAAGCAACACAAAAAAGAGCTTGCATATATTCCTCATCCTTTTCAGAAGTGCTTTAAAAAACAGCTTGAACTTTTTTTATGAAGGTGTTACTACATTTGAAACTAAACCTAAAAATGGTGGCATTCAAGCTCTTTGCTGTTGAAGATCTTGTTATAGGTGAGCATTACATCCATCCACACTTCCACAGTTTTTCCTTTAAGACAGTAGAAAGGCCTAACAGACCAGTTTAAGTTTATCCTGACATTACCTAATACAGGGCCAGCTGTGCCCCCTCCTTCTCACATGTTTAGTTTTGCTTTCTGTTGGAAATGCTGCAATAATTAAAAGCCAAAACGGACTCCCACTTTCTCCCCAACTAAAAATGTTCTTCTCTTCCACAAACAGCTGTAGGAACAACTCCCTCAAAAAGGGAGTTCAGTAAAACGCTCACACACAAAGTCAGGATCACACCAAACAGGTGATGTTTCAGTGGAACAATATTTATGAAAAAATTGCTTATGATTTGACTCAAATGCCACCAAAACTTTCAGATGGAAAACACAGGTAAACTCTGCCCCAGATTATTGGTGTTTAGTGGTGCAAAGTTAAGTCATATACAAATTACAAGCAACAGGAAGTCGAGTGAACATAATAAGGAAAATCAATTAGAAGCAGTCAGGTAACACTGCCAAGCACCACAGCAGCCCAGTGACATTTAAACCTACACCAAGTGACAAGCCCAAACCGGTGACATTTTAAGCCTAAACCAAGTAGGTGACTCAAAAGTAGCACTCAACAGCACTCATTTGAAGTTTTTAAAAAACAATTTGCACAGAAGGCAACTTGAGCACGAATTTACCTCCAGAACTGGTCCAGCTCCCAGAATGGTTCTCTCCACACCACTGGCGTACCCTTTCTGGCTCAGTGCTGTGAGGCAGTGAATTAAGAAGTTTGTGCTTTGGGTTTTCCCAGACCCACTTTCACCTGATATAACGATGCACTGATTAACATGTTTTTTAAGCATTGTGTGATAGGCCACGTCAGCAATGGCAAAAATATGAGGCTCCAACTTCCCAAGCTGATGGTTCTCATACATCTTGACATACTTGGGGTTATAAATGGGCAGGAACTTGAAGGGGTTGATTGCAATCAGGATGCTCCCTGCATAAGTGTAGATCCTGTGCTTCAGGAAGCGGCACTTGAGATTCTCCAGGAGCGTTGTCTCCGTCAGGTTGGGCAGATTGCAAAGGTCATCGAAGTCCTCCTGGTGCCAGGGCAGAAAACCCCTCTCCACCAAGCGCCGAGCATCCGTCTCCTTGGAGAGCAGCTGCATCTGCACGTACTTGATGGTGCCATCAGTGTTCCTCTCCTGCAGGAGGAAGTAGTACCCATCCTGCTGCGGGTGCTCGTCCTGAGCGCGCCGCGGCCAAAGCAGGACCCTGTGCACAGGAGAGTCGTTGATGTCAAGCACCCATTCCTCTCCGCCTGATTCCTTCACCTCCACGAGCACGTAATGTTTGGAGACGTCCAAGTTTAAGATGTTGATCACGTCCTTGATGACATCTGATGACGTACTGTCCTTGGTTGCTGTCACTTTGCAGCAGGGAGCGCTTTCTGTTGAGAGCTGGGGGTAAATATGAAGATTATAGGCTGCCTTTGCCTGGCAAACTGCACTGTCAGCATCCTTTAAACTCATTCTGTCCCCAGATGGGCTTCAGTCTTCCACCCCTGCTTAATATGCAGTGCCCATTGTCTGAAAAAAAAANAAAAAAGAAAAATGAAAAAATCAGGTGTTAAAAGGTGCATATAACAGGTATTAGGGCAAGGTGTTATTTTCTGCAGGATGAGAATGCAGTTATTACACAGTGTGTTTGTTCTTTAATAATTTACAATCAGTGATAATATTTCTAACAGCCTGTTTGGGATATCCTATGAGTGGAGAGCTGCCACAGCACTCAGCCTCCTTTCATTTTTCCCTGTCAGGGCACACAAGAATTCACACTGCCAAAGCAAAACAAACCAGGATCAATGTCCAAACTAAAACTTCCTTGTTTCCCCAGGTTACTTTTAGCCCAGATGCTTTCCTTGATGTGGTCCACATAAACATTTATCCACCCTCCCACAGAAACTCCTCCTCAAAGCTGAACCAGCAGCTTGAGGCAGAAACAGGGTTTGGTCACTTCTTAATTCAGCAGCAACAGTTTAGAGCAGCCATGAGCTGTGGCAGAGAGATCAGTGTGCACTGACAGGAGGAGAATGGTTCTGACACTGAGAGCCGTTTTGTTTTCCCCTGATTTTCCCTAATTAAGTTCTTTCCATGAGAGGTACAAGCACTACCTCACTGAGCTTTCAGGAAGCAGAGCCCCCAGGTGCCTGGAGCAGTCACCTAACACACCTGGGACCCCTCTAACACACCACTGGGATTTCTTCAGCACAGATCATTTACACAGCCAAGAGACTGCTCATTCCACTTGAGTGAACCACATCCTTGCTACAGAGGGTTTGAACAGGACCTTTATCTTCCATCTCAGGCAACAAAGTAAAGTCTTACTGCCACTACTTCTCAGCACTAAACCAGATCCTAAATAATCCACTTGGTTCACAAGCCTTTATACCCATCACATCAACTCCTTCCTCACTGGGTCAGGAACCTCATTCACACATCTCCAAAAATCAGTCACTGCAATTGCTTTTTCCTCCCTTCAGCCTTGGTGCAGGCCAGATATGTAACCCCAGCCTATCAACAACCTCAGAAGCCAACCTCTTCCTCACTGCCAAGTTAAAAGTCTCTAGACCCTGTTACCATCTGTGCCTTCCCTGGTGATTCTCCTCTCATGTGCAGTTGGTGCCCCCGGGTCACCAGGACTGACTTTGCCCATGTTGCTTTAGCTCCACAGTTCCTTTGCTTATCAAGGGGTACTAAAAGGAGAAGGACAATAAAGTCCCCCTTTGTTTCAGCAGCTGTAAAACTTCATACTGAGAATAGCAGTTCAATTTTTGTTTCAAGAACAAAGTGTTCTAATTATACACTGACATGCCAAATACATTAAAAAAAAAGAGGAAAGAGGCAGAGAAATGCCAAAGAAGTTACTTTTTGCCACTAAACAACTGCACAGGAACTTGCACAAGGCCACAGAGAGTAATCATTTCAAATTAAGATCAGTAGAGTCGGAGGCTTTTAGCTGCTGCTTCCAGTGCAAGTAATGAATCACTTCACAAAACATATGACATAGCTGTGGCTCATGAACAGCCTCTGAGGAGGGAGCTGTGCTTTCAGGGACTCTGCACAGACAGCTCACAGCAGACACTGCCACACAGGCTGCATCATTTGTAGTGGCTACTCATCTAAAGGAAGGCTGAATAAGCCACAGATGGCAAGACAAACCACAATAAATCCATGATCAAACTGTATGATCCACCCAAGAATGTTTTTCCCCGTTAAATGTCATTCTCCATTCATTAAGAAGGGCTGGCTCCAAGAACCTGGCCGTACAAAAGGCTGGAGCAGTGAGCTCCAAGTCCCCTCTCCATTTCCTGTAATTATCACTGACCAGTAAAGAAGTCTGAAGCACCTTTGAAGTAATTAAGCAAGTGTTAAGTATTCTTAATATACAAAAGCTCAAACCTTGGCACAAAGTAGAATGTACAGCAGACTGCTGCTCATGGAGAAGATCCATCTGAGCACAGACAGAAAAACAGAACAACAGTGACCATTTTCCTCTCCAGCTCCTCAGCCAGTTCAAGGGACACAGCCTTTTGCAGACTTCCTTTTTTCACCCCCCAGCAATTAGTTTCAGACACACAGTCTGCTGAGTTAGAGGAAGTCCCCTCAGTAAGCATTTTGAGCAAAACAGCTCCCTAAAAAACGTTGCACCAGCTTTTGGTCAACACAGAAGCGCTGAACCTCAGCGCTGACCTGTGACTTTACTAACACACATTTCCTAACCTTGTCCCATGTCAGCCACCAAAATTTGGGACATTGCTCAAGATCCCAGCTCACACTTTCCAAAGTGGAAATCAGAGGGCAGATGCCACTTCTCTACGAGTGACAAACCCAAGGCCATTAGGGCCAGTGGGGTCTGCTCACGTGTGTACAACTGGAAAATGCAATTTTTCCATCTGAGAATGTCCAGATATTGCAGAGGTTTGAGGAAAACCTGCTGGTCTCCTACTACTTGTGATCTTCTTAGAAAGGATATCAAATTTATTTGATGATTTTCTTTTGCTCTGAAAGAGACAGACCTCTGGCTTCCCACTAAATAACTTCACAAGCCAGAAATTAGAACATAAAAACAAAAGAACATTCACTGGCCAGATTATAAATTTGTTACCTAATGAGTCCCAGTATTCAACTTAGGACAGGTATCTTCAAGCAATTGGAGGATGAGTTCCTAGTGAAGCTGGATTCCTGGCATCAAAGTAAACATTTTCATGATGGTTCTAAAAGAAAGAAAAGAGTTACTGATAAAGAACATATCATAGAGAGATATGGTGAAAAGGCAGCAAGCAAGCAAAAAATTAAATCAATTATATAGCTCAGTAATACAAGAGCAAGAAAACAACTGCTAAACAAATTTCAGCTGAGTTTACAGCTATATAAAACTTCAGCTTTATCCAAGAACCAATCTATATGAGAGGGATGGAAGGAGAGCCATCCTGAAATAGGTTTGAAAGCCTAGCAAGAAATTATATGAACACAGTATTCTACCACAGCACCACAAGCATGACGGTGAATGCAATCTCCAGATAAAACATAAATCAATATTTTGTTCTGCAGCCATATTACCCTTGTGCTCAGAAGATACAGGACCAACACAGCATCTAGAATAAGCCCAAATTTCAATTAAGGAGCTAAGGGCAGCAACAACAACAACTAACCCAAATCTGTTAGAAAACATCCCCCTTCCAGGCAAGCCCTGCAAGCTTTGTCTGCGAGGAGCACACAGAGGACACTGTTATCAGTGGCAGTCCTTGCACAGGACCTGCACTTGGGTACAATCACCAGGCTGCAGGACAAAGCCACAACACAAGGCAGAGGCTGGAATTCGCAGCCAAACAAACTCAGGCAAACATGAGACATAAACATCACCAGAAGGTTAAACTGCGCTGCAAAAATTTAACAGCCACCAATGAGGCCTGGTTGCCAAACGTCTTTTTAGAAAATCAGCCAGTCCCCAGTAACCAAGTTGCCTCATAATTAGAAGAGTTAATTAGGTACCACCCTCTTGTTTATGTCAAGAGCAGTCTGAAGAGATGATTGCAACGATTCCTTCCCATTTTATGATCTCAAATTATTTAGACAATTTTTAAGCAACTGAAATGTTTATTCAGTGTGATTTGGCTCCTCGAGAAAACACAAGCCTGAATTCAGGTGCAGAAGATACTGGAAGTAAAAGGAGAAATACAAGAAAGAAGGTAACAGTGAAATGATACATGCATGCAAACCCTGCAGCCCAACCACCACTGCTGGCTTCTGTCTGGAGATGGAAATTCTGCAGTTACCTCAAGTTCTTTCAATACCCTTTCTTATAAGAAATCCCTTTTCAATACATGAAAGAGGAAAAACATCTGTAACTTTATTTTTTGCCCAGACAATTTTAGTAACAAAACCAGAAAACTACAATTCTAGATGGTAATTTTGATGGCATTTTGTGAGGGTTTTCTAGACTCCATTAAGCCAATTAATTTTTTAGCAGGCATTAAAACCAACAGTGTCCACTTGGTAAGAGAGAGGAACTCCAGCAGAGAGCTTCACCCCAATCAGTGCAGGCTATCTCTTTAGTTTAAATAAGGCCATAATGTGAGGCCACATATTTAGTCAATGAATCACGGTGAAGCTAAAAAGGGAAAGCTACCATTACAGTAAAACTGTTGAGGATGAACTGTATAATATTCCAGTTCTTTGCATTTTCTCATGTATTTCCACTGCTACATTCCTCAAAGGGAAAGATTCCAGCTTCTCCCACTGCTCACCAAGTAATTCTCAACACAAAAGTGGCAATGTACCACAGGTACTTGACCTCTGATATTCTTAAACACCACAACTGCCAGCTGCCGTCCCCAAAAGAGACCAATCTGTCTGGTCAAATTGAAAACATTCAGCAATTTCAAAAATATTCAGCTATGACTGACCTTGATTTCCAAAGCAGGGAATTTATAGCAAATCAGGCTACAGAGACACCTTAAAGTTTCCACAATTAACTGTGAAATTAACAGGTAAGGCAATTAACAGGTAAGGTAAAGATCCTTGTCCTCCCTCAAGTCATAAGGACAGGTGCTGTTAATTGAGCATAATTGATTTGAATTTTCCAGGCATTTGCAGATTACCTGAAAATCACTTCAGGTTCTAGTCACACTTCAATGTTTTCCTCGGTTATAAAAAATTCAGCTGGACCAAACTTGAGGTCCTTGGTTTTCTTTAACTAAAAGCTCTTGGACTTCCTGCTCCAAAAGGAGGAGATCTGAATGGACCACACAAAAATTACAACACATTTGTTACTACTCTTTGCAATCAACCCTGCAGGGAAGTTAATGCCCGACAAAGGAGAAGCTGGGCTGCAATGCAGTGCAACACAGGAAAAAGTCAGAGAAATCACTTTTGTTACAGGCAGTTCCTTCTCAGTTACCTGCTCGTGGGACCCTGATCCTGAACCCCCCCTGCTGCAGCCTCCACTTCCTCTGGATGACTCAGATGCACAATCCCACCTCCAAACACAGATACCTTATCAGTGCTGGTAGATGTTATTACCTTATCAAAAGCGTGATGTCAGAGTTACAGATGCACCTGAGAGTGATTCAGAAAGTGTGGCCCAACTGAGGAATCAAGGCAAAGCAACTGAAAGGGGCAGAGGTAAAGAATGCAAGCCAAAAGAACCCTGGGGGCCATTCTACCACCTTTTGTAGTTTTCTTAATTTTTTCCTTAACAACACTACAGCTGTCAACAAAGGAAATAAAAATTTTACTGCTCTAATGCTGCGTTTACACTGATGAGAATTGTTTTCAAGAAACTTTAGGCTGAACTTTTGTGTGAACAGAATGTACACGTGTCAAAAACAGCTTTAAAAACACTTTTATTGTTTAATATCAATGGTCTTTATAGAAAGGGCAGATTTTTCTGGAATCTGCACTGAGTTTCAGTTGGTAATCAGAGACACACAACACAATAAAGCCTTGATAAAAGCAACTCCACAAGCCACGCTTAAGTCACTTGATACACCAAGAAAACACAATATTCTACAGACAAAACCTGTGAATTTTCATTTTGTGAAATAAAGACATTCCTACTCCTTCCTTTTAGAAAAATAAACCCTTATCAGCATCTCGGGCTTTCCTTCTCCTTGATACTAGCATAAACAGGCCTTGTTTCTTAGAAATGTGATAAACACCTTCAGCCTTCAAATTCACAAAAAAGCACTGAGCCAAAAACGTTCTGTTGAATCAGAGTCTTTCTCTCTTTTCCTTGACTGCTGAGATAGCCAATACTGTTGCATTTTTTTAGAAATTCTTCCTTTTTAAATGCCTAGGATATGCAAATGCTGCCCTTTGACCTTGTAGCTGAGGAAAGGCCATATTTAGCCTCAGTGTGCATGTGAGTCAAACATGTTATTCATGCACAGGATTATTCAAGAGGTCTAATGTTTGAATCACTATGGGTCAGCAAACTGTCTGCACAGAGGATTCCTTTCTAGGTGAACCTCATGTAAATCTTTTATCAGTTGCATTTACTCTTCCTGAATTATTCAGTTCCATGGGTGTTTTGGGTTCCACAGAAAAGCCCAGACCTGGGAGTCTTCCCACTGGGAATGGACAGTTTGTGCAGGCAGCTGCCACTGCAGGAGCTGTAACACTCAACTTGTGAAAAAGCTTTTTGTTGAGACAAACGTTCAAGCACAGTTACAAAAACAAGGAAAAAAAGAGCCCCAAACTGTACAGTTCTACAAAACACTTTGCATTATTGCAGTAACTCCCGAGTTTTATGTGAATAATTAAGGATTAAAGATTGAGGAAGTGGCCTCGGATACATCATCCTGAAAAGCAGAATGTTACTGGACTTCAGATGTAGGGCAGGCAGAAAACCCCACAGCAGCACAAAGACAAAAAACCCAAGATGAACTGTTGTCTTAAAAAAGCCAGCTAAAAAATGAATCTTGGAGCTAACATGAAGACACATTACAAGCTCCCCAGGCTGCTTCCCCTACATTAAATGGATTTGTTCCTGACAAGATTCTGAGTTAAAGACACCCAGGGCTTACTAAAACTTGCTGGGTGTGACACCAACATCCTAAACCGGAACGCAAGGTTACCCCACGCTGTTACTTTAGGGCAAGTTCTTCAGCCTTGGATTCCAGCTAACAGGCCCGAAATCAAAGGGCTCCTAATTACCCATGACAAACCTATTTGCAAGCAGCTTGGCAGACGCACCGATACCCATCCACCTCTAGGAGTACCGTGGGAGGATGCTGGTGGCATCTTTGAAAGGCTAATTTGCCTCTGCCAGGAGCTTGAGATCATCTCCAGCCCTTTGCCACCCATTTCCAGGAGGTGAAATCAAAGAATGCTGAGCTCATTTGCATCCGAAGTGCTTCTTGCTTTTCACAAACACGAATTGCCAATAAAGCTGGGCAAGAATTTTGCTACAATACGTACAGAGTATCAGAAAACAAAGGTAAAATGATACTGGGAATTCACCCTCCACCAGGATCACACATACCTGTATCAGACCTATGGCCACAATTGTCACGAGTCAGGACTGTAGTCTGATACTTTTAGTCTAGAAACATGTAACAAAGGATGTTCCTAGCTTGCAAAAGTTTTACTTCCCAGAGATTGCAAAACCAAGCTCGGCAAAAAGACAGAGCACTCTCGACATCCACACAGCAAGAGGCACGATTCAATTGGGCAGTGACAGCCACCACGATAAAGCACGACCTCAGCACAGCAGCAGCACCAACTGTCAAGAGCTGCTCAAAAATAACACAAAGAAACAAAAGAACCCTGAGAGCTTCAACGAATTTTTTGAAAGATCACGAGACATTTGTCTGAAAGATTACAGGCTGTTCATATCGAGAGTCAGAGACATCACACGAAAAAAGCAGAACGCTGTGTGGTTGAAAAATCGCAAGCAGGAGACGGAAAAAAAGCAGGAGCTGGAAGTAACACCGTGCCCTGCTCAGGCTCTGCCCGAGAGACGGGAGGCACAGCCGGGAGTCGGACACTTCCCTTCCCCGGGCACCTCCAGCTCCTCGGGCACAGCCGACACAAAATCAGCCGGCAGCACCGCATCTGTCCCGCGCCCGGCACAGCCCCGGAGCCGCGCACAGCCGAGCTCCGGAGGGCGTCCCGGGGAACCGCTCCGGCCCCGAGCTCCTGAGGGCGGCAGCGGAGCCCCGCGGCTGCCCCGGCCTGGAACCGACCCCCAGACACCCCCTCAGAGCCGACCCTCACACGCTCCCTCACATCTGCCCCGAGGCACCGACCCTCACACATCCCCTCAGAGCCGACCCCCACACGCCCCCTCAGAACTGCTCCGGCCGCCTTACAGCGCTCGGCGCGAGACCCGATCCCTACAAGGCACCGCCAGCACGGGGCAGGGCAGCCCGCAGCGAAGGAGCAGGAGGCAGGAGGAGCGGGAGGGACGCCGAGCNCAGCCAGGTGCTGTCTGTCTCTCTGAGTCAGCGGGGGTGGATTCTTGTCAAAACCAGAGAAGCCCGAGTCCTGCTGGACCGGGAGCGTCCCCGCCCGCCGCTGCGGCGGTGGTGGGGTGGCTGGTGCTCGGTCTGTCAGAGCGCTGGGCCACACTGGATCACAGAATCACAGAATTGTTTGAGTTGGAAGGGACTTCTGGAGATCACCAGTCCAACCCCTCTGCCAACACGGCAGGGTCATCTGGACAGGTGACACAGGAAAGTGTTTAAGTGTGTTTGAGATGTCTCCAGAGGGGGCGATTCCACACCCTCCCTGGGCAGCTGTTCCAGTGCTCGGCTCCCCTCAACGCAAAGAAGTTATTCCTCATGTTGACGTGTTTGTCTTGTGTTTTAGTTTGTGCCCATTACCCCTTATCCTGTCACTGGGCACCACTGAGCAGTGGCACCATCCTCTGGACACCCCTTGGAGATATTTGTATATTTATATAGTATTGATGGGATTGTCTCTCAGCCCTCTCTTCTCTGGACTAACCAGGTCCAGCTCCCGCAGTCCCTCCTCATCGTAGAGATGCTCCAGATTCCTCCTCATCTTTGTGACCTCCGCTGGATCCTCTCCAGTAGCTCCTTGTTTTTCTTGTACTGAGGACCCCAGAACAGACTTCACCAGATGAAGCTACCTCCCAGCAGAGGCCCGAGGCAAGGAGCACCTTTAGGGCCAGCCGTGTTGCAGGCGCTTTATTTGAAAGAGACTAAAGCCTCCTTTAGTGCTTTATTTGAGAGGCAGCGCAGGCCTCAGGGCTGAGCCCCGGACCGGGGCTCGTTTCATTCCTCCGCGCCGCTAGGGGGCGCGCTGCCGCCCCGCTCCCGCCTCGGCGCGCGCATGCGCGGTGATTCAAACGCGATGGCGGCGGGGGCGGCTGGGCACTGAGGG
>VYXD01004146.1:21707-33375 GCA_013397195.1 Hylia prasina | reverse complement strand
CCCCCCCCGCCCCCCCGCCCGCCCGCCGCTGCCTCGGCGCGATGTCCTCGGAGGGCAGCGGCACGGCGGCGGGCGGACAAACGCCTGCAGCTAAGCGGAAAGGTAGCTTGGGGTGAGGGCGGACCCGCACTGGCTGAGGCGAGAGCCCGGCCCGGCCGGGGTGGAATCCGGCCTGAGGCGGGAAGCTCCGCGGTGGGCCCGGCTGAGCTCTCCTTGCCCCTCTTTCAGGAGGAAGAATCGTGCAGTCTCGCTACCTGCAGTTCGATAAGAAAGACAGCAAGAAGGTGCCGAGACCGCCGAGCTCAGGCGTCGCTCAGCGAAAGGCAGAAAAGGTGTGAGGGGCGGCTTGGACGTGTATCAGCGAGGCTTGGGGGAAAACCGGCTCTGCCGGGGTTACGAGGGAGTTGTGGGGTGTTGCTCGGTGGGAGCTTGGGTGATATACTCGGGTGACTTGCAAAGCACCAAGGTGCCCCGGGATTTAGTTGGTTATTGTCAGTATTTAAGTTGAAGGTAGGATATTGCTGTTTATGTTCTGGCTTAGCTGTTTCTTTATTTTTCAGCATGCTTCGTCAAGTTCCTCTTCATCAAATATTTCTCTGCAGTCTTCTAGAAGTAAAGCAAGATCGGTTCTCTCTCAGGGAAACAAAACTTCTGCTGGTAGGTTTTACCAGTGTTTAAAAGCCACTCTTTTGTATTTCCAGCCTATAAAACTTTTAACAACTCCAAGATATTGATATTTTGTATTACTTGCATCACTGGCTGTTATTATTTGTGTGCAAAGGAAATTAAGAAACTTGATGTGGGACTAAGACAAATCAGGTCCTGGCTCTGGAATTGAGTGATTTGGTCTTTCCTGCCTTCTACACAAGGTTTTGAACAGCTCTTTTCCTATGCCCTCACCATTACTCTGCTTTTTTTATTTGGTCTTTCTGTTAAACCAAATGTGACTGAAAATCTCTGCAAAACCGTCCATTTTTATTTCTTTTGTTATTACCAATGATTTCCTGTCTGGTATTACTGACAGTCCTTGGTTTTCTCCACAGATATCCAGTTACTGAGACAAATTATTCCCTTGTTTTCTGTGAATTGGGAGCTCAAAGGGTCTCACTTTATGGGGCCGTTAGAGAGTGAGCTTTAGTCATAATAATTTTCCATTTTGGCCACAATTCCAGTTGGTAACTTTAAGTCTTTTAGAAAACAGGTGCTCATTAGACATTCCTGGGAAGAGAGAGTGTTTCTGCTGAGCTCCAGGGGCCTTGTCCAGGTGCAGCTCACCAAGGCTGAGGCCTCAGGAGTATTTCTCAGGTCACAGTGGGGTGTGAGGGGAGGGATGTGACCAGATCAGCTCCCCTGAGCCTCTACAGCTAGGAGCTGTGAACCTAATTCTTCCAGTTCTAATTCTTTTAGTCTGATAACAGCTTCTTTCTACAGGTGTTGGCCACAGCTCATTAAATCAGAGTGGTTTTGAGAAGGGGGACTTGCAGTCCACTTTATTAGATGAAGAAAAAATGAAGCTACCAGACCTTGATATTTCTGCTATTCATGGTAAATTTCCATTCATCTGCAGTTTCTGGAGCTTTTTTTAATTATTATTTTTAATGTAAGTGCTGAAACTTGGGGATAAGAAATTGTTGTTTTCTTGTATATTCACAAAAGGATTTTAGGCAGAGGTACTAAGACCTTTGGAGTTTAAATTAACCTCTCTTTGTAGTATCTTTTGGGTGTTCTGCTTTTATTTAAAGTCAAAAATTAAAGAATAAAGTACACTTGAATCTTTGTTCCTATAATAGGTGGGTGTCAGCTCTTCTGAAAGTGGATCACATTTGTTTGTCACTTAAAGATAAATGCTCACCTGATCCTTCTCTGCTCATGAGTATATCAGAGCCAGAAACAGAGCCCAGATCTTTTTTACTGGTACACAGAACAATAGAAATTCTCTCTGCCTTTAAAGAACCTGGTGGTGTGTTCACCCACCCTATAGACGTCAACAGAAAGAGCACACACTAACTTTGTTGTTGTGATACAGATAAAAGTGACCCCAAGAAGAGTTCTTGTTCAGGATCTGCTTCAGGAGGAGATTCAGAGACAAAGAAAACAAGAAGAGTCACTCATAAGGTGAGTCTCACCTCTTACATTGGTAAGGATATTTATTTTGAAATGAAGATTTTCTGTTTATCTTTAATGGGAGGTCCTGGGAGGATCTAAGGCCCCCTTGCAGAAGTCAGTTCTACTGCTGGCAGTGTTTGAGGTGTTGATCAGATATCTTGGCAATGACCAGAGCTTTCCTTCCATTTCTTGTGGTGAAGAATCTGTTCCAATTATTGCATCTCCTCGGGTGGATTCTTCTTGCATTCCTGCCCATCTTCATTCATTATGTCACATTAAGAATTTCCTGGCACTTCTGTTCTGAGAACTAACACTGATTCAATCTAATATAAAGTGCCTTATTTGGAGATTTCATTCAGTGTAGCACTGGAGCTTCAAATTCTCTACCAGAATTATGAAAATATTATAAAAGATGGTGGAACAAAGGGATATATTTAATTGACATGAGTGTTTAAAAAAAGAGCTTCTCTCATTGAGCTGCCTATTGGCTTTGATGATTACAGGCATGAATTGGGCTATTGGTAATTAATTTGGTAATTAATTTGACCACTGAAAAAATTGTTTGAATAGCAAACTTGGTGTAGAATATTCTTTTCTTTTCTGAAGGAATCTGATTCTCATGATCTGATGGCAGAACTGGAATCTGAGACACTACTTTTAACTTACCTAAGAATAAAGGTGAGAGTTGGTCAAGTATTTGGTGTTTCAGATAGAACTTGATATTGAGGAAATGTTTCATTTCTTAGCTGCTTCCTACCCTGTAAAAGTTAGATTCTTGGGGCTGTATATATTTATAATTTGTAAAACCATAAGGCTTGCCATGAAAACTCTTAGAGTGGATTCAGTGGCAGTTTATTAAGCTAGTGCTGGTTGTTGGGAATTAGGGTGATGCAGAAGTTTGGGAGAACTATGAGTCTGTCTGGAGTTGAAGGTCGTGGCAGTGACTTTGTTCCCTCAGTGCTCTGTGTGTGTATTTTCCTTTACAAGAAGGAGTGAGGGTGGGAAGAGTCTTGAGAGGGCCTTTAACCCTTGATTTTCTGTGCTGACTGTGTGAGGTCTTCTGTTCATCATTTGAAACTCTTGGGTCTGGTCTGAGGCTTGCATTTCTTTATTCAGAAGATGTTACTTGCTCAGATGTAGTATTGCTTTAATTGTGAATATTTTGGGGATGTAATAGGCAGAAAAACAGGTTGCCAAGATAGAGGAAAAAGCAGAAAAAAACTTGCTGAGGTTGTGTGAAGAAAAGCAGAGACAACAGGAGCAGCTCTGGGAGCTGAAACGTGAAATTCTGCTCAAGGAGAGAGAAGAGAAGCTCAATGAAACGTTAGACAAACAGGTAAGTTTTAATTAACGCTTCTCTGATAGTTACATGAACTCATTTATGAAGCAGTCCTTTATCCAGAGGACATTTCTCTGCTGTGGCCTGCAGGGCTACAGTTTTATGCATCTTAAAGAAAACAAATATCTCCTTCCTGTTGAGGCCTGCAGCACCTGAGCTGGTGCCTGTGTCCCTGTTGAGTTGCCCCTGGTGGACAGGCAGGAAGGAGAAGCTGCAGCCCTGGGCAAGGGCAGAGATTGCAGTGGCTGCCAGGGCAGGGTCTGGGTGATCACAGGAGGTGAAAGTACCAAAACCACGTGAACATCCCACACCTGGGCAACTCTAACTTAGGTTAGAGCTGAGATGCCACCCCTGGGAGAGAAGTGAACATCTCCTGTTGGTTATTTGTCTTGTTTGTATGTGTTAGCCACAGGTAGGTCTGGCCTAACTGTAGGAAAACAGGTTTCTAATGAATAATTAATGTTTGACTAACGAATTTTCAAAACTGATTCTCTTTGCTTTATAACAGATATGCATTGCAAAAATTGAACAAGGCTTTTGGAGAACACACTTGTTAATTACAGTCAGAGGAGCTGATATAAAGCCCTTTTCTGGCTATGTTGCCAATATCTCTGAGCTACAGAAACAAGGGAACTGGTACTGAGGAATAGAGGAAAACATAATAAACAGTTTGGTGGCATTATTGTACTACAGACTTCAATAAACATTTCAGAGTGGTATTTGGTGTTACCCTATTTTTTTTTTGTAGTGAGCCAGGTGTGTAACCACAGCAGATGTGCTTTTGGAGAAGTGTTGTTCAGTGTGTGTCTCTTTCAGATAGAAGTGCTGTCTCCCCTGGTTGCTGTGTGTGAACAGTTCAAAGAGCAGTACAAAAGCTTTGCAGCTTCCCTGGATGCCACAAGACACGAATTACCCATAAAGAACATTCACATAGAAGGAGATAAGCAAACCTACCTTGGTATGAAAATCTGATTTGTCATACTTGCTTTCAGTCAGAGTGGGTTTGTGCTAAAAAAGCTTCTCACATTGTTGCTGCTACATCTGTCTGTGGCCACTGGAGAAACTTTGTGTGCTCTTAGAGCCTGTGTGGACACTGGGCTGCAGCAATAATCACATGTTGTGCTGTGTGTAATTCTTATCTCTGTTTACACAGTTTTTGATCTTGCAGCAGAGAAAAAATTAACTTTTTAAGTTAGCTCAGTCTTCATATGCACCTTCTTTAGTAGGTTTCTATATATTTTAACTGTATTCATGGCATTCCTCCCCCTTTTTCCTGCTGTGCAAACAAGTTATAGGGATGCTGTGATCTTTCTTGTTTCTGTGTCTGAGGGACAAACTCACCTGGGCAGACTTGTTCATGTTTCTTGCAGAACTGGAGCTTAGATGTTATTCTGTGCTGTCTTGAATCAGAATATTTAATAAATTAGTACGTGCCTTTTGTATTGAAGTCTGGACAAAAAGTTGCATTTTTAAACTGCTGGACTGCAAAAAACAAGATTCTTAAATAATTTACAGTAATCTTGCACTGTAAGACAAATGCAAAACGTTTCATGAAGAACTTAGAATTCTTGTAAGAATGGTAGAAAGGAATAGGTTCATTCTTTTTTTTGTGAATGTTGAAGGAAATGACTGAATAAATTTCACGGAGGGGATACGTGCCAACAGCAACACATGAAACTGGCCAGGGAATTTTGGGTGTCTAAAACTTGGTTTTTTCTCTTACAGTTCTCCTAAACATCTTTGACATACTCTAAACAAGAGCTTGATGAGCAATTTTAATAGCCTGTTGCTGGTGCTAACCACAACACTGAAAAATAATTTGGCTTTCACAGTTTCATGGTGTTTTTGTGGAAACCGAACAATATATCTTTGTCATCTAGTTCACCTGTCTCTGAGTTACTCCAGCTGTTGATATCTTGTATTAACTGATGCCTCTCTCATTTTTAATAATACCTTTAACTTCTCATCTTCCAGATGAACTGGGAAAGCAATTAATGATCACACAGGAGCTTCTGGCAGAAGTTATGCCAAACCACTCAGAGGACAGTGCAAAAGCACTTGGTGCACTGAAAGAGCTTAAAGAAGTGCCTCAGCAGCTGAGCAAAGGGCTTCAAAGGTAATCACAACAACTGGGTGGAAAGACTTATTGACTAAATATATCTGTAGCCCTTGCCAGAACATGTCCAGGAATCAGACTGGAGGAGGGTTGACTGAGGGGTTGGTAGCACTAATTCTCTTTGTAGCATCTGCATTTCCCTGCCTGCCCTGCCTGCAGTCACACTGGGATGTTTGGGGTTGGCTTTGTACTCCAGGGGAACCACATCAGTGTGCCATCCTCTGACACTTCAGCTGAGAATTTCACTGAGCAAGAATAGACTGGGCAAGTTTAGGTATGTAGGAGTGGAGAAACCCAGGAGACAGAAAAGTGAGCTGCAAACTATCTTCAATAACAACCCTGCAAATGTGTCATCCTTGAGAAGGCACAAGGAGCACAGAGAAGGGTTTTCTCCTTGACTCTTGTGACAACAAATACAAAGCATCCCTGGGAGGATGAGGAAGAGATAAAGCATGACTAATGTCCTTCCCTTCCTTCATTGCCCCAGAAGAGATTAGAGTTAAAATCTTTGAAGATTAATAGACCATTAAGCCGCTCATCTCCCCGTCCTGCAAACTGCCCCATCTCTCCTCCCAGTTCTTGCTTTTGAGAAGAAAATTCACATTTTACCTTTGTTTTCTTCTGCTGGGACCATAGTAGGAGAAAGAAGCAGATGTCCAGGCATGTAGTCTTTGGGCTAAAGCAAAGTTATTGTCCTTCAGAGTCACTGATTTAGCTTCATTTTCAGGAGCTTCACAGATGTGCAGAACCTGTCGTTTGAAACCAGTAAAGAAGTTTCTCTGCATAACCAATACGTGTGTGAAGAGAATCATGGAGTAGATGTTGTGAAACGCTGGTATTTCAACTGAGTTTCTGTATTGTTTTAGTGCTGGGTAGGTACTAACCCAAAGCCAGCAGACTTTTTATCCTTTTGTTTCTTGTGTGGACTAGAACTTGCCCAGTTTTCCAGCAGCAGGGGTGCTCACTGGTGCAGGAACTCGAGAGTTGTTCTGCGGGTGTCCCACGGGGAGACATCGCCACTTGGGGATTTAACGGGGATTTCTGTGACAGGTTTTCCTTCCCTTTCTGCCCTGACAGTACTGAAAGGTAAATGATAAAAAGTGCTATTCCTGACAAATCTGACCTGTGTGATCACCTACAGCCTGAGCATTGCTTGCTCACTGAACTTCTGCAGGACCTCAGACTTGTCCTGTATTTCTGGATGTGCTGGGTGGGTACAAAGCACTTGCTTGGAAGGAGCCTGGTCACTTTAACAAGTGAGAAGTTTTGGTAACTGGTTGCCTCATTGCCTTGTAAATAAATTATTGAAATCACAAATGCTTTTGTATAAACCTGGCTCCTCTTTAAGGATTTCATTCTTTGTAATAATACTTTTCCTCTGCTCTATCAGTAGCTTTCAAGTTTGATCTCCTACATCTGCTTTTGTTTCCATCTGGCCTTACCTAGGAGTAATACTGCACAGTCCAGTGAGGCAAATGTACACACCAGGTGGTCCCAGTGGTCAGCCATGAGCCCCCCAAGTGCTGAGGCCAAAGGATTGGGAATGAGGAAACCACAAACCTGATTGCTGAGTGCATGTGCTGTGCTAGGAACAGACAAGCCACATCTGGCGTGTTTCTTCAACATCCTTTCCTTTTCTTACATGGAATGCATTTTTCTCTGGAAGACGTGCTGTAATCTGTATTTTTTAACCCGCAGAACCTCGTTCTGTGATGGTTTTTCACATTTCTAGCTTAAGCTGTGTCTAAGGCTTTTTGGCCTACTCCTGAGATACCTGGAATATTATCCTTGCACTCCTTCAGGTGCTGGTCAGGCTTTCTTCCTGACCCTACTAAAGATCCAACAAGATTCTGGTCTCCTTTAATTAAAACTCAGGAGTAAATTAAGTAACTGGACCAGTAGATGTGCCACACCCATAAAACAAACTGTTCAGACCCTCCTTGCATACAATGTCAGTGTCATTTTTTCAGCAGCAGCTGCTCTCAGTGAACAGTGTTATTTCAGGATATCCAGCTGTTATTTCTTTTTCCTCACATGCTCTGCACCTGGTAGTTCACCTGCGTGGCTGCAATCCAGCACATCAGCACGGGGTGCTGGATGCAGCTGGCTCGAGCTCCGGGGCAGGAGCCTGAGCTGCATCCATGAGTTTGGCCACTGGATGGGGAACTTTGCCCAGCAAAGTCAGCTCGGCTGTAAGTGTGTGGGCTGGTTAGTTTTGGTGGGTGGACATGTGGGGAGAAAGGCTCCAGTGTGATGAAACTGGTTTGGGTTATTGCTGAGCTGTGTGTCCTCACCTTGAACCTCGTTATGATCCATGTGTCAATTCTGAGACTGAAAGTTGGGAAGGGTCATCTCCAGTATGACAGGGGAGGGATGAAATTGAAGCCTCTTGATAATAATGTCTCTGCACAGGCATATCAGATTCTCTCTCCGAGGATTCCTTAACGGTACACCTCTCTGATGGTCTGAAAAAGTATTTTTCTTGTAAGAAACGCTTTTAAATTAAACCCATCCTTTTCAGTCGAGTGACTTTCTGCCCTTGAGATACTATCGGATGTGTGTACCTACACCCAAACGTTACTTAAGCAACAGCCAGCAATGCAAATTTCCCCTCTGAAAAGCAGAGGAATGCTGCTGGTTCTCCCCCCGGGGAGGTGCTTGCTGTGAGCACAATTAAAGGCTGTAAATCTTGCGGGGGCAGTAGTTCAGCCCCGCTGCTGCAGGCGGCACTCGCTGCACTCCTCATCCTCCCACGGGGCAAAGGGGAGTCCTGGGGCTGCAGCCAAACTGCTGCTACAGAACAATTCTGTGCCCGGGGATGTGCACTCATTGTTTCAGAAGGATCAGAGGCATTAATTTCAGCATTCTGGCCGTTCTTTAAACTGAACACTTGTGTGATTCTTTGTACAAATGGTACAACAAGTGTTAGCTAAAGCTGCTCAGCCTCTCCAGGAAAAGGTTTTTAAACCAGTTTGAAGTGAGATTTTTTCTTCTTGATTTTCATGAATGTTCTTTCTAAGTGGGCTTGGTTGGGCTCTTTGCAGAAGTGTTTTAGGCTCCTCCACCTTGAAATAGCCACAGAATTCGCTGCTGTCATTTAACACTGTACAAACAACAACAACAAAGAACTGCAGAATCACTGGAGCAGGAGCTAAACAGATGTGACACCACTTATTTTGTATTTTCCACTTATTTTCTGACAATGTCACATGCTCTAAATCGGTTGGAATCCTAAACAAATTAAGGGCTCTTTTTATTCAGGTTATGTGTCTTTTTTTTGGTCCTGTGGAATTAATAATGTTCTCCCTGCTGTAACTTGTATCAATGTAGATTTAGTTTTGTTTTGTTTTGTCTGAACTTGTACTGTACTTATTACCTATTTATTCATCTTTTAGGCCAGAAGTTCTTCTTGACCAATTTTTAACATTCCTGTGTGTTAAGGTGCTTTTTTGGGGGAAGGGTTGTTTTTTTTTTCTTCCTCCAAAAACTGAAAGCAATTGTGAAAGGAGCCAGGTGGGTGAGAGCCTGGGAGGAAGGGGGAGCCCAGAAATTGAAGTATTTGTCCCTTCCAAAACTCTTGGTTGTTTAAGAAGAGATTGGCAAATCTTTCAGGCTGGGTTTGCCCTGCAGCTTGCCCTGCCTGGGTGCTGGTGTGTCTGGGGGAGCTGTGACCACATTCTCAGTGCCAGACCCTGACCACCAACTCGGGAGGGCTGAGTCAAGGCATTTTTTTGCTGTAATTCCTGTGCTGCTTGCCATGGGAGCTCCAGGGCCAAGGCAAGGCAGGATCCCTCCTGCCCGGGGTGCTCTGGGGTGGAGCTGCAGCTCTGGAAATCACCGAGGTTCGTTTGCCCAAACCCCAAACCCCAAACCCCCAACTCTTTGTTCACACGAGCTGCAAATGGAGCTGAGCCTGTGCTCATCAACAGCCAGCAAAGCAGCTCATGACCCCAGCAGATGTTTCTGCATTTTAGGCTAATGAGAACTTATTGGATTACTGCAGTCTTCCCTGCCTTGGAGTAAATACCACTTTGTTGGAGATCCGGAAATTCATACTGAATATGATAAACAAACTGCTGCCTGGGCTGGGATTGCCAGGACATGAAAAGAGTTCCAGAGCGGCAGAAGATCTAACAGCTCTGAAATGCACCACTGAGCCACACCAATTAAGAGCATTTCCAGTGATTATGTGAGCATTCCTGTTCAACTCACAGAAATTATTTTAGGTTGTTTCTTCCGCTGCAGTTGTGTGTGGTCTGTACAGCGAGCACGAGCTTTGCAGAGTGGGCTCAAATGCCTCTGATCAGTTTCTTTTAAAATATTTCTGTGATAATATATATCCAAAGCCTGAGTTTCCTGCTAATTCAAGATCTTACATTTTCTATGTGATGGTTGTCCCTTCAGATACAACATTTTTTAATTTATATAGACAATGTATGTTTGGACATGGCCGGTAGGACATAAAAACTTAATTCCTTTGTTTAATATCTCTTGCATATGGGAGGTGGCTCTGCTGTTCAGTCAGACTATGCACAAATTGTATTTCACCAGTCATGTAGGAGCTGAGAAGATAATTGGGAATTTTTTTCTGACTAAACGTCTGAATGACAGCCCCTTCTGATAAGCACAGTGCTCTTCTTTCTAAATTGCTCAAAATCACTTGAATGCTTTCCTAGTACTACTTCAGTCACTTTGTCAGGAATTAAAATGTTACATTACTGTGAAAGATCCCTCTCCTGTTCTATAGATGAATAATAACCATTGTTGACAGAACTATTTAATAATTATCTTCTCAATAGCATTATCCTGTTATATGCTACTTAGATTACACTCTCAGCTGAAAAGTGCTCTTTAATTATCCTTTCCTTATAATTTCTTCTAGAGATGTTTGTTTTCCTGCAGGGCAGAATCAGTCTGATTTCTGCCACTCTGGACTGATGTAGTCTCTGTTAAACCATTTTCCTTAGTGCTGGTGAGGTGCAGGACTGTGGCAAAGCCTGGGACACTTATTTTGCAGTTATCAGTTTCTGCTTTTGCTATCTCTGGCTGTCACAGAAACACGAAGGGAGAACAAAACCCAGAGGTAAAGACTAGGTGTGGCTTTTTTTACCATGAATATAATGCTGTAAAAATTAACTAAGGCCTTGTTCTTGTCTGGTGGTGTGTAATGACAGATGAATATGTTTCCATTGGGAAAGGGGGAGAAATGATTCTGGAAATTGATGACTTAATTATCACCCACCTTCTGCTGAAATCTAGCGTGTACAGGACTCAACACAAAACTCAGTGATTAAGACCCTTGGGTTTAGTACAGTATCTTTTATGTGCACAATTTACATGTATTAAAACAGTGAGAATTACCTTCTAGACCTTTGGATCTGATCATCTGAGTGACAAATTAGTGACACCACTCATGCTGAGGCAGTTAGCAAGGGCTAATTACTGATGGCATGGTCCTACCACTTGTTTCCTGTGAGTTGTCTTACTGATTTCAATCTGGCAACCGAGGTGGGGGGAAAAAGCAGAAGCATTTCCAGCTGAGAGTGGCAGCACTTGAGAATTACTAGTTTCTTGCTTGACAAATCCCTGTCTGATAATTTTCACATTGCACATATTTTTTTATGAGGTATTTGGTACAGGGGGGAGAATTCCTTCCCTGCAGAGTGATGATGATGTGAATTAGATCTGGTTCAGAACCAATACAGATGTATTCACACCTTGTTCTCTAAACCCCTGTCCCTCCCTCACCTTTCTGCCACCAGCATGGCCAACACCAATCCCCCACATGCTCTCAAGTGCCTGAGATTCCTGAGACTTTATGAGGAGCAGAATTACGTTTTCTGTAAACGAAATAAAAATCTGAGCTATGCACAGTGCAAGCGGGTGGGTGAATATGGCCCATAGATGTGACTGATGAATAGTTTTTATACATGAGCAGTTCTTACAGAACTTCCTTTTAACTCCTAACCATTACCAGATGTGGGTTGCAGGCGGCTGCTGGAATTCCAACACCTGTTGCATCACACTGAATGGGATTCATTTTGGCAAGCACAGAAAATTCCATTTCAGTAAGTAAATAGTTTGAAATTATATCTAAAGCCTCTTTT
>VYXD01004146.1:0-19861 GCA_013397195.1 Hylia prasina | reverse complement strand
CGCCGGTGCCCGAGCGCGGGGAAAGGGCACCGGAGGAGGAACGTCCCGTGCCATACCTGCTCCAGCTGCTCCGCAGAGCGGCCCCGGAGCTTTTCTCTGCCAACAGTTATTTAAGGAATCCGGCTGCCGCCGTGCTGGGGGTGGTTGAAGGTGGCGTCGGGCGCTCCGGAGCAGCGTGTGAAGATTTTTTTTTTTTTTTATAGTGGGGAAGATTCGGCCGGGGAGAAAGTGCGGGGAAAGTTCTCTGAGTTTTAGAAATTGGATTTGCAGCTCTTTTCCAGTATGTCGAGGTTAATTTTGATTAAGGTTTGCTTTGTTCTTTATTCCTGGCTTATTATAGCCCGTCAGCATCGTGAATAGCTGCATTAACTGAGTGCCACGGAGAACTTATTCTCACTTGCTTACTAGAAAATGTTTCACGTCCTGCCGAGTTTTGGTGTAACCTGACAGAGCTGTTAGTTAAATGCGCTTAAATGATCTGTCCAGTCCCTGTCACGTTAACTCTTTGATTGCCAAGTCAAATATTTAATTTTCAAATGCCACTTATTAAGTGATTTAAATAGTTGTATCAAGGGACTGGTACTTCAGAAGGAGTTTTAGCAATTCAGAACAATGTGAGTACATGTGCTTCACATATGGGACTGCAGTGCTGGGCTTATGACACTTTAAATCTGATCATTTCATCCTGAATGCAGCTGGTACTCCTTCTCCCTCTGCAGCTAAATCAGCTATCCTCTTACCAAGGATTTGCAGGCTCAGTAGTAACTTTTTATTGTTATTTATTACCGTTCTGATGGATTTTCAAACCTGGCAACCATAAGGTCTTGAATCTGCAAGTACCCCTGCAATTTAACTCGGATGCCACAGAGTTCTGAACTTCCTTTGGGGGTAATGGGATCTCCATGGCAATGAGGCCTGCTGAGAGAGAAACACGGGCTTGGAATTTGATAAAAGATTACTTGGGGGCTGTAAAACACCATCATCCTCATCCCAAAGTGATAATTAATCATGAGCTAAAGCAACCTGGCTCATGGGACTGCAGAAAGGCACGGGCTGAGAAATTTGGCTTGAAAAGGCATCCGAGGAATTGCCTCGTGTTAAAAAAATCCTCTTGGGTAGGGGAAAAACCCCAGAAAGGTGTGTCATGAAGAGAATATAAATGTGTTGCTTCCAGCCCAGTGCATCAAAGAGCTCAGAGCCTGCAATGCTTTTAGCTGACAAGTTCATGGCACGGTGCCATTCACAGAGGAGTGGTGCAGATTCCATTCAGAAACTCTCGCATTGCAGCATCTATGGGAGGTCGTTTTGGGTGGCTTTAAAGCTCTCTGTGTGCCTCCTAAAATAATGCCTTTTGTGAACTGGCAGGATCTAATTGTTTGAACAAGAATGTGGTGGTAGGGCTGGGGATTGGAGCCCAGTTTTGTAGCTGCAGTTTCTGGGCTGCTTCTGTACAAAATGAGAGTTCAGGTGTGTTACATGCATTGAGTCTGACATTTAGAAAGCTCCAAAAAATCAGCTCTGAGTCCCTTCACTTCTCCCATATGAAGCTGAACTATGAAAACGAAGCCATATGATTGAGTTAAAAATATCTAAATTGTTTCAAATAAACCATTGGCTACAAAGCTCTGTGAGAGGTTCAGGTACCTCCTCATTCCTTCATGAGCTCTTTTATGATTAGCTGGTTGTTTAGTTTGTTACATGTAATAGATAAATGAATGTATTTATGATTATAGACGCAATAAACATTGATATATTACTGGTTTTACTTAAGTCCTAAGGATTTTTAAGCCATTTGTAGCTACTTGAGCTCTGTTCATTCATTTATAAGCATTGGAGGCTTAGACTGCTGGTGACAACAAATGTGACCCTACAGGGCCAATTACATCACAAAGTATTTGTCCTTTCCCTTTTGCTACACAAAAAGTGTCTCACAAATGAAGGTAACACTCTTGTGGCTGTGTCTTGACTGACCACTTCCAATTGTGCTCCTCAGGGGTTATTTGATTGCAGCACCTTCTGTTTTCCGCTCTGGGGTGGAGGAAGCCATAAGTGTGACCATCTTCAACTCTGTCAAGGAGACCACAGTGCAGATCCAGCTGGTGGTCAAAGGAGAGACGGTGTCACGGGGCCACGGAACAGTCCTGGGTGAGCTCCTGGAGTTCTCAACTTGAGAACCCATTTATGAGTTGAGGTTGATATCTCCTGCAGAATTGCTTTAGGTGATAATGGAATCGAGTTGCTTTGGTGCTGCTGCACCTTCTCAATTGATTGTGCCAATGTGCTTTTGTTGTCTGTGATCTCAGACATGTAAGGCTGATAACTCTGAAACACCAAGACACATGGACACCCACTAAAACTGATACTCTGGAGTTTTATAGTGGTTATACTTCCTTTTGATGCCTGAATATTTATCAGTGGGGAGCTATATAAGGAACAAGATAAGTTTGTTTTAAAGAAAAATATAAAATCTACATCATTATCAACTTCTTCTCTCCAAAATGAGTGCTGGGAACACAATCTCCCCATCTGCAGGACTGGGTGTTGCTGAGAGAGGTGGTAATCTTTGTGTAAAATCCTAGCCAGATACCTCTGTCCTGTGAGTAAAAACTATGTGATTTGATAATATCCAGCTTAACACTGAGTGAATTTACACTTGTGAAAGTCCAGTAGCCCTGTTGTATCACTGTCAGTAGTGGTGGAAGCTGTCGTGTAGTCAAGGCAATCAGGCTCTATAACCCTCATGTTTTCACCCTTCTGTATGTTAAAACTGGGAGTTTTATGAAAGCCATTCCATTTCTTGGAACAGATTGTCCCTGGTTGTGTCCTCCCCTTGATGTCTTTGAAAGTGGCTGACAATTGCAAAGCAATTCAAAGGGAGTGATGCTGACACATGTGGACAGCAAATGCTCAAGAGAACTCCTAGGTATGGCTGTATCCAGCAATGCAAACAGATCCCACGAGTGTTTGTTTTGAGAATTGTTTAGGTCCCAACAGAGGCCAGGACCTTTTCACAGCAAAACAATTCTGTGGCACAGGCTGCCCTGTGCTGGAAGCTCATCCCTGGGGGTGCTCTCCAAGCACAGAGCACTTTGCAGTTTACATTGGGCAAAAGTTGTAAATAAATGTGGACCAGGTTTATTTTGGAGAACTCTACTGGGTCTGATTTACCCTGCAGACTGTTTTACACAGTGCAGGAAAATTACTTCAGGTGAAATCATAACAAAGGGAGACTGCAGGGAGCAGCTCTGTGGTGTGGGGTCTTCCTTCACTCAACTGCAAATATCTAAAATCTTAGTGGCTTACCTTGAGAATAACTCTTGCTTTTTCTCTCTCTCTCATATTTTAGATAAAGGAACAATAAAGCTGAAGGTGAGTGTCAATTATTTTAAGATGTTTTTGGTGAATATATGAATATATGTGACTTTCCCTCAGCCACATCAAGCATTGCTCTCTGACACAAATAAATGTCACATTCTGGGTCACACACTGAGGAGGACACAGCCTTCACCAGAGGAAAAGTGGAGAGTGAAAGCAACAAAGCTCAACCCATCACAGCTCACCTGCCAGGCCCTTACACCACTAAAGAAAATCAGCAGCTCCACATGAATTTCTGTGTTGGGGTTATTTCATAAGAATGGCAGCACAGAATTCTGTCTGGGGGTTATGACTTCAAAAGTTGGCAAAATGGAGCTGGACTAGAAGAACCAGCCCCTAAAAGTGTTGGGTTTCTTAACTTAGGACTTAATTTGGGCTTGTTGTCTTTGGGATGCTAAAGGGGCGTAATGGAACAAAATATTCAAATGTGATCTGCATCTGGAATGGTACCAGATTTTTTTACTTTGTCACTTTTAATCTGAAGTAATTTTAAAGTACTTCTCTGAGCACATGGTTGAACACATACATGCATGCACTTTTTGTCTTGGGGAGTTTTTTGTGTTGGTTGTTGGGGTTTTTCCCCTCTGTTGGCAGAGCTGTGGGTTGATTTCCTCACGTAACAAACCTTCTGTACTGGAATCTGCATATGTAGATCATGGATCAATCATCACTTTGAGTGATAAAGGGCAAAAGAGAATTTACTGCCATGTTTTCAGCATGAATTCTCCAACTTTGAAGTTTATATATCATAGAAAATCTAGTATGTCCTTCATTTTCTTTTCACTATTAACACAGATTTCCACCAAAACGCAGCAGGTGGCTCTTGCTCACTTACATTCCCCAAAAGCTCAAAGGCTTTTCTGTGCATTCCTCACCTCCTGGTGTGTGTTTTAGGTGCCTTCAGGCCTTCGTGGACAAGCACACCTGAAGGTTTGGGGCAACAGGCACCTGGCAGAGGAAGGGTACATTTTCCACAACTACACCACAGTCACCATCGACAGCAAGGGCTCCTCAGTGTTCATCCAGACTGACAAACCCGTCTACAAACCCAAGCAGAAAGGTAAAGTCACCTTGGACAATCAGCCAGATGCTAGGGCTGCTTTCCAGGGTGGTTTTAGGATGAGCTCTTCTGTTCAGTCTCAGCTCTGGTGACTGATCAATTCCCTCTTTTCCTTTTTCAGTGTTGATAAACCTCTTTATGGTGACTTCTGACCTGAGGCCAGTCAACGACAGGGTAAAGAAAACTTTTCTTTCACGCTGTGCAATGTGGTGGAATACTTGGTAGCCTGCATTTTATTCAAATGTGCACTTATGCAGAAACAGAACTGGATTTTTAACCTGTTTAGGCGTAGCTTGTGATGGCTTGTTTTATTTGTAATTTAGCTTTTTTCACTTGCTGATATTCCTGTCGGAGGAGAATACAAAGGTTTGGAGTGCTGCAAATAGGAAGGCAGCTCTGCCAGAGCAGAGACAAGAATTTTTCAGAGACTTGCACCTTATTTAGGTAGTGCACAGATATGTAAATTATCATGTTTCCAGTTAGATGTCTGAATTAAATGTGTGTTTCTCAGGCTGCTTCTTAGCAAAGAAGAGATGTTCAAACTCTGTCACTTTGGGTCTCACGCCTTGCTTATGTTGACTCAACACTTCATCACAAAAAGCAGAAAAGTGGTTTCATAAAGCCTTTTATGTTTCTTTTTTCTTTCAGATTGAAGCTTATGTGGTGGTGAGTATCTGCGTGCCCACCTAGCGCATGTCCTGTAGAGGTACAAGGTTTTTGTAGCTTTGAAGGAACAAATCTGTGCTTTTCCTGTCCATTATGGCCATTCCCCCCTAACCTTTGCAATTCTCTACCCCTGTGTCTTTATCTGATCTCTGTGCCTTTTTTTTTTTTTTTTAATTTCTCTATCACCTTCAAATATCCTTATTTTCTACTTCAGTTTCAGAAATCCATTCCTATTTTTCAGCCTGGGAATAACTGGCTTGATTCACTGGGGTTTATAACTGGGTCAGCCCCACTCCCTCTCCCTTCTCTTGAAGGCCCATCCATCCTATCCTTCATGTGCTGGGCTGACAGAGCAGGGCCACCCTCACCTCTGCACCCAGACAGAGAATAGTGGGCAGTACAAATTCATGGAAAGGAAAGGGTTCTCCTGTCTTCTTCCTTATGAGGTGAAGGAGAGATTCCTTCTGTGTTTAGTATTTTTTTTTTTAAACCACGTGTTTACCTGTCAGAAAGCAGAAGGATTCACTCTTGTTGAAGATGCAGTGCTAACAAAACCAGCAGGATTCATTTCATCCAAGTTTGTCATCTAAAATTTGTCTTACTGGTTGTACCAGCTCACTTTAGGAATAAAGTGTCTTCAGAGATCAGCTCATCCCATCCAGGACTGGTGCCTTAAGACAGGGGAAGGATCTGCAGCTTGACAGCATCTACTTGTGTGCATGGCTTACAGGAGCAGAGCTCTTAAATCACTGCAGAAAGCAAATACCCCTGGGGTGGTGTTCTGGGGACATTTTTGACAGGTGCTGGTTACATTTGAGCCCTTAGCGAGGTGTGTGTGTTACAAAAGGAAGTTCTTTGTTGCAAAGTGAGTTAGATGTGTGAGTGATACTCCTTTTCACTGCCATGTTTCTCACCCCTAAACCACCCCGCAGGATCCTCGGGGGTCTCGGATGATAGAATGGAACAACTTGAAGCCATTCTGTTGTGGTGAGTTCCAGGTTATTTCTTTTTTTCCTCTGTGTGCTGCGATTTGCCTTTGCTTCTGCTTCCACTGAGCTGTGCTCAGTAAGGCTTGGCAAGGGCTGGAGAGTGACAGAGCTCACAGAGTGTTGTTTCCTTCTCCAGGCATTGTCAATATGACTTTTCCTCTGTCTGATCAGCCTGTGTTTGGGGAATGGCTCATCTTTGCTGAGATGCAGGGGCACACTTACAACAAATCCTTTGAGGTGCAGAAATACGGTGAGTTGACCCTTACCCAGGTGCACTTGGAAGAACAGGACACTGTGAAATGATTTCACTTGAGATGAAACACCTGAAACAGTGCATTGAAAATGCCACGAGGAGAAATCCTTTAGAGCCATGTATTTCAGGGGTGCAGACACTGCTAATGGGAGCTTTGCTAAGGTCACCTTGCCAAGGTGGTTTTGTTTTGCTGCTGTTGATTGACCCTCTAGTGGGTCTGATAAATCAGAGCCAGGGTCCTGTCAGAGCTGTGGGGACTTTTGCTATAACCTGGGCAATGAGATCTGCTTGAAAAGATTCTGCTCTGTTTCTTTTCACTGCAGTGTTGCCAAAGTTTGAGTTGCTGATCGACCCCCCTCGCTACATCCGTGACCTGTCACTGTGTGAACAAGGAACTGTCCATGCCAGGTAGGAGCCTGTCCCAAACCAAGGTCCATTGCTGTGGATTGCAGTGCAGTCACTGGAGCTTGCATCCCACCTGCTGCAGACTTTTCACATGATTTCTAATCCTCATCAGAAGCTTTCTGTTGTAAGAGCCTTCAAAAACATGGTAAAAATACCAATCTGGAAAACTTCCTGTGGTACTTTTTTCTAGAGGTGCAGGTAACGTGGTAATTGTCTTTATACAACCAGAAGAACAGAAACCAGCTGGAAGTTATTAATCATCTTCTTTGCATTTCAGATACACATTTGGAAAACCAGTGACAGGGAAGTTAATTGTCAATATGACTATAAATGGTGTTGGGTACTACAGACATGAAGTGGGACACCCTGTCCTCAAGACCACCCAGGTGAGGGAGACCATGGACTCACCTGTGATAAAATGCCAAATCTGTCTTCTTTAACATTTATCCCACAGCTCTGTTTTGTTGCTGATGGGAGATCATGAAATGGAGTAAATATTGTAACTGGGGCCAGCATAATAAAAATATTGCTTATTTTTACATGGTATGTTTATGATTTTAGATATTAGGAAGAGGCTCTTTTCCCAGAGGGTGCTGGGGCACTGCCCAGGCTCCCCAGGGAATGGTGCCAGCCCCGAGGCTGCCAGAGCTGCAGGAGCTCTCAGGGATGCTCAGGGTGGGATTGTTGGGGTGTCTGTGCAGGGACAGGGGCTGCACTGATGATCCCTGGGGGATCCAGCTCAGGATATTCTGGGATGAGAATTTGTTGGCAGGATCTGTTTTAAGAGCATATGGGACTTAGGAGAGCAGGACAGTGAGGTGACAGACTTAGTCTAGACTATGGCTAAGGGAGGAAAATGAAACTCTCCTTCCTTCCTTCCTTCACCCACTCCCCAATTAATTCCCTCCAATCCTAATCCTTCCAAAACACTGCTGCATACTCCCATCAGGTGCCTGTGCTTTAGATTTGGCTTCTGGGCCCTGTCTGGGTGTGAGATGCATGTTCCCTTGTGTCCCCCCACACATCCCAGATGGATGGCTCGGCCGTGTTTGACGTGTGTGTCAAAGACATGATGCCAGCAGATGTCCCCGAGCACTTCCGAGGCACAGTCAGCATCTGGGCCACGGTGATCAGCTCTGATGGCAGCAAGCAGGTGACCTTTGATGACTCCACACCTGTCCAGAAACAGCTGATTGATATCAAGTACTCCAAGGACACCAGAAAACAGTTCAAACCTGGGCTGCCTTACAAAGGCAAGGTGAGATTAAAAGTAGAGCCACGCGGCTGATTTCAGGTTGTACTGACTTGATCCCAGTGATTTTCCCCACCTGTCCTTGAGTGGAATTGCTGATAATTTAAAGCAAACTGTTCTATAAATGCCCCACTGTGCAGGTAGAAGTCACTTACCCCGATGGAAGTCCAGCTGACAGAGTCACCATCCGCATTAAAGCTGAGCTCACACCAAAGGACAATGTTTATACAAGTGAACTGGTCTCAAGGAATGGCCTGGTGGAGTTTGAAATCCCCTCCATCCCCACAGCTGCCCAATATGTCTGGCTGGAGGTGGGTGAAATCTCCTTAGAGGATTAGTGGGCTTTAATGTAACTAATCTTGTCAAACCTGCACTTTATAAATCAGTGCTGCAAACAGGAAATTGGTGCCTTTTAGCTTCAGCTTCTGGCTTGCAACACAGCGAGCACTGGCTCGTTTCTTGCTGCCAAGAGAACTGATGGTGATAACCACCATGAAAAGATGCTTCTCCAAATACAGCTTAACATGGTAGTAGGGGTCCAACCTTTGGAGAGTAAAGATGTCAAGAGAGGAAAGGTGGAAGGTATAAAATGGGAGAAGAGAGTAGAGATTAAGAAAGAACAAAATGAGCTTTTTGTGCATAACATTCAGATGTAACTTTTTTTTTTTTTAAGACCAAAGTGACAGCAATTGATGGGAAACCCTCTGGGGATCAGTATCTGCCCAACTACTTGTCCATCAGCAGCTGGTACTCACCCAGCAAGTGTCACATCCAGCTCCAGGCACCAGATAAACCTTTCCAGGTATGTTGGCTTCACGTTCCGTCATGGAAACCACTGCATTGCTTGGCTTAAAGTACTGTGTTCTGATTAAATATTTCTGGGCATTCCTGATTCTGGGATCCTGAACTGTTATGGTTTCCACCACAAAGGATGAGGGAGCTGCACTTGAACCACCAAATAATTGTTGAATGTGGGCTACACAAGGTGCTAAGCAAAACTCCCTTGGTGCTCTGTGCAGCAGCTCATTTCCAGCTCTTTCTGTTCAGAGAGGGGTGGGTCTAGGCATGGAAAACACTTCCAATTTTTCATGTTTGAATGTGTGTTCTGTGCGCCTCAGACACGGATTGTTTGCTGAAAATGATTGGAAGTGATGTTAGTGGGAGTGGCTGAACTACTGAAGACCAAAATTAAAGCTGTGTAGTCTCACTGGAACTTCCAGTTTAAATCTCAGCTGGATCTGTTCAATCTTCCAGTTGTTGAACTGGGAAGATGAACCTTTTCTTCTCTGGTAGGTTTTGTAGGAACCTCTCTAAAAATGTAATCCTGCCCTTTCTCTCCTAGAGAAAGATCTGATTAACCATCATTCCTGTTGCATAATGATTTTTGAGAGTTGTTCAGGGTTTCTTCTTACCCAAGAGAATGTTCTGAAGGTCTGCATAGTGCTCAGTGGAAAAAAAGTGGCTATTGTTTTGGCAATAAACCCACTGAGATTTGTTATCAGCAGGTCCCTCAGGTTGGTTTCAGACTCCTTGTATCCAAATAAGAGCATTTTTTAAATCATTGCATTTCATGGAAGTTTAATGGCTAATTAATCTTTTTAAAGTTTCCTGAGGTATGGAAAAGGGATTAAATACTGCTAATCTGAACACATTGTTCTTATTATAACCTGATTAGAACTAATTCTTCTGTGGGAAAGCTTGGAGCTGGATGACCAGCTGATGTGGGAACTGTTTCCATGCATTGCCAGCTCTTACTGGGTGTTCCAATTAGCTACATTCATTTTTTAATGATTTGTTTCATCATTTGCACTGGGGAATTCTTAATACTTCAAATATTTGATGTCACGAGGCACCTCTTGGACTCTGTGGCATTTTCACTGTATTTAACCATCAGCAGCTCCTTGTGTTCCAGTTTCTGCCCTTTTGGTTTGTGCCATGTGTGCATTCTTCAGGGAGAGCACTTGGAGCTGAAAAAAGAGAGGTTTTTCCAAGCATTTCTTTGGGATTTTTTTGTCAGGACTGAATGGTTTGATTTGGGAACAGCTCTGCTTTAAATGGCAGGAGGGTGAGGAGGGGAAGTTGCTGAATAAATCCTGTGGAACACAAGGGTCAGCCACTCCTCAGAGGCCAGAAGGAAGCAGATTGTGTCCCTGGGGAAGTCTGCTGCTCCACAGAGTGATCATTACTCAGCCAGACACCACCAGTGCTGATCCCACCCCTGATGTCTGTTCTGTTGGGATCTGGGGGTTTTGTCTTGGGGCTGTTCAGTACTCAGGGAGCCCCTCTGGGTGCAGTTTCAGTGCCCAGGTGTGCTGATCTGGAACCTGTTGCAGGCAGCAGATGAGCTACCCAGACAAAAAAAAAGTTTTCTTCTCATTTATTTATGTGTTTGACACCTCCCTGAGTGTCCAACTTACAAACTGTTACCAAGACTTTGTGTAATTTGAAAGCATTTTCCCTTGGATCTCTTCCCAGTCATTTCATGGTTATGTTTGAGTTGGTATTTGCCACACAAATGTAATCACAATTAAACTGCAAAGACTATCAAACACATATCTCTTCCCACCCCCAACCCAACTCTTTCCTTTTTTGGGCTGGGCTACTGAAGGGGTGTCTAAAATTCAACCAATTCTGACAGCTGCTCTGTGCCAAAAGGCTTAACTTTCAGGATTCCAGAGATTCCTTTATTGTTTCATTAATGCATACAACCCCCAGCTCATTCTCCTGTAGATTTGCAGCGAGTGGAGAGCTGAACACAGGCCCCTTTTTACTGGGGAGAAACTCCCTGAGAACAGTGCTAATGTAATAATACACTTTTCAATGCATCCATTTGTTAGGAGAGGGCTCACACCTCCCGTGGCCTGGAACCCAAGCAGGTTTCTGTGCTTTATCACCCAAAAGTTGGTAACAGAGCAGATCTTTGGCTTTTCTCTCCCTGCCTGCAGGTGGGAGAGGAGGCCTGGATTGCAGTGAAGTCCACGTGCCCCTGCAATTTCACTCTGCATTATGAAGTGGCATCACGAGGGAACATTGTCCTGTCGGGGCTGCAGCCCAGCAATGTCACCCAGCAGAGGAGCAAAAGGGCCACCACACCCTTTGGGAAGAGCATTGACCTCACACGTTTCCCAGGAACAGGTAACCAGCACCAGAAATGCAGCTCGCCCCCATTTTCAGCCAAAAACCAACCTTTCCACAGCCTTTTTGTTAATGTCATGCTCCTTAAAGAATATGGATAATTTTGTGCAAGAAAATTCCCTCAGTCTTGTAAAAAAAGCAATTAAAATGCATGGATTGTTAATTACTATTAATTATTTATTAATTATGAAAATAATTAAAAATTAAATTAAGTATAGTGAAATCCCTCAGTCTTGTAAAAAAATTCTCCAAGAGAGGTAACTCTTGGAAAATTTTCTTTGGTCTTTCTGCAGTCTTTCTCAGTTGAGAAAACTCTAATATTTTCTTGGAGTGGAGTGGAAGGCAAGTGTAGGGCAGGGCTGGGGCAGTTGTTAAATTTGTTGAGCTTAAAATGAGAAGAGGATGTTAGATGGAAAGAGAAATTTAAATGGACTGAAAAAGGAGATCACACAGCCCACAGGGGGAAGGGAAATGAAATGTGGACTCCTGGTTTGTACAAAGAGTAACAGAAAGACACAAATCTGGTGGATTTGGGGAGCGGGGGTGTAAAAAATGGTGGGATTGGAAAGATGGATATAACAGCTGCCAAAGGACAAGTCTGGCTGTCCTGGTAACCACTTTGGGAACTGGGGAAAGAGTAACAGGAACCTCCCTCCATGTACCCACCAAGCTTCTGGTAGTCAGTAATTTAGGATTTGTGATGATTTTCTGCACTGAGGGTTTGTTCTGAGCTGTTGCATTTATAGTTTGCTCAGGGGTTTTGTGGCTGCTCTGTCACTGGAAGGGTTCAAGGCCAGGTTGTGTGGGATCTGGGCAACCTGGTCTGGTGAAAGTCATCCTTGTCCACAGCAAGGGGCTGGAAGTAGAGGATCTCTAAAGGTCCCTTCAACCTAAACCATTCTGTGGTTCTGTTTAACAGCTCCAGTGATCCTCTGCTCTGTAAACTGCATAATCCTTTTCCAAACTTATTCCTTTTCTCTCATCAGGATTCTCCAGCAATAGATAACATTTTCTGTTGATTTTCAATGGCTTGGTAACTTAACTGTGTGTTTCCTTGATTTCATGGCTGGAAAAACACTGAGTGCTCCTTCCCTACCCATCTTCTCCATGCTGCTCATTAAATTATGAGTGCTAATTACCTTTCACTAAGAGGAGGAAAAGGGAAAACGTTCTGAACTGGAGAAGCTGTGCAACAGGAACAAGGGAAGAATGCAAGTCCTGAGTGGAGAGTCCTGTCAGCATTGGGAGGGGGCAGGAAGGCAGTGACTGGGATAAATGAAGCTGTTTTTCTCCACAATTCCTGTTTCAGCACCTCCCAGCACGCCTGCAGCAGAGGTTGAGGTGTGTGTGACCTTCCTGAGGTTCTTGGTGGTTCACTCCATGGCTCCCCTGGGTCGGCTCCTCGTGTACTACGTCAGGGAGAACGGAGAGGGGGTCACAGACAGCCTGCAGTTCTCTGTCAACTCCTCCTTTGAGAACCAGGTAGTGGAGAGGAGGGGCTGGTGTCTCGTCACTCTTTGGTTTTTGGGATAATTACGGGATTTAATGGGATTTCCCTTCCCAGGTTTCCGTGTCGCTCTCAGCCAACGAGACCAGGCCTGGTGACGTTGTGAACATCAAGGTCAGAGCTGCCAAAGGGAGCTGTGTCTGCATGGCCACGGTGGACAAGAGTGTCTACCTGCTCAAGACAGGCTTCCAGCTGACAGCCAGCCAGGTAGAGCCAGCCTCAAGCACTGGTGTCCTTTCCTCAGTGCTGTGAGCCTCACCCACCTGGGGGAAGCAGCCAAGGACAGCAGCCTGTGCCCTTTCCCTGCAGGTGTTCCAGGAGCTTGCAGAGTACGATGTGTCTGATGCTTTTGGAGCCCCAAAGGAGGAAGGGCACTTCTGGTGGCCCGGCATGTCCTCGCGTCGGCGCCGCAGATCTTCTGTGTTCCCCTGGCACTGGGACATCACCAAGGACGCTCGCTTCGCCTTTACAGTAGGAAGAACCAGCCTCCCCTCTCCCTGCAGTGTCTCCTTTGTGCTTTTGTGCCTGCAGGGGGATTTGCAGCTCCACAGGACAGGGGCTTTCCCCATGTCAGAGCCCTTTCTCCGGGGTGGGCAGTGTCGTGGTTGAGGAAGACGGGCGTCTGCCAGGCAAAGCCAGAACTTCCCTTGGAATGGAGAATTTAACCCCCCTCCCTCTGAATTATTATAGTTTTGAAATTAAGGGGCTTTCAGGCAAAGATGTGGGAATAGGAATAACAGTTCTTTAGTAGGAATATTAAAAATAAAAATGTAGTAGTACTAAAAAGCAAACAAACAGAAAACACTGACAGAGTCAGAATAGAACCTGACACCCTGTTGGTGAGGGTGCTGGGAGCAGTCCAGTTAATCCTCCTGCAGTGACAGACGTGGTTCTGTTGGAGCAGAGATGTTCCTGTACCTCTAGAAAGGTGCAGTTTTCCTCTGAAGGCTCAGTGGTGCTGAGATGGGTCCGTTCTCCCTCTGGGAATGCAGAGCAAACAGGCTGTGCTGGAGTTCTCAATGCCAGCTTTTATCCAGGTGGGAATGCTGGGCTCCTCCCCCTGGGTAGAGCCTCTCCCAGTGGGATGATGGAACTTTACCAGTCATGCAGTGAGCCTGGATGGCCCATGAACAGCAGATATCCCCTGGAGTTATGAGGAATGGGTCATAGAAGAGATAAAGAAAACACCTCCCCAACCAGTTTCAACAAATGGCAATAGACCACACACTGCTGGTTGCATCTTGCATTGCAGCCCAAGAGAGAAGGATGAAAAGTAATTTTTAGGAACAGAGTGCACTGTTCTAGCAAAGGTATTGGAGAAACATGGTTTGATTTTGGCCACCCTTGGGAGGGTCAGTTATCCTCCGGGGCAGAGGAAATCATGCTGGTGCTCTGGAGAATCAGACAGGGACCAGGAGGTTCCTCCAGGCATGGGTGAGCTTGCAGATCTCTTCTGCAGCTGCTCCAACAGGGAAGGAAGGTGGAATGGAAATCTCTCCTTGTAGCCTTTTGGACTGTCCTTTGGAAATCATCTCAGTTTCTTTCCTGCCCTGGTTCTCCCAGCTTCTGTCGCCATCTGCATGAAAGACCTTTATATCCTTGATCAAATTACTACTTAGATGCTATATATTTATAGTTACTTGGTGTGTTTCCATGGTTAAACCTGGCCAGATTTTAAAAATCTGATTTCCTTTGACCTGTGCTGTGCATTTGAATCAAGTTGCAAGTTGAGAGTTTAAAACAAGTTTGGGATTTTACGTGTACCCATGCACTAATTCATTTCTCCATTGCTTTGAATATTAGCAGTGCAGCCTTTTAAGCTGAAAAACAGTGATTTGTAGCTCTTAAGACATGCTGCCATTTCCATGAGCTTTTTGCTTTGCTTTTGTTTAAAATGGATGTTCCCTCATTTATTTGAGAGGTTCTGCCTATTTCTTCCTTCCTGCAGTTGTAGAGTGGAGTCCTTTCACCCTTTCAGGCTCTGCTCACATCCCTTCTTTGCTTCCCACACCACTGCAGGGTGTAACCTCTGTTCCCTGAGACAAGGAGATGCCACCTGAAAGGCTGAGCTGTAAATGTTTGATGTTCTTTACATCACCTTCTCCTACCTGCTCCTCTGAAATGCAGACTGGCCTGGAGAACCAGTGTCACAGCTCTGATCTTTGATGTCCTTTCTCTTTTTAATCCACATAACTGCTGATTATGGTGATCCTTGCTTCCTGCAGATCCCCCATCTCCTCGCTCTCTGTCCTTCCTCTGATTTTAGCTGAATTGTTTTATTATGTTGCCTTAAACCCCAGAGGCTTTCACACATTCCCCCAATGCCTCCATCTCTCAATTACAAACTCTAAATCCTCATTTTTGCCCACTGCTGCAGGAGCCACTGCTGCTTCTTCCCCTGGGGTCTGAGGGGGTTTTTGTTCTGGTGCAGCTTTTTCTGTCCTGCCTGAGCTGCACATCCTTGGGAAAAGGTTCATTTTTGGGGAGCTGGTGTGAATGCAGGGGCTGCACACCTGGTGTGCAAGAACTGGGGGTGTGTGCAGAGAACAAAGCTCATTCTCCAGTGCTGCTGGGAGCTGCTGTCTCATTAAAAAGAGCATTTAGGGGGCAGAGCTGGCAGCTTCCTCAGGAGCTCTGTGCCTCCCCTGTGTGGACACTTCTCATTTTGCTTAGCGACCCTGGCAGGGCAGAACTGGTGATGCCTGATGACAGAGCTGCCTGCTCACTGCAGCAGAGCACACTGGAAACTTTTAGGAAGGGTAAAAAAGTTTAAATGTTTTATTCTAGGGGAAAAATACATGTAATTATTTTTTTTACCTGTCACACTTGCCCAGTAATGTCAGATACTGATTTAAATGCATTTTCCAAGCAGACAGGAGCTTTCTCATAAGGCCTCTGCCTATTAACAGTCATTTTTATACAAAGCTTTAAAAAATGCTCAAGATTCAATTGAGATTTCCCCTGTAAATGTTGAAATAGCATTGTGAGATTCTATTAAAAAAATCTACATTTAATTATTTTTCTTTAATTCTTTTTATTTATTTCCTTTTTTTTTTTTTTTTCCTCGCTGGTTTTTGTTCTGTGGTGTTGATTTTTCATTGTCTAGGAAACTGGCTTGGTGGTGATGACTGACATAGTCAGCCTGAACCACAGGCAGAATGGAGGGATGTACACGGATGAGGCTGTCCCAGCCTTCCAGCCACACACTGGCACCTTGGTGGCCACCATGCATTCCAAAATAGCACCAAGGTAACGTTTGGGGGTTAATATCTGCTGCTTGGGATACTCCTGACTGGGTTTTTTTTTCTCTATTCTCAGCTGGTTTTCACCTCTGTGCCCCCAGGTTTAGACAAGGCAATGATGGGGAAATCCTTCCAGTGGCTTGGTGGATGTAAAACAATTTTAACTGGCGCTGCTTTGCTAAATTTAGTTTAATTCTGGAAAAGGGACATATGCAAAGAGTCCTAAATTATCATTTCGAAGATTATTTCTTTGCAATTTGCTGTGAATTTCTTGGAATATTTGCAAGCTCCAGTTGTTTTTGCAGAGTCACTCATTGCTCATGATTTGGACCATTCAGCTGGTGGTCAAAATCACCAGAGTGAGGGTCTGCAGGAAGGAAAGGTAATGAAGTGCTACAAGTGATGTTACACCTGAGGATGGGCCTTCCCTCTGCACCCTGAACCCCCTGGAAGCCTCTCTTGGCACAGGAATTTCTGGGGTTAGTTAAGAAATAGATAAGGAAGCGTAACAGAAAAGCTGATTTAAATTATTAAGTATTGAAATCAAGACAATTCAAAGAGAAGGGAGGAGAAGGATGTAGAGTAGTGAGTGCAAAAACTGCAGTTGGAAGCCACAGGTTGTATTTGTTCCCCTTGATTCCATTTGGTGAAAGAATTTGGAACACAAACCCATTTTATTTTAGATGACATTATCTCTGCTAGTTTCAAAGGTTATCTTGTACTATTTTCTTAGATTCTTGTTTCTGTCTGCAGAGTGTGTGTGCACACAAAGGGGTTGTTTCTAAAGGCTGTGTAATTTGTGTTATGAGTGATCACCCATTCACTCCTTAATGAGTCTGCACCAGTCAGAGTTTTGGTCATGTGAGCCAGAGTCAGGTGATAACTCTGATTTATCAGTGACTGCTGAAAATATCTGATTAAAAGAATCAGTTTGCAAGGATTTATTTCTTCTTCTAGCAGAGCAGAGAAGAGGAAAAGAACCTTCTTCCCTGAGACGTGGATTTGGCACTGCCTCAATGTCAGGTATTGACGTTAATTATATCCAGAGGGTTCTATTCTCCTCACCCACAGAAAACAAAGCTCTTTAAAATCTAATGAGTTACCGCTGGCATTTTCTGATGTTTTTAATTTTTTTTATTATTATTTTTCCCCCTGTGGTTGTTGCTTTTCTTCATTACCACTTGAATCTTTGCAACATTTCCTCTGGTCCTGAGGTGCCCCTTTGCTTCAAGCTGAACCTGTCACTTGTGTCTACACTGATTCTCTATTGATTGCTCTTCAAATTTCACAGAGCTCTTCTTTCTCTGTCATCTCCTGCAAAAACATCTCCCCCAGACCTCAATCTGCTGCCTCATAAATCCTGGTTTCCTCTGGGTACAGTGGAACTAAAAAAAACCCCCAAAATTACTAAAGAGATAACTAATCTGTCCTACAACAGCACATCTAGGATAATTTGAAGCAATTATTAAAAGGCTTCTCCAGGTTTGCAAGTAAACTTCATTCTCAATAAATGATTGTAAATTAAATTTGACAGGAACTTGGAGCAAGTGCATTCAAATCTGTTCAATTGAGCATGAAATATGCTTTGTAGAAATACACAAAGAATTCCAGAAGTGCCCGTTTGGGCCTCAGCAAGCTGGGGCAGTTAATTATAAGTGGGAGAGTGTGGAATAAAAAGTTGCAGATTGCATTTTCTCCACTTCATTTCATAAGAAACAACTGAGTTGGAGCATTCCTTAATTTCCAGTCTCTTGAACAGGAAGAATTTATCTTTTTTCTACCATTTCTAATTATATATAACAATCCTAAAAAAAAAAAAAAAAAAAAAAAAAAAAAAAGAAAGAAAGAAAAAGGAAAAAAAAAAGTAACAAAAGCCCAATGTCAACTTCCCAAACCAATTCTAAAAATTCCTGGAGCCTGGCTGGAGGGTCTAATGGCTGGAAATGAGTGTGTACTTTGGCTCCGTGCCCAGAAGAGTAAGTGCCCTCATGTGTGAAAATAATGTTAATGCTGGTTATGGGCTGAAATCCCAGTGGAAAGAACATCAGCTGCAACAAATTGTCCGGTTAAACAGGCTGGACTAGTGCCAGTCCTGGAGCCAGGACACTCTTCTGCCTGGTCCTCAGGGCTGAGCATCAGTGCAGGGATCAGCTGCAGGGTCGGGGTGAGCACCTAAGGGTTACAGATCCTGTCTGCTTCAAAGGAATTCAAATAACTTCAGCCTTTAGGGAGGTTTGGGTTTGGATGTTGGGAAGAAATCTTTCTCTGAGGGGGATGAAGCAGCTGTGGCTGCCCCTGGATCCCTGGCAGTGTCCAAGGGCAGCCTGGGGCAGTGGAAGATGTCCCTGCCGTGGCACTGGATGGGCTTTGAGGTCCCTTCCAACCCAAACCATTCCATGTTTCTGTGACACAAGTGCATTTCCCAAGGCTGTTCCCTCTGGGGTTTGAGCTGGGGAACCACATTCACCAGCCAGTGCTTGGAGTCTGACTGAACTTATAAAAAGCATAGTGATCTCTACTTTTTATTGGTTTAGTCCTTTCCCTTTGTAATACAAACACAAAGATGGGGCCTTGATGAGCTGCCTGGCCCCTGACAGGAACAACAGGTTCAGGCTCACTGAGAATTCATTTAGAGGAGCAAAGCAAAGGTGCTTTGCTTTTTTTTATTTTTAATTTTTCATTATATTTTTCCCCCTGTTGTTGTTGTTGTTCTTCATTACCACTTCAGTCTTTGCAACATTTCCTCTGGTCCTGAGGTGCCCCTTTGCTTCAAGCTGAACCTGTCACTTGTGTCTACACTGATTCTCTATTGATTGCTCTTCAAATTTCACAGAGCTCTTCTTTCTCTGTCATCTCCTGCAAAAACATCTCCCCCAGACCTCAATCTGCTGGTGCCTCGAGGGTGAACAAACTTTATCTGAGAATCAGTGGAGGTGCAGCCCTTGGGTGTGTTCTGGGTGTGCACCAGGCACCTCTGCAGATGAGGACAGTGTATCCTGCTGGACACTTAGAGCTCCTTCTGAATTCCTCCCACTCTCATTTTCCATGCCTCCAAAAGCCTCCAGAGCTGGCAGAGTGTGTGTCAAGCTCTGGGGAATAAATAAGAACTTGAGAAAAAACAACCTTAGGGTGTACTCACAACTGCACCAATCATCCTGCCAGCCGAGCCATGAAATAGCTTTTGTTCTTGTGTTAGAGGAAAAGTTTTCTGTTCCAGGCAGGGCCAAAGCTGCTTTGCAGGAGGGAAATAGCAAAGTCTGAAGAACAAAACTGAATTTCTATTATTATAAAGTGTGGAAGGGGATACCAGGTTTATGATATCCCATCGTGCTGTGCAAAATAGCTAAATACTGAGAGATTGGATTTTTAACAAATAATTTCAGTCCTCATTGAAAGAAAATGATAGGTTTGGAAATTTTCTAAGTCAGTCATTCCAAAACTGAGCAACCCAAAACTTTGGTTTCTGAATCACAACAAGCAGTAGCTGAAGTGGATGTTTAGAAAGTTTCTCATTTGTCCTTGTGTTCAAGCAGAGTCTGCAGCGTGGCAATGGACACAGAGACAATGAGTGCCAACAAAAACCATTTTTATTGCACTAGCTATTAAATTAATTATTGCAGATTTTATCCAGGACCTCAGTCTGGGATTATTTCTTGTCTTTCTTTTTAGATTTTGGGGTTTGTTTCAGATTTTTCTTTAGATTTTTTTTGACTTAGTGCAGACATTTGCCTCTAAGAAAAATGACTTGGAAATGAGGCTGCAAATTAAGTTTTTGACCCTGGGAGAATTTGTGCTTTGCAGAAGTAACTGTTTGCTTTTCTGCTGCTTATAAATATGGGCAGGTCCCAAAACTGATAGAAAATACGCTAAATATATACAGTAAAATATAATATAATATATTATAAATATTAGCCATAATATACTATACTATAATATACTATATTAGATATATTGTATATTATATTTGAGATATATAA
>VYXD01004143.1:246373-293078 GCA_013397195.1 Hylia prasina | reverse complement strand
TCCTAAACCAGGACAACATGCTTTTTTTTTGTCATTATGTAAATGTAGTATTTGGAATACTGATGTCACTGGATCACCGACATTAGATCATCATATTCACAGTATCACCAACATTAGATCATGTGCATGTTTGCCTTGATCCTTTGGGTGCATCCTTGAGGGTGATTTAATTTTTGCAAGTGCTGTACTAGTCGCCTTTCTGATAGAGCTAAGAGCCCAAATACTGCTTTCGCACATGATCTTGAAGAGGAACCATGTGCATTAATACCAACTTTATTCCCTTATGCAATCAGTGGGCATCTTTCAGTTAGTAACAACTTGCCAAAGAGAACAGTGGCGGAGGTTGTGTTCATGTGTCCATGTGTCATCCCACTGCTATTGTGAGATTTAAGCTTTTGTAACCCTTGTGTGGTGCTGGCCAAGGAATAAAATTGTTGTCAGTCTTGTATGTCACAATAATTTGTGATAGACTGGATTAAAATAGCTGACCCATGGTACCACGTGAGTGACTCCAGACAATATATGCTACATTTCCTAATCCTGGAAACAAAATTGTTAATCAGAGTATACACTGTAGAAAAAGAACAGGGATGTAATAAAGAGGTAGCTGGAGTAGGGTTAAAGACAGTAAAAAATATCCACACTGACAATGTGGGCATATCAATAGGCGATGTTGATTAGAATAAACAATGTGCACTGTGAGATTGATGTCTGCATACATTACATTTGTATAATTCATGTCCATTTTCTTCAGATTGAAAACTGAAATGGCACATGATGAAATATGGAATTTCAACATTAATATTGAACATTAGCATCTTCAATATCCAGTCAAATCACGCTGAAGAAAGTATCAAAAAGAAAACTGTTTAAATCAATGTCATTTTAGAAATTACCTAGGTTCCTGCAAAGTTTCTAAAAACATTATTTTAAACAATGTTACTGGTTTCCTTTAGAAGAGTCATAATCATAAATGCTTACTTGTCAACAAATAAGCAGAAACTGTGACAAACTCCAACAGGATGTCGTCACTGTTTTAAAAATGATTGAATGGGAGAGGAAATGTTCACTAATGGAAGTAGTGGGTTAACAGTCTGTTTTCACAATATATATATGACTATATACTATTTTTTTTCCTGGAAGTCTAAGTTCAAAGTCAGGACCAGAAGACCACCCCTGTTGTCATACACCATATTATTTTTTTCTTCAATTGATGTTAATGAAAAAAAAAAAAAAGGCAAAACTATTAGAAGATTGGTGAAAAATTTTATTATATCGCTGTTGATTTGTTTGCTTGAAAGCACAGGACAGATTAATACTGCAGTTGCAGGACCATGTTCAGATGTACAGTGTTTATACTACTGGTGAGTGTTCATTCTCAGCAGAGATTGATTTCACTGGGCAGACAAGTATAACTGCTCATCAGTGTTGATGAAGGTTTTGCAGTTTGCCAATGTGATTAGATTACAGGAAGATACTACAACTACCTCTTTGACTTGCAGTATGTAAGTTACCATATCACAAATCAGTGGTGTCTAAAAATACATGGGAAGTGTACAGTGGTGACTCAGAAGTGACAGTTGTATCTAGTTCATTTGTGTGTTTGCTACATGAGATGCCAGCTGTATAAAACTTGCTTCTACTTCTGAAAAAGTAGAATATTTCAGCTGATTTTCTGTTATCTGAGAATTCAGCAGATGAACTACTATTTGATGAAATAACCAGATATTCTTCCTTAAGTTCCTGTCTGAATAGAGCATTTAGAGAAGCTGAAACTGTGCTCATCAAATAACTATCTGCATTTTTGAGGAAGTGATGAGAATGAATACAATTTGGTACTATCACAAAATGTTTTATCAGTAGTGTTCTGGCATTTCTAGGGCAATAGTACAAAGTTTGCTCCCCAGATATGTAGGAAAAGGACACTAAATAGACCCTTTGCTTCACAAAAATCTGTCTCTGACCATGTCCAGGACCAACATCATATACTTCAAAAAATTCTCAAGTTTTATCCTGTAATAAGTTAGGTTTCTGGGGATTTTTTGTCTTGTTGTATATGAATATTCTTCTTTGGACATGAATGCAACGTTTATCTAATCCCAGGCTAAGTATTGGTTCTGTAATGACTAACATTTTCTATACTTACAGTACTTAAATAAAGTAATAAACATTTCTTCCACTTTTTGCTTCAATTTCTGCCCCCTAGTGTATATTATGTCATATAGTCTTTCTGGTTTTGCGTTGTCAGACAAACCAGATTCTGGTATTTGTTTTGTGAAATTTGTGTAACTTTCAGTCTCACCATTGCCTTTCCCTGTCATGTGTTCTGAATTGCCTCAGAATGGATGGCTGGATGTCTGTGTGGTATCAAATTGGTGCTTTCTGTTCTTTACTGCAAATAGGTTACACAGGTATCTTTCACAGCTGCATCATGGTGATGACTTGTAGTCACCTTGACAGACAATTATGCCACATTTTATTCTGCTGCTTTTTTGTTCTTTTGAGATGTATGTTCATCTTGCATAGGTGTGAAAGGAAGAATTTCTTTTTTTTTTTTTTTTGCTGTGTTTTTTAGGACAAGACTTCAAGCGTGTAGTTTATAAACTGTAATAAAAAAGCCTGGTACATCTTTAAGTGTAAACAAGATGCTGATTACTGATGAGGTTTTAAACCCAATTATTTTAATAACTTGTATAATATTTTTAAGGACATCTATTTTAGCAATGTGGACTTCTAACAGTAGTCATTTTTCTTTTGAAAAATTTTTAAGGGCACATATCTCCCTTTTTTTCTCTATTAAAAGGAACTGTTGTGATAGGCTCTTGTTTTTATATGAATTATTTTATGTTGTACTGGATCTAGTCTTCCTCAAAAAGTACATATAGTTCTTCTCTTTGCCACTCACATCTGTGGAAAATGTCTTGAATACTCACCTACAGATGCTAGAGCCTTGACAATATAGTTAAATCTATAGCTGACCAATTAGAGGTAAATTGCCAGTCAGCCTATGGCTAGGTTGTCTTAATAAAGGGCATGATGATACAGAGATTTTATTTCTTAATTTTCTACACAAGTAAAAGAATATTTTTTGAAAAATTAGTATTGTCTTAAAGCAGTGACACAGTACACAAATGTAGTCCAGAAGTTGTTTTTAATATCTCTTCAGTGCTTGCAGCATAGCACACAAATGACATAATTTTCAGTTTGCACTGAGGGTGCTCTATGTATGTAGAACAGGTTTTCCTTAAGCAATTTTTGAAGTTTGTCTGACTTTGACTGAGCAATGCTATTTTCCTTCAAATGTTCACTTGGACCCTGTCAGAGTCAACTGCAACCAGAACGCTTAGATGTTGCACATAGACTGAAATCTATGACACCTTAGAATTGGTTAGCTCAGTAACTTCCTGCGTTTTAAAAATGTGAAAGCCTTTTACAATTTTCTGATTACATGCAGATGCCAGAATAGTGCTCTCTATCTATTGAAAATAGTCTTGCATTTCACCATCACCTTGTGCAGGCTCCTTAAAGTAACCTGCAGCCCCAACTCCTCTCCTCAGTTCCTGCACCCCTTTTGCTGCCCCAGGGTTTCATAAGTGAGTTGCATGTGCCCGCTGTGCCTTTAAAAGTTTTCATCTCTTACTGTTTGTGTCTGACGTCTGTGTTTTAGAGTGGCTGTAGGAAGGACCCCATCCAGGATTACAGAAGTTTCTCTTCCTGGTATATTAGTTGTTTATAGGGAGGAAAAATCTTTCAGAGAATTCAAACTGGGTTAGCACACGGCCACCCAGATCACAAAACTCAGAAGGTTTTCCCCTGCTGTCGAGCCATACCCCTTTAATACTACATATACGCTAGCCTGATGGTTCTTGTATCTATTTTGAGGATCCATAAAAAGTAGAGCAGTTGTCTGCTTGCTGCAATATAGCAGGGACAGCATTGACATGATCTAAGTGACAAAGTAGGACAAAAATTTTTGGAGCAACATTCTGAGTGGGTATGAGTGGAACAAGATTGCATTTGCTAAGGGCAGAGAAACTGATGCTGCAGCAAATGAGACATGCAATGCTGAGTGTGCAGTTGGGAGTTTTAAATGTGTGATTTTCCAGAGATAAGAAGTAGAGAACAGAATGTCTCCAAAGGAGAAATTGTTTTGAAGAATACCCAAACTTTATCCCACTTGAAAGGGTGGAGGAGGTAATAGACAAGGACTGTATGATCTTGTGTTGAAACAAGCAAACAGAGCACAGCAGCATAACTGGAGAAGCAAGGGTGTCTCGAGAAGATCAAGTCTGTTGAACAATTTTTGGAAAGTGGTGGATTTGGGGATGAACTGCAGTGGGTAAGCAAGGAAACGACAAATATGTGAGGAGGTTAGGAAGAAGATGATTCAATTAACATAGAAATTAAAGCTAAGACAAGAGAAGAAGAGTGTATAGAAAAAAGAACTGAAAAGGGAGCTGATAGTGAACAGTTGAACATAAGTACATGGATATAAATACATGGGTATAAGTACATGGAAGAGACAGAGGAAAAGAAAGGAAGTTACTGCTCTGCCATTCCAGAAGAAGAGATAATTGGTATAAGAAGTGATTAGAGAAGGAGGAGATCAACGTATCTTCCTCACCATCTGTTCTGACAGTGGTAAGGCAAGTAAAGAAGTTATATCTCACTATAAGGTCCATGTCCTTAGAATTGATAAGAATTTGGAAAAAATAAAACATGTAAATGCTCTGGATAGCTGTCAGATGGCAGAGGTGTTATTCAGAGGTATGGTATCAGGAATAAGCTGGGTGCAGAACAGTGTGTTTAGAGGAGGTTTTACTGGAGCTTAAAGGAGAATGAGAGAGCTAGATGTGTTCTGAAGGAAGATTAAGAGAGTGTGATGGTGGAAAAGTGGTGGAAACCATGGACATGTGAGTGTACTTTGGGGAGGTAGGGTGTCAGTGTGTAGAAAGGAGAATATAAAGGACTAGAAAGGAGAATATAAAGTGAATCTCAGTAAAAGCATGTGATTTATGCTTTTCCTGAGTGGCTATATGTTCTGTTTAGCAAGAAACTTGTAGATACTTTGAAGTTTCCAGAAAACAGTGACTTTCCATCATATTTGCATACATGGTTTAACACAAAAATATAAGGTATAAAACAATACGTAAAATGAGCGTTATGCATTGATTGATTTTAATTATGTCAGCCCTGTCTGCTGCCCTATGAAAGTGTAAAATTTAATATACATCGCCTTTATTTTGTACCCTGGGAATAGGTTTTTTGTTAAAAATAGAAGATATAACTTCAAACTTGTTTGGCCACATTGATTAAGAAGTCAGTTCAGTTTTCCAAAGTTGGAAATATAAGATATCGTTTACTTCATTTTAAGCAAACCTAGTTACAGTACTCCTAGTTGTATAATTGCATTATTACCTTTGGTCAGTATTATGTGTTCCTCCTTTGCATTCATTCATTCATGTACCTTTGCAAAATCCTGCAAGAACAAGACCTTTAACATATTTGTGTGTCAAAATATTTATGAATGCCACCATTTTTCAATTTTCATCCTTTAAAAAAATACATATCCTGAAAGATATGTAGCAATCAGGGTATGGTGGAAAAGATGGAAGATTTTACTCCCTGTGTTAACAAGACAAGCAGAAGTTTTTACTTCTTATCAACAGAAAAATAGGTATTTCATTAGAATGTGGGATTTCCATTAAACTATATACACAAATGTGGAGGTCAGTGTCATCTAACTTCTGGCCCCCTTCTGAGAGAGATTCCAAGGGGCACTCAGGCTATCTTCTAGCCTGGCACATGACATGGAAAAGTTGGTTATCTGTACCCACAAAAGATACCTCTTCATTCATGTAAGAAGTCAGAAAAAGAGGTAGAGAAAGGGATTTTAGATACCGGAATAAATTGGAGTTTCTCTTTAAATAAACAGACTGACGAATCAATAACAAATGAAGCCAAACGGATTGAACACAAATTAAATGTGGCCAACTCCATTTCCTTGATTAACCATCAAGAATTTAACAAAAATATATTTAAATGTGTAATCATCCCTAAATGACGGTGAGAGTTATACTTAGAAAATGTTAAAACCAGAAAATTGTTATAAATAATTGACATGATCTAAGTGATATTTAGTACACTTGGACTCCTCTTATGAAGGCTACATCTGAAATAGCACTACTAGAATCACTTCATAAACTGTATGATCTCCAGTTCTGAGTGCCCAGTAATTTGACAGTTCTATTATATGAAATATGTAGTATTAGATGATATGTATCAGAACTGGAATAGGTAAATGCTGCTTGTGAAGTGATGTACTTACTAAATGTGATGAGCAGTTCAGGTACTAAGTGATATTGCAATAGCTAATATGGTAATAATGGTGAATATTCCTAAAGAATCACAAGTGAAAGAAAAAGTAATAAATGAGGCAAACAAAATGAAAAGACCATAATACTCCCTTTACAAACATATAATAACAATAAATGCTGAGTCTCAAGCCAGGTAGATTTTTTGTTAGAAATGTTTATGACAGACTAATTTTTTATGACATCTTAGAACATCCTGTGAGTCAGAAGGGACCCACAAGGAACATCAAAGGCCAACTCATTTGTTCCCTTGAACATCACAGTATCACAAGAATGGGGTTTCTGATTAAAACATTGGTTTTTTGGTATTTAGGACTTAATCTTTTTCTCTTCTTTTACAAGGCAAAGAAATCAAGATGCCAAGAAAGGGAAGAATAGTACTTAGATGTAATTACTCAAGAAAATTAATTTAAATTGTGTAGGAGGTAATCCTTGAGTCATCACTGACTTGTTTTGATAAAGATGTTGGTTCTGTGCATAGACATGACTTTTAATTTTTTCACTTCTTTTTACTATATTAAATACAAGTCTTTGAAAACATCCAGAAACACTACACACTGTGGTAAAAAATTTAGCATTATTTTTCTGTATTTTTTAACCTTAAGTGTTTAATCCCTAACCATTAGTAAGATTAGTAGAGACCTACATTGAATTCATTATCAGAAATTACATGAGTAAACTAAAGAAACCATATGTTTTCCTCAACCCTTCAGAAGCATGCACTGTTATTAAAATAATAAAAAATAAAAGAAACCAACAAAACGAACAACACACAAATGCTAGTTATAAACAGTAAAGGAATATGTGTAGAGTTTTAGTCTGCTAAAGATGATATTTTAAATTTGGTGAAATGGTGAAAACACCAGTGATGCTTCTTTGTTGTAGCAGTCCTTACATTTCTTTCACTAGAAGAGTACTGCATATAAAAGTAACCAGAGATCTTCAGGATAAAAATTGTTTCTGAATCCTTTGTTTAAGAAGCTTAAATATAGAAAAAATATATTTAAAAAATGATGGCATTCTCCTTCTTTGGGTTGTGTTCTGTAGGAGATAGCCTTAGGCCTAAATCCGAAGCAGCTAGCTTTTAAGATGTTGCAGGAATTAAATGTCTTACCAGTAGTGGTGATGGTATTTCATCAGACCATTTCATGTGATTTTATCTGAAACAGACACTGTATTTGACATTCTTGTATTCAAAATTCTAGCCTCTGCAATGTACCCAATCTCAGGTGTATTCAAAGAAAAAATAAGTTACATTTCCTTTATTTCTCTGTCTGAATGTCACTAATATTTCTTCTTTGTAGTAAATTCACACATTAACACATTTCAAGAATTGCATTTAAGTACAGAGTAGGCTGACAGAGCTTATTGTTGTTTTCCTTGGTCATTATTATATATATTATGTATTTAACTGGCAAAGTATTTACTGAAAACCTTTTTGGTTTTCCTCAGAGTTTATGAGAGACTGTTTCTTTGTTCTCACTTTCTTGCTAGTCGCACTATTTTCACGTTTTTGATTGTTTTAAAAATTAATTCAATGAATTTTCATTGATTTAATCTTAAAAATTCACTTACAGCTTTTAGTGGGTGTGGCCTTCAATCTATCATTCAGTAGTCATTTGATTTGCGTATAACATTTATTTATGTATTAATTGCTATTAGTGCAGAGATTATTACCCATGAATAGAAAAAAAGCAGTAATTTTTGGATAACACCAAGGTTAGGTTAAAGCTCAAGTAGCAACAAGTTTCTTATAATTATCTTTCACTTTTTATTTCCTTTCTGATCTGTTGAATATTCACCAAGAAAGTGATAATTTTAACTATGTGATATGTAGCTGGATGTTAGCCAAATTAGTTTTAACTCTGGGTAATGTATGCAAGTGACATACAAGAACACCAATATATTCACTGTGAAATTGGTAATCTGAATAAATATAAAAAGCAGTAGTAAGCTTGAATGTATGCCTTAATCATAAGTCTCTTGATATTGTCTTAGAATTTTGATGCTTTTGGATGAACTTTTCACATAAACAAATGCATGACTGATCTTATTAGAGCTGCCTAATGAATCTGCTGTATACAATGAAATTATTGCCAAGACATTTAGAAATGCAATTAACTAATAGAAAGGTGTAATGGCAGAAGCTATTTTGCAAAAAAAAGAACATATTTATTTTATTCAAATTTGTTCTTAAAGGCATTGGTGAAAATGGTTGTCTTAAAGATGTTTTACTTGATATGTTGTTGGACAACAATAAAACATCTGCACCACATTTACAGTAATAGTGAAGGAATAATTCCTCTACTTATTACTAACATGCGAGCCTGTAGTTTCAAATGCTATAACATATTGATGTATTTCAATTATGTTTTGAAAATTAATCAGGTGTCATTTGCTTGTCTTGGATTTTTCAAGTAGATCCCCAGGAGGCCTAAACCTCTCGTCTTTGGAACAGACAGCATTTAAAAGAATCTCTATGTCCTTTCAAAGAAGTCTGCATCAGGACTGATGTGATTTATTTTTCTCAAAATTTGTCTGGAAAGCCACCTTTCAGTTTCTGAATACAAAGGTAAACATCCTAGGGAAAAAAATAGCCCACAATCTTTAAAATGTGTGAGTTGATTGGTTAAACTTCAAATCTTGAGCTATATTTGAAGACAAAACTATAGTTTATAGTTCAATAGTTATTTACAGTTTTTATAGTCATCAGGATTTCGAATGAGAGCTACGGGCTTGGTTTTGGCTTGGCTTAATGAGTGGAAATTTTCCCAACATTTATTTCCCTGGGAGCTAAACCAAGTACTGTAACTTATTTTGTATTAGCTTGCTCTGTGCTAGAAAAGAATACCATCTTAGTTTGATTTTTTTTTGTAGAAGCAAGCAAATTGTCCTTGATATGTAGCATCAACAGTAAAAAGCTGCTTATTTGGAATTGAGTAGCCAAAGTTCACAATAGGTAAGGAGTCTCTGTAATTTCATGCTGTTTGACTTTTGGTTTTTTTAAGAGCAGCTAATTTCTCAGGAATAGAGGCAGAATTCCCATTGTCATTCATCTTGATCCCTTTATAATTAACAAAACAGAATACATTATTTTTTCTTTGTATTGCTGCTAATTATGTTTGTGTAGTCTGCTGATTTTATGCTGTTGAAAATGTTTTCAAGTTGAAAATTCAGTTTGAATATTTTCAGTTTTACAAATTCATTTTTTGGTGTCTGTTGATTTATAGTGTGTCCTTTTGTTTCCCATTGTACCTAACAGAATCTCACTGTACCTCAAAATTAGAAAAAAGCTTAATTGAATGTAGGTTCTCAGCAAAGAGCATCTTTGTAGAGGAAAAATATAAGCAGTTGTCAGTGTATGGAAAAAAAGAAATAGACTCACTGCAGTGAAACTACAGAAACAAAAAATAACATTGAAAAAGAAAAAAAAAATGTCAGAAGCCTTGTAATAAGCCCCAGTGAGAAAGGAGAGGTAATATGACTTCTTCTGAGATATCACTTCACCCATTCACTTTAAAGAGTCACTTGGTTAGAATTCAATATTATCCTCACTCCAGAGTAGGAATGGGTTGATGTGTTGGTACGCTAGCTTCATGCTTGCGTTGGGGGTCACATAGGTAATTCCCAGAAAGACAATTGGCAGGACAGGATATAACCTATTCTTGAATATGGAGATCATTCCTCAGCATTAGATGTCAGTGGGCCTATTTGCATGATTGTAACTTTTCTGGAAGAGAGACAGAGTTATTAGCACTTGCACAGTTGAACACTGTGAAAAATGTACTTAGTCTATAATACCTGGCAAGTCACTTTGACATGTGAGCTCCCACGTAAACAGTGATTAATTGCAGACATCTCTGAAATTTCCATTTCAATGATACATCATTTTTTAAATGAGGTGATTACTTTCTTTAAGTATTTAAATGTAACTTGATAGCCTGTATTTTACGAAAGCTTGAAAACAGTAAATATCTTTATGTGATTTTTCAACTTCCAAAAAATCCATTGTGAACTTACTTGTGTAAACAATAGGTTTGTGCAGTAGGATACTGTATATATGTTATCTGTCAAAACTGTTTGTTCCTGCAGGAGTTTACTTCAGCAAGTATAATTCAAAGTGAGAAAATGTATTTAGAAGTGTCGCATTGCCTTCTGTAATCTGTTAAATCACCTGTGGCCACACTGGCTATTTAGTGCTACAGTAAATAGTGTGAAAATATCCTCACTCTTACTTATAAGGGCAGATGGAACCCAATCTGAATGTCTACTCAAGCTGGAGAAGACATGAATTGCTATTCCTCTTAGAAAAAAGTAAACTGAAATGGAACTACTTTGGAAATGTGAGATTAAGATTCTACAGGCTTGTATTAATTACAGAAGAGAAAAGAAGAGCATAACCACCTCCCAGCTATGGCCTGCAATCAGAGTCCTTTTAAGGTTTAATGAAGCAGAGTACTTGCAAATAGCAGGAATGTAGCTGAGGGAGTGAGTGGGTTGGTGATCTGAGACAGCGTTGTTAAGCTCTACCCATATGATGATGAACTCAGAGGCGTTGGTGCAGGAGGCTATCAGCACCCATTCCTTACCCTGCTGTTACCATAATTATCATGCCCTATGTTGGCCATATAGGAAGATACATTTGGTAGATAACAGGCTCTTGGTTCTAGTAAAGTTTTTCACTTTTAACTTTGCTCACCAACTAGAGGAAACCAAACCTCAGAATTGTTTAAACTGATTTAATCAAAGACTGTGTTTGTCTCAGTGTAATCAGAAAGTTACAGGGATTTGAGTTCTAGCAATTAAAAAAAATTACTATCACTCTACAGTATTTGCTGCTCTCAGCATTGAAGACAAAGCAAAACACTAATGCTCAAAACAAAATGCAACCCACCCCCAGCCCCCAAAACCTTTGTTACTGGTTTTGTGAGTCCTCTTAGTTACTGATTTCCAGCCTAAGCTTGTAAGTTCTCTAAGAAGCTTGGTGAGTTCATAAACCACTCCTGTTGTAATTGTCTAGCCATGCCATTGCAAGTTTCTGCAAGATAAAACTATGTCTGTCCTTCAGTCCTGTTTGTCATCTATCCATTCCATCCCACAGTTTAGTGAAGCTTAGTCTCCTGCTCACTGACAGTCTAGACTTTAGCATGTGGTTGCTCATTGCCCTGAAGAGACGTCAAAACCTGTGAAACTTCCTCTTTTCTGCTCAAAGTAGCAATTTTCCTTCTTGCCCTGAGATCCTCGTCTAGTTTTTGGAATGATCTTATGGAAGCAATTGTTTTACTCAACACATGGAAGCTTTCATTTTTTTGCCATCCTCAAGGGACGACAAAGAAGAAGAATTGAGAACGTGCATTGAAATGAACTAGATCTTTGTTAAACTGGTTTAAACTTATCTGCATTGGGGAATTTGCATTTGTTTAATTAAAGTAATTAAAAATTTATTTCAGTTATGTTGAAGCCACTTTGTCATTTCTAATCTGGTTCTTGTAGTGCTTTAGAGCTATATGAATTAAGACAAAGGCATTCTGGCTTAGTGGGTGGCCTGACAGCATAAAGCTGAAACAGCAAACCCTCAGGGAGTAACAGGAACAGGCAAGAACAGAGGGGGCACAGGGAGCACAGTGGACAGCTGGGTGGCAGGGCAGTCCCTCAGACTTTGGGGACATGCCTGCAGCCCCTACAAAAATACTTTATATTGCAACTGCTCTTTTTAAAAGAGTATTTAAGGCCCTGCTCTGTCCCCTCAAACAAATGTATAAATTTCTTGTACAGGACTATGTAGTCCTGCTCCCTGGAGGAGCTGTGGACTCTCTCTGGGGTAGAATGGCCTTACAGAAACATCTGGATATCCAGAGAGCAAGGTGGTAACCTACTGCCAGATTTGCCACCTGGAAGAGGGTAATCCTGGTATTTGTAAAACAAGAAGTTGGAGAGAAGTACAGAGAAAAAGATCTGTGGGTCCTGGTGGGTGGCAAGTTCAATTTGAGCCAGCAGTGCCCTGGCAGCCAGGAGGCCACCTGTGTCTGTCTGGGGGTGCATCAGGCACAGCATGTCCAGCCAGGCAAAGAGGGGGGATTGTCCTGCTGTGCTCGGCACTGGGGCAGCCTCATCTGGGGGCTGTTCTGGGTGCCACAATATAAGAAAGATAAAAAGCTATGAGAGAGTGTCCAAAGGAAGGCAGCGAAGTTGGTGTAGGTCCTTGAGGGGAAGCCTTTTGAGGAGTGGCTGAGGGCACGTGGTCTGTTCAGCCTGGAGAAGGGAACAGGGAAGGCTGAGGGGAGAAGAAGAGACGTCATTGCAGTCTACAACTTCCTCAAGATGGGCGGCAGAAGGGCTGGTGCTGATCTCTCCATGACTTGTAATAGGACACAAGGAAATGGAATGAAGCTGTAACGGGAAGTTCAGATTGAACATTAGGAAAAGGTAGTTGGGCACTGGAACAGGTTCCCCAAGGAAGTGGTCATAGCACCAAGCCTGACAGAGTTCAAGGACAGGACTCAGTCATATAACTTAGCTTTAGGTTGCTTCTGTGAGGAGCAGGGATTTGGACTAGATGATCCTTATGGGTCCCTTCCAACTTGAGATTCTATGAAAAGCAGTGTGGACAAGGCCAGAGATGTGGTTGGGGCAGTTAAGTGTCCAGCCTGCCAGACAAGTCTTCAGGCATTGAGCCTGAAGGTCCTATAAGGTCAACACAGGGAGTCAAATTTGTGGATCAGGACTAACAACATCCTATAAGAAAATAATGTATTTTTCTGTTAAGTGTTACAAGAAGGTTCTACCTTTTCCTGAGGGCAAAGGTGATGATATCTCTGGCTAACTGGTGGTCTAATACTTATCCTTGTTATGGTGTTGAATGCACAAATTCACAGATCATGCCAATTCAATGCAAGATTGAGTGATATAAACTCCTACAAGTTATGTATAACTCATTGGTTGTCCTTCACATAGATACCAGTTGACAAAATCAATTTTTTATATACCTTATGATTTTTTACTTTAAAGTAAGTAGAAAAGGAGCTCTTAACCAAGAAAATAAGCAGGCCCTCAGGCATCTTAAGTTGGCATCTAGTACCACTGCTTATTTTATAACATTTTGCTTGAACTATGCTAGTACTTTCTAATTTGTGTATGATTATAAACTGATCAATTGAGTAGAGCACTGCATTTCCACACATGATAAAAACCATTAAATACACAGTGCACATTAGTGTTTATATGGCTAATTTTCTTTCCAAAATTTATTATGCATTTAAGGGCTTGTTATATTCAAATGGAGAAGGTTTTTCTAATTTCATTCGTGCATTTTCTGCTCCACTACATGAGTGATGAAATTGTTATTCAACAGTTGCGGAGAAGACTGCATCTGTCTCATTAGGATACTTACAGTCTAAAATTTTTCTGGAATCCGTGCAGTCTCATTGAACTGCTGCAAGCAATTCATTCATTCACAAATGAACCTAGTTTTAAAAATTCTCATTTACACAAGTTTTTATTCCCTCTTTTCCCTCTTTTCACCTTATCTCCAAAACCAACATTCTGATGTCATTAATTTTTTAAGAAACAAATAATACATTTTTGTTCAGGATATGATTAGGAGCTGTTACTTAATAGTAGCTTACAAAATTGTTCTTGAGGGAACATTGTACTGTTAAATGTAATTCATAAACTTTGTACTTCTTTATATTTAGTGTTTTTTGAAGGTAGGTTGTGGCTTTCCAAAAGATCTGAAATATTTTTTTACCTTTTTGAGTATAGTTACAAGTCCATTGACCTTTGCAAACACTGGACTACAGATCATCTAGCCAAAGCTGTGAATGTGTTTAAAAGACTCAATGTGATCTGAGATCTGGCAAACAAGAATGTTGCAGAAATTTACTTACTCAACCAACTGTCCACTGGATGGACCAGAACTCAGCTGTTAGCGGTCTAATAACTATTTTTATGCATCTCCTTTCATATTACTGTTCAAATGAGTCAAATAATAGTTTTTACTTTATGCTTCTTTACCTTATTATTTATTTGGTTCATATGCCGTTAGTCAGGCTTCCTATTAGTCTATCTGACCTTTTAAAAAAATTCTATTTAGATGTCTATGTTCTTAATTCAAATGAGTTAACCATGTCAATGCACCAGAACATGAAAGTCAAGAAGAGAGAAATCTTTTACTTATTCCTTAATTTCCCACTCTTACTAACACAAACAGAAGCTACAGCATTTTTTTAGGTTACACTGTGATTTTTCTGCACCTTTTTTTTTTCTTTTTTTTTTTTAAACGAGGTTTTCCTTTGGTTTCATTTCTTCTAGTTCACCCAAAGTTTGCACCAGCTAATGTAAACTAGTGGAGCAGAAGTGGAGACAAAGTTTAAAAAAATGAAGGACTACAGGAAATAATGTGAGGGGACTGCAAGGTTTATTTTCCCCTGTTTAATTGTTTTCAAACATGCAGCATTAAATTATTCATAAAGTAGTAATGGTGAAAGCAGAGTAAGTTTGTAAAAGAAAAAAGATCTTGCATCTGTCTTTGAATTGGCTAACGACTCTCAGGATGTAAAAGTTTTAAATGTTTCTCATCTGTGTCTTGAGAGAGAGAGGCTCTTCTAAAATTTTACAGTTTGTCTTGCATAAAGATGGGCATTGGAATTTTTTCTATTTGACCCTATTCTGTACATCAAACTTAATTTTGATAAAAAATTTAAAGGATGTTGGACAACTTCAAATGTAAATATATTATTAACACTCAGAGGATAATTGTGATTAACCAGTGGAACAAAAATGCAATAGCAAGTGACCATTTATTAGAATCTTCAAATGAAAATAAGATGTCAATTTGTGTTTTAATCAATCACAAGTTATTAGGCACTATGTCGAGTTACATGAGTGCAATCTCATGACCTGAAATCTCAGGCCTATGTGTACATTATCAACAGTTGTTTCATGGCAGCTACCCGTGTTTTCCTCTTTAGCTCCTGACAGAGAAAAAATAATTTGATCCCTCTTTTGCTGGAAGTTAGAGTGACTTTATCTTATAGTTGGTGCTGACTAGTAGCAATCATAAGCAGACAACAGACTTTTGTACATATCCCATTTGTGTACGGATGTAAGAAGAAGCTCCATGTGATGGGGGCATTGCTAACATGTATACTGACCCTGGACATGTAAGAAGTGAGGCTCAAGGTTATTTGCCTTCCTTATTGACCCTAAAGTATATTGAACAAAGAAAGAATCAACACTGTGAATAAGCTATGAAGTCACCCATTTGAGCCAAGATGATGCCATATGTATTATTGTAATACAATAACAATAATATTAATAACAATAGCAATAATATTGTTAGCCACTAACAACTTGCTTGCATTACAGAAGTTCAGCCCAGGCTATGTCAGGTTTTTTTTTGAGGCGCCTATCCTTAAATCTACTTTAGATCTTGCCTTCAGATTCAGGACAGGTATTCATGCTGTATTTTTTTCATTGTAGATATGACATAAAAATCCTGAAATGATGCAGCTTTCTTATTAAAGCATAGGAACTTAAAAAGAGCACAAATTAGCCACATCATTCTCCATATTTTTTCATCCAGCACTGACTTTGTTGTAGTCACAGTTAATCTGTTATCTAATTATCAATAGGTTAAAGAGGTCTGTATAGAATGTTGAAATGCACATTCCTCTCTCAATTAAAGACAACATGTAATGATAATGGGGAGGTATTTCAACTATTTCTTTTATGTATAATTCCCCATACCTTATTTATGAGACAGAAGTGTAATAAAGACAGTTCAAACAAATATTTATTATTTCAGTGATTGTATTGACTGGAGTGACCCACCTGTGAGTGTTGCCCTTTGTGGAAACACGTGTGTGAGTGTACCAGCAATACAGAATCCCCCACCCCTGTCAGTGAATTCCCTTGTCTTTGTGGGGAATCAGAGCCATTAGCTCCTCACTACATTCAAAGAGTTAATACTGTCTAATCCTAGTACAGGCACACTTGTGAACATCTAATGGAAGAACAGCTTTCATTTATTCCTCCTCCAAGCTGATGAACAGGTAGGAATTTGAGGGATTCCCATTATGTTTTGTATGACAGATTTGTACCACAAACATCCTTGCCTGCTGAGCACTCCTTGCCTGTCACTAGTTGTTTTGCTGCTGGCAACTCATCTTGACAACTTAAACTGATCAAAAAGCAGAGAAATACCTAGTGTTTCAGATGTGACAAGTACTTTTTAATAACATTTTGATTGAGTTCCAATTAATCATTTGTAAAGCTTAGTTCCATACTGTCTGCACAGCAGACTTGAATAGCACAGATGAGTACACCGATAGCTTTTTATCAAACACCATAAATCACAAATGTCAATCACTTAGCACTTTGAATGTACAGTTACATAAGTAGTAAGTCTTAGTACTGCTATTCAGTTGAAAAGAAACTTAACCTAATGGTACTGTTTCTAAATTATATAAATCCTTTTAAAAAATCTCATAGATGCCTTTTTATACTCTTGCACAGCTTCTTTCAGAGAAGTAAGGTTATACTTCTAACATTATGGCTCTGACAGCCTTACCATTATCCGACTTTCTAAACATATTGCCAGCTCAAATTTTAAGAAACTGTGTTAGTAACCATTTCTGTAGTGATGCGTCATTTGAAACACATATGCAGAAGCTATCTTTAGATTTTGAGCCAGAAGTATACAGCTAGTGTCTCAAAACACTGCATCATACAGCTTAAATACAGTCCAGTATGTATTTTATGCTTTTTGACTGCAACAAATACTTATCAGGAATGTGTAGTAGAATAATCTTTGGAGAGTCAAAATTATAAGGTTAGGCTGTTCTAAATAATTAATTTTGTGATGCAGTAGTCACCAGTGTTGAAAAGAACTATGATTTCCCAATTTTTACACTCAGTTATCTGCTCTTCATAACCCAAATAATTTGTAATGTTGTTCTTGCTTTCATAAAATAAGGCTGTGAAAGAACTTCTCTCAACCCCAGATGCATGAAAGTCTATGTTCCAAACTTGTGGGAATATACCTTTAATGAAAATATAAAATCTTAAAATTAAAATGGCAAAGGCGACAATGCTAAGTTTGAATTAGCTGAATTAACCTTTTTGTGTTTCTAATTCACATTCTCTGTCAACAGACAGTTAAGAATTTAAGACACATTTAAGAATTTGTTAAGATTTTCTGAAATATCATATGTAAACTACATATTTTGAATATTCAGCAGTAGAGCCTGTAGAATTTCTGAAAAGTTTTGTTAATCCCAAGCCATATTTTGCATTTTTTCCTCCCAAGTTTTCATGCTGCTGATACTGCCAATACTTCCAGTGACTGAAAATTAAAGAATTATTCTTCCATACTAATGTCTCATACAAGCTTGTGTCATTGGTCCTCATGGTTTGCATTTTACCTTGCTATCTTTCTCACTGTTTTCTGTGAAAGAACTTTCTCCTTTTTTTTGTTCTATAAAAATTTCAGAAATAAGAAATTTTCTTTTAAAAAACACAAACCAATTGATCAATTGGTTAAAAGAAACTTATGACTGGGACAAAATTTTTGCATTTTAGCAAAACTGGAATTCACCTTGTTCTTCATGGATCCAGTTTAAAAAGATGAAGATAAAAAAAATTATAAATCATTTGTTTGAACTTAAGGGTGAAAAGGAATTAGTCCTCAGAATGTGAAAAAAGTGTCTGCAAAATTTAGTCTATTCTTTCCCCCTCCCTTCTTGTCTCTTCTGCCAGTCTCTCCCTTATCTAGCAATATTCTGAGCAGCATATCACTTCCTTAGGGAAAATGGTGACAGGGACCTTCTGTGGGAAACTGACACATACGTTTGGGTTTGACAGGCTGGATGGGGCTAGGATGGGTTTTGCTGCTGCCTGAGACTGAAGAATTCATTTTGGGTGGAATAACCAGAGTGAATTGAAGTGTGGGAAGAGTTGGGAAGCAAGTGTGCAGACCAAACCCTGAGCTGTGTGCACAGTTAGGGCAGAGAGAGAGAAGATTCGCTTTCATGGCAAAGGGGAGCACTGTCTAAAAAACTTGTAAACTGCTATGTATAAAGGGAAATAAGCATCTGTAGATATAAATATTTTATTCATTTATGCTGTTCACTGTTGATGATACTTCTTATTTATTTAATCTTCCTTTCTTAGCATTTTAAATAAATATATTTGACATCATACAAGAGAAGAAATGTCTTACACCTGAGAATCCAAAAAATCTCATGGCAAAAACCAGCATGGTTTGGTTTTATTCTTGACAAACTCCTCAAAGTTCTTTGTGTCTGCTCAAGTGATCCAAGTCTCTTAAAACAATATCGTTAGTTATTGTGCAGGGTCCCTTCTTCTTTCTGTGGAAGCACATAAGTAGAGGATAATGCAATTAGTGCCAAAAGGAGCAAAATGCTTGATGACCTGCTGATACAGAAGATCATGTTTTGGGATAGAATATCATGTGGAAAAATACTCCCTATTCAATTTGCCATTTCCTCTTTGCTAAATGCTCATAAGAGGTCATAAATTCTATTACTACAAGGATTTCTGTCACAGCCACCAATCTATGGTTAATTCAGCTTGATGTCATCTGCAGGATGGACATCTGCAGTTAATTCTGAATCTAAGATAAAAGCGGAAGCTGTGAAGCAAAAAAATCCAACTTTAGATTGGTTTCTTTTTATTGTGAGAGGTTTTACCTGTGTCCAGTAATCTTATTACTGTTCTTTTATTTAAACATGTCTTGTAACTTCTGCAAATGACATTTGGTAACTGGGATTGTGTTTTATTAATGTCGGTTCTCACTTTCTGTATTCTATGACAAAAAAATACTAAATTATCAGCTATATAAATCAGTAATCCTTAGCAGCACTCTCTATTTCTGAAATGTTATTTTATGATATAACTGTATACAAGTTCCAGTGAAATTAATGTTGCCCTGTCTGAAAATAATGTATATATTCATGTGCTTAGTGGGAACATAGAGATATTTAGTTTTCTTTCTAATGGACAGTTGTTTTTTTTAATGACCGTAAATAGAGATACAGGTTTTTTTTCTTAGTTAAACCTCCATCTTTACATTTTATTAGTTAAAATATAATTGTTTTTCATTTTGTTTGTCCTAAATATGTATTGCATGAAGCACTATTAAAAAAAGAGAAATAATTCTGAAGTCAGGACTTCTGTTGACCTCTGTAGGGAATTTTAAATTAGTGGTTTTTTTTGTTTTCTGTGAATTGATGTTGACATGTCTCTACTCTTAAACTATTTTTTACTGAGAAGGTATATTACAACTATGTCAAAAGTATACATTATATTGTTATGGGTCTTTCCTTTACCTCACTGTTAATATTTGCATATTACATAATATATAACTGTGTTATTTGAAAAACAAAATCTGCTACAGATACTTGTAAGGTAGATGAAACAATATTTTTAATCAGTTTATCTTTAATAATTTAATGTTAAGATGGCTAGACTGTGCTGATATCTGTCTTCTTTTGTAGTCATTGAGGAGAGAGATACTCCTCCAAAGACTGATTCATCCCACTTTGTTACATTCTGTGCACTGACTTAACTCATCTGAAAGGCTTAGTTTCTTGACGGTAGCTGAGATTACATTTGAGAAAATATATCCAGCTACTTAGAATTATCAAGAAAGAGATTTTCACAACAGGTGCTTGAAACAGCATTAGAAAAAGTTAAAAAGCAATATGCTGATGGAGTTTAGGTGATTTCAAAATAGATAAAAACTTTGGCTTCTTTTGAGTCATATTTTTTTTTAACTAAATATAACATTTGACACGCTAAAATTAGTCTCCAGGAGAGACAGTATGAGAACCAGGCTTCTTTATGTTTATTATCTCAAAAGAAATAATGTTTTGGTTCTTAGGTCACTGATGTTTTTAACACCTAAAAATGCATCCAGTACCTTTTTTAATAGATGTGGTGGTGTTGTAGAACTAGAGAAGTTTTCTGGCACCCCATCAGAAAGGAATAATGATTGAAAATTGCTGCACAATGTGTGGTGCGTAGATACAAATGCCATTTTAGGGTGAGCAACTGAGTACTTAATTTTGTATGCTTGGAAGAGTTGCCACTGAACACAGATGTAATCCCAGAATGGAATAAGATATAGATGTGAGTATTACAGCATGTACAATATTTTTTTATCATTTTAATAGGTAATGCATAGATTATTTAGGTTATTTCTAATATCCCATATGGCAACTTAAGCATTTGATTACATTTTGCAGTTTTCTGTGCCTTTCCCTCTGTTGTCTGTTGCAATGGAAGTAAATAATATCTTATTTCCATTACAGAGTAGAATGTTTGGGCAGCTATGGTGAAGGTGAAATGTGGCTCCTACACTGCAGCATAGTGATTAATCAAACAGGGCAAATATTACTGGTTTTGACTTCAGCATAGAAACCCAGGTATTCTCATTCCTAGATCAGGCTTACTTCCTATTTGGTAGATAAATATTTCTATGTATACTTCCAAAGTCAAAGGTTGAGTTAGAGTTTCTCAACCCTTTTGAAAAAGGTGAAGATAAGGTGAAATGGCCAGTTAAAACAGCAAGTAATTAATTGAGTCTCTCTGTTAACAGGAAGAAGGTCAAGTACACATAACTATTGTGATTACACAGCCTGCATTACAAGCAGCTGAGTCATTTAACCTGAACGTGGTTAGATTGGAAGGCTGAGAAACAATTAATTGTGATTTTCCTTCGAATTAGTAGCTATACTTCCAAGTTACTGTAGTATTTTGATTTTTTTTCAGAGTCCCTTATCATGTTGTTTTGCAGTATCAATTAGTTTTATTGCTGTGAAGCATTTTATTTAATTTTCAATTTTCCTCTTTTTTTTTCTCCTTGCCTCACTGTAGCACACTAGATGTAATTTAAAAATGGTAATTTCTAATGGAGATTCTATTTTTTCTTATTTTTTTTACTTTGTCTTGTATATAATTCTGAAAGTTTTTCAGATACACAGTTTTAATTGCCTGATCCAAAGTGTAGAAAAGATTGCTTAATTTTGTCATGTAGGAATCATACATCTAGTTAATACTGGGAAGAATTTATAGTTATCTGCTGATGAAGATTAAATTATTTGTGATATCCTTCCAACACCTATGAGCAACACTGAAAATCTGATGCTGCTGATGTCTCATCATATAGTGAAGTTGCAATTCTATAGCATGCTGTAGATATACCAGGGAAAACTCAGTTGTTTTCAAATTATGCAGACCTTTAATATTTTCCCTCCAACTCCACCTTTAGTGCAGGAGATCTCTGTGAAATAATGTCTGGTACCAGGAGATAACATTATGGATGTTTATTTACATGGAAGCTACTTTTTCACTTTAGAGAGTTACTTCCTGCTCTGCTTGAAAGCTCCAGACTAAATCAGAATGCAGAGAGAAGGAAAAGAATGGAAGCCCATTAAAAAGGGAAAGGAGCAACAAGCATGCAAGAATCATAGACTCATTAAGAGTTCAACCCTTGACAGAACACCACTTTACTGACTGGGCCATAGCACAAAGTGCCACATCTACTTGTTTCTTTGAACACTTCCAAGTGCAGAGCTGGAGAGAATTGTTTACTTGCTCTAACTATGGCTGTACAACAAAGTGTGTGAGTCCTTTTCTGAGGCTTCATGCAGGTGTTCTATTCAGATTGTTGTTTTTGTTTAGAGGTTGCTCAGAATTCACCAAGAAATTTCAAGTAAGCATTGCTCTAGGTTATACACAAATAGTTTGAAATGTAAGAAAAATAAAACACTACCTTTTCACCAGTGTATGCTTGGAATCTATAATTACTATAAAACACTACTTTCAGTAAAAACAAAATGTTTTTTTGGCAGCAAGTGATTTTGCTTTTTAACAGAGGTATGACTAAGAAGTGTTAAAGTAGCATGGATTTAGGAATTAAAGGATGTTCCTAGAAGCAGTTTTCCTCATATTTTTAATTATATTTTTGTACATGTTTTGCACTGGAGATGCTGAGCAAATCAAGCATCACCAGAACTTATGCCAACAGTTGGTGCAACTGCTGTCTTTAAGTACTTAGTTTGTTAATTATGACTGAAAAATGGTGAATATTCAAAATGTTTCATTAAACTGGTATTTATTAAGACTGGGGCCTGCTTCCTCAAATTTAGCCCAAAGGAAATCCAAAAGTATTTGAGGAACTATTTTTGATGCTCTCATTATCTGCTAACATTCTCAAAATTGCATATAATTTCCACATAATATTTCTGTCTGAAAAAAAAAATCTGTTCTAATCTATTTTACTTCCTCTAAAGGTAAACCACAGTTTTAGGCCAGAAAGGGGTTCAAACAGGTAAGCATGGTCTCAAAGAGTTTTTGTAGTGTGGAATATAATTTGGTAAATGCCTCTTTTGAAGAAGCTGAAAGACAAAGGAGAAAATGCAAATGACTTCATGATCTGCAAAAAATTTTCAGCGTTCAAACCAAGAGAATGGCCTTTGAAATGTCTTATCGGAGGAAAATAATCACATTGTTTGTTTCTCATTCTATTAGTAGAAGCTAAAATACACTTAAAGGTATTAATTCAGGAATAGGTTTCTTCAAGCAAACCTGGTATGTTTTATCAGTAAAATTACAGATTCGCTAGATAAATATAATTAAATATAATTTTGATACAGGCTATAATATAGATATGTGGTTTCCTCAAGCATTCTTTTTACTGCTACATTATATTTTGATCAAGAAATTTGCCTTTTGTGGAGTTAATGGGGGGACATTAGACAGATTACAAACAAGCTCTGTTCAGCTGTGAAGGTATAGATAATGGTTGGAGGCACATTTGTGAGCAGTAATATTTCCAGCAGATTGCTGTGTCATCCAAGGGTAGGTGCTGGTTTTGTCAATTGGCTTTGTAATCTTAGGCCAAGTGTGCAAGCAGTGCAGGGAAGGACAGGGTAGGATGATGTGAATCCCATGGTTGGTGTTCACAAACATGCTCTACAGAATGTGAAGTGCAAGTAGTGATCTAAACTTTATGGTTTAATTGTTTTAGCAAGCAGTTTACTCATAGAAGGGTTAATTGTCGCTTTTGGTATGTTTTCAACATCAGCTCCTAGCATGAAAAGGATGAGCTTTTTGCTTGACTATACAAAAATAAATGGAATGTTAAGAAACAGAAAAGAATTTTTTTGATTGAGCCAGCAAATAAGGCCATGTTGCTCTACTTAATTGATTATTAAGCATAGTAATAATCCAAGCTGAATAATCCTAGATTCCCATGTGTGCTAAGAAGAAAAGGAAAATATTGGAGGAGTTTGAAAAAGAGTAACGAAAAGGGGTCCCAGAACTGGAAAACTGTGTGCTAAGAAGTTTTGGAAATTCTAGCTGATGAATCCAAGAGAAATTTAAGAACTGATGTATCCAAATCTTTCTTCATGAAGAAGAAATAAGATGTTGAGGGGTTTTCTGCCTTGCAGGAGAAGGCATGAAATTGAAATTCAACTAGGATGAATTCAATTTTGAATGCAGATGCATTTTCCTAATAGCAAGGATAATTAAACTGTGGAGTAATTTCTCTGGATGTTAGTCTCATTGCTGCTCAGAATGTTGAGACATGATATCATACCATTCTTTAAAAATGCTTTATAATAGAATTAGGTACTGCAAGAAAAACACAGAAAAAATAATCTGTGGGCTACAGCAGATAAATAAAGTGATCAGTGTGGTTTCTTCTGGCATCAGAGCTTGCATTCATGACAAAATATGTTGTATTTTAAGATATTAACATCCCATTTTTCATACACTTGAATAAGACTAAAGGATGAAAAAGAATTTGTCTTAAGGGACCTCTAATGACCATCTAATCTTACCAACCACTCAAGCCAGGTTAGACTCTGAATTTGGGTCAGACTCCCCAGAGCTGTGTCCCATTGAGCTCTGAGTACCTCTGTGGTTTTCAGCCTCTCAGGACACCCTGCACCACTGGAATTTCCCTTGCTGCAATTCATATTGTTTGCTCATCTATTTTGCTGTGTACCTTTCCAAAATTCTAGATGTCTAGTCAGCAATTAGATGACAATAGCAATTGAACCCTTTGCCTGATTTCTGATCTGCACAAACCCAACTTCCTTAGCCACTGCTGTGGCATTGCTCTTCTGTTACTATTATTTCAGTGCCACTTTTTCCAGTTGTGAATACATTTCTTGTACTGGTGGGTCCAAACGGAACACAGATGCTAAACCTGGTACTGGATACATTTAATGCAGTAATTCTGTACAAGAGAAATTAATAGCAGGAATGACAACAAAAGCAAGAATAACGTGTGAACATTTTTTTCCATCACTGTTATACTGCATACTATTTGCCGCAATATAGAAACTGCATCATAACCTCTAGTTTAATTAGATATTACATTTCTTATGAGATTCACTATAAATTTATTCTGCATAAAGAAGCATGGAATTTAGATGAAAGTTATGGACTGGGAAGAAAGTTAAACAAGCAGATTAAAAATATTTTGGTTTGGAAAATATGTGCATATATTAAGTAGATTTCCATTCTTATATAATATTTAGAGTTGTCTATGTTGGATCTGTTCTATCATGGCTGTGGTACTAGGAGGAATGCAAGAATGCTACATATTTACTACTGTACAGAGTTTGGGCATCAGCTATGCTGGCAACAGGAAGCAAGGATGAGCAATAGAAAATAAGAATGACATAGCTCCATTTCCTCTTGCCCTAAGCATGTTTTTTAGGTAAAGTCACCAAAACCATACTGTGAGGTTCCAATTCTTTAGGTATATTAATGCCACTTATTCTGAACCCCATCTACATTTTAGTTACTTCTCTAGCTATTTATTGGATCCCCAAATGGATTGAGAAGGAAACAAACAGCATATTTTTCTTCTTGCATCAATCCTGGAAACTCCCAGAAGCTTAGACTCCAGCTGTGCTAGAAGTTTTGATGAGAGAGGAATTAGTTTTGGGAAATGAAAAGCTGAGTTAATGGCTTTGGATCACAGTGTTAGGCTGAGATCTCAAAAATTCTCTCTTATCCTATTTTACAGAGTTAAGTCCTTTCTAGTATCTGTCATTAGCAGTATAAATAGAAACAGAAATTTTAATTTTGAAGAAGATGGTCTTTATTATTTTGGTCTGTTTATGTCACGACAACACAGTGCTACTTTCTTAAGTTGCTTCCATGTAAATGATGATCAAATTACATAAGACTCGGTCTGAAGTAAACTGAGAATAATCTGAAGACAAAATTCCAGGCTGCTGCCTAAACTTCTTCCTTCTATCTCATAAAAAGTGAAGTAATTTTCTAACAGTAATATACATACTTATGCATATACATAGATAAATAGATATATACATATGAAAATTGAAAACTTTAGGCACTTTTCTCTGCAACTTTTTAATAAATGCCTGTTATTTGTCCTGTTCTAGAAGATGCTAAATTGGTACAAAAATTACAGTAATTTTCAAAGACTGAGCACAAAGTCTTTCCAGGTTGTCTATGATAATGAATGGAAAACATTAAACACATGTAGATCATCAAAGTATCTAATTGAAGCTATCCTTTTGAAATATATTGTCTGCTCTTTCACTGAATGCACAGTATCAGGTCTCTTTCTAATGTAAGTACCAAAAAAATCTGAATCTGTATTCAAGGTAAAAAGTATTATTGTATGTTATACTATTTATTAGGTTGGATTATGCTTCTCTTATTTTGCTGGGCTCTTACGACATTTTCTAAAAGCTTTCTCTCTAGAAAAGCCTGTAGGAACTGAAATTAACCATTACTTGCTGCGGATGCTCTTGAGAAAAATGTACTTATAAAATTCAAAGAATGAAAGAAAAATCAAATGACACATACAAAAGTAAGAAATGTTATGAAAATTTTTTGTTTGATCAAATGTTAATTAGCTCAGGGAGCAATTATTTAAAATTGGGCAGCATCCACTACTGGCTAATAAATAGATAATAGTAAATAAACATAATAGTATATTATAATATATACTAATATCTATATCTATATCTGTCTATCTATCTATCTATCTAAATATAATGGTAAATAAATAATCCAAGTGATTGAAAGGGAGATGTTTGGGAGTAATATTGACTGAAATACTCAGTTGCTAAATATGTAAAGGGAAAACTTTCAGGAATTGTCACCATTTCTATCTGACAACTGCTTGCTAAAACGTAGATTTTTGTGCTGGCTATGTATCATTTTTCCTTTTTTTCCTGGGAAACATGCTTTGTAGTAGTGTGATCCCACAGTCTTCTCTGCAGGATTGAACACAGAAGGCAGAAATGGCCTGTATGTGTTTGTGATTTCAATAATCAATGAAATTCCAGTGTTATGCTATACACCATTCAAGAAGGCATTGATATCCATCACTTCAGAACCAGTCTCTCTCACCTCCTGGTTCCATAGTGGCTCTTGAAAAAAAACATTCTGCTCAGCTCTTGAAAATCCTTGGACTAAAAGTGCCCGTATCATTGGCCACTTTAAGCCTGCTAATTTGTCTTTTACCAGCCCTTTAACATTTTAATGAATTATAATCTGAATGTTAGTATGAAGTTTAATTTTAAAATATTTTGGCTTCTAATATTAAAAATATTACTCGTTCATAAAAATATCTGTGAGGACTTCCTCGAAATTTTTCTGATAAATTATGTGTTTGGTTTAAATATATCATTGCTAGCAAAAAAGTAACTACTGTTAGAACAACTACTCATACTTCAGATTTAGAGGTGTTTTTTCAAGGTCAGTAGAAATTTTTGCACAAGGAAAGAAAATTGAGGGAGAGGTCAGTAATTGCACTACAATATATATATTCTAATCAAGTGGAAAAGTCTACTGGGAAGTTGCTGAGAACCTTACTTTGAAAGTTAGGTATTAAACAGAACAGAATTTTGAAAGAGCAAACATAAAATATGTTTTAATTCAATCTTTAAGAAATGCACATTTCATCACATACATTATGTATTATCATTTCCATTGCTTAAATTTTACATGAAAATATCACAGCCTGAGCTGAAATTGATTAAAAATTAAATCAATTAGCAGTAAAGTAACTTAAAAAAGTATTTTAAATTTATAACAGCTTGTAGTAAAGGTGTGTTGTCTTTTCATAGACTGTGCTTTGGTTGAGAATAAGACATGGTCAATGCTCAAATGATTGCTCAATGAAGTAAGTCTTGCTTGCAAGGAGCAGCATCAGAAAGTGCTGTGGATATCCAATATATTTAAATCATATGAGCATCTAAAACTTGATTAATTCCTTCTGAGATTGACATAAAAAATATTATGAAACTGTGTGTTCCTACCTTAAGAAGGAACATGAAATGCAAGGCTGAACTGGAATATACATCTATTCAGGTAAAATTAATGCTAAATAAAATATTACTGTAAATTAAATAATGATTTGAAAATTTGAGTGATGACTAGGGAATAAAAATATGGTTTTTATTCATGTTCAAGGTTCTTCCTTGTTGAAAATAAGATTTCCAGGCTTGGTAAACTGTGAAGGGAAGCTATTTGATACTTTGAAATTCAAAATTAAGCTTCTTGAATTTTCTTTCATTACTTTGAAAAAGAAATTTATTTCAAATATATTGGCATGGACACACAAGAAAAATATTAAAACCTCAAAATGATTTTAAAATATTTGGACTTTTTTTGGCATAATATTAAAAAGAAAAAAACCCACCCAAGTCTGAACCCATTTTTCATTTTAACTATTGGAACTGGAAGTGAACCTCAAATGCCTTTAGTCATGCAGCAGTGTGGGCAAGCTTTTCATCCAGACTTAGCTCAGCTTTGCTTTTTAAAGAAGTGTAATCTTAGTGTGCTACCATTTGACCAGAGATGAGCTCAAAGATGGTTTTAGCCATGAAAACTGTAATATACACCTCTGTCAGTCGTGTGTCTAGCAGATTGTACTTGAAGCCTTAATAGGGAGAACCCAAGCATCAACAGAAAATAAAATTCCTTCCCTGACTTTTCTATGTACAAGCAGCAAATAAAAAGAATTAGTTTTTAATAACATGAAGATATTCTTCTAAGTTTGCTTATAAATTTAAGTTTGCTCCTTCTAAGTTTCTTATAGTTAGATAATTATAAGTGAAGAGTAAACAAAAAGAGGTAAAGTATAAAGAAAAAGAAAATTTGTGGAGCATATATATATCTACATGAACCTGTAAAAACTACAGTAGAATAACACTTTTAATAGTCTAGCTAATAATATGCATCCAGGAAATTGGAATATTCAGGGTGAACATGCACATTCATCTTTGCTTTCTCATATTATTATGTAATGTATTATCAGAATCTATTCAATGAAAGATGCTATGGGAAAATGACTTTAAGTGAAAACAATGCATTCAGAAGCTGCAACTTTCAGAAAATTTTGCAACTTTTATTTTTAAACTTCCACAATTCCCTAGGCAAAGGTTACCTAATATAGTTATAGATGTTAATATAACATAGGAAGATTTTTTTTTCTCCCAAACTGATTGAATAACATAAATGTTTAACACATTTTTGCCCACAAATGATGGGCAACTCAGGTTTTAATACATTAATCTATTTCCAAAGGTACCTTCATTGGTAGTGGGATGCTTTACTTTTAATGTTGTGGAGTGTTTTTTTCATGGTAAAAGGTAAGTTGATTATTGTGCTGTTTGTAAGCAGGTCATCAACTGCTTTTCAGTGATGGTTTGCAATGACATGGATTGTCATGTCAGCTTCACTTCACTGTGGAATGTAGTGACTGATGTCAGCTCAAGGAGAACATGGAATCCTCTAATGACTTTCATAGTGTCTATTTCTTTCATTTTCTTAAAACAGTGGGAATGTTACTGATTGTATAACCTTATCCCCTGTCTCAGGTCTCCTAGAAATCCTGAACAGAAGATCATTAAACGAGTGATTGCTCTTGAAGGAGACATTATCAAGTAAGTATTTTCAGCCTTAATCTCAGAGTCTTTATAGGAATAGTACAGCTTTTTAGTATATTTTAAATCAGTATCCTAGACAACAAGTACTTTCTAGCATTTTCTGTCTATTACTAACAAGGATGTCAGCATTGTACCTGTCTCTTTTTTAATGAGAGAAGAAATGCTACACAAAACTACTCACTCTCTCGTGAAATGTACATGGGTACAAATAGTGCTTGTTTCTGAGAATATCTCTGCCACAAATCAAAGCAGGTAATTGTTCAGCAGTTTTCAATGAGATTATAGGGTTGTGATTTTTCATTTAGAAACTCCAGCTGCGGTTTTGCACTGGGGTGGGCAAGTAAAAGTAAGTTGTTTTTTAGGTTTTTTAAAATTTGTTTGTTTGTTTCAGGATCTCATGTCTGATATTTTATTTTATTTTATTTTATTTTATTTTATTTTATTTTATTTTATTTTATTTTATTTTATTTTATTTTATTTTATTTTTGAGACAAAGAACCCTCATAGATTCCTGTCTTCACTGCAGTGTGTAGACATCTGTAGGGAATATGGTGCTGATTTTGAGTAAATTATTCTATCACAAAAAAAGAAACCCATTGTAGCAAGAGTAGACTCTAGAGTACTTCAAGACTTGCTTTACTCTGACAGATAGAGCTTCCTACTGGGGCTGGGTGGAAATAAGTTACCACTAGATGTAAATAAAAAGTTTTTATGGGAACAGTGTTATTTTGAAGAAAATTCTTGCTTGAAAAGGTTTCTTTTTCTCAGGTACAGAATTGAATAGGCATAGAGGTGGGAGGGTAAATCCCTGGTTTCCCATACTAAGATGTGAATGACCCTGGGAGATCTAAGATAATATGGCAGACTGTGACTCAGTTCATTTAGATAATGATTCTTCCTCTGGTGTAGTGACTGCTTAAGAAGTTTTTGACAGCTGCAATTCAAATCAAGGATTTGAATTTGATCTCACTGGGCCCTAGTTAATAGGATGGGCACTGTGGAATATGTCTATGCATTTTTTTTCTCTTGCAGTCAATACAATTTCTGTTTTATTGAAAAATCTTGAATTATCTCAGTTTGAGAAAGCAAAATAAATTGTTACCTCTTTGTTGAAGCAAAATATCTAGAATAACAGGCACAAAGAAGATAATTTCATGTCCAAAACCTACAGACATCTACAGCTAAAACTAGCTATCAAATTCAAGAGCTAAAGACAGAGTAGTGTGTGTACTGTCTTTTATTGACCTGTGTCCTTAAGAAGGCACTTATTTCTTTCTCCTATTGATATTAGTGCTGTGATTCATTGTGATAAGAATGTTATTCATGTTTCAATATTCCTCATTTCTGTGGCAATAGCAGAAATAGATTGCAATATAAGGTAACTTCAAGGGTTACTTTACATTGTTCTATATTATTAACATACTTGCTTTAATTTTTGAAACTGAATGTAGATTTTGATTAAAAAAAGACATTTAATAACAAATTCTAGCTTTAGGAAATTAACTATGCTGTACATTCAAACTCCTTAAGACTTGAACTTTTATTAACATTTGTGGGTATTCCTGGCCAAATGGACAGAGGCGTGTGGCAGAAGTGTGTTCAGAATACTGATGAGCTTGCAGGTGGGTGAATCACTCATGGACACAGAAGAATATACAATGATCCTCATTTGTCTGTGGTAAACCTGGTTAGATTACTTTATTGATAGAAATGCTGATAGAAATCTCAGTAATTCAAACATGCATTTTTTTAATTTGAAGGTGTAAAAATTGTCCCAGAACTTTTTGCTGTATGTCTTGGTTGGGATAGAGTTAATTTGGCTGGGATAGAGTTAATTTACTTTCTGTAGCTGGTACAGTGCTGTGGTTTTTTGCTTTAAAATGGGAGTGATGTTGACAACAAAGTCATGCTTCAGTTTTTGCTGAACAGTGTTTGCCGTAATTCAAGGACTTTCCAGTTTTGCGTGCTTTGCCACTGAGAAGGTGCACAACAATCCAGGAAGGAGCATGGCCCAAACTGGCCAAAAGGATAGTCTGTACCATAGAATGTCATAATCACTGTGTAACTGCAGGGAACTGGCTGGGGGCACTGATCACTGTTTGGGGATGGGTGGTGAGCAATTTTATTGTGCATCACTTGCTGTTCTCGAGTTTTATTCTTCTCTTTCGCCTTTCAATAGCAACAACAACAATAACAAAGATAGTAGTAGTGAATATTTTTGTATTAATTTCTGTTGTTGTTATTATTAGCATTATATTTTATTTCCTTTCTGTTATTAAATTGTTCTTTCTCAACCCATGAAGTTTACCTTCATGGAAGGAGGGTTGGAGTGAGCAAGTGGCTGTGTGGAATTTCGTTTCCAGCTACAATTAAATTAGACAAACAGTACTGCCATGGGTTGAGATAAGAAGAGTGATACGCAATATGATCTGTGATTCTGTAGTTGTCCTTTCATAGCTGAATTATCTTTATTTGATCCATTTGGAGCCTGATTAGAGATAATACTAGCAAGCTGTGTTTTCTCATGTCCTCAATTAAGGTAAATTAGTTAAGATTTTACTGTTTGTTAATTACTGAAAGGGATGAAAGATCAAATAGGCGGAGCCATTAGTGCCATAGGAAAGGTGCCTTATATTTTGACTTGAGTTCAGGAGTTTACTCCATGTCAGAAAAATCCTGGTTTTCAAATCTTAAATTCTAAAAGTGTTTAATTAAATGAAAATTGTGACATTTTAAAAGTAACAATGATGGACTTAGAGTTTTTGAGAAGGTGTGTAGGCGAAAAATCTGTAATAGGTCCATTTTCACCTTTCATTTTCTATTTTTCAGGGAGTCAGACGTTATACTATGTAACACTTTACCTTTTGAAATATCATTTGAGGCATTGCAAAATGCTAGAAACTCACTGAAATAAAAATGCTGTCATTATAGTTTGCTATTCCTATTTCCAGTCTAGTTGCTAGTGCAGGTGAAGTGAGTTTGGTAGTACCTTGTAAATCACCAGAAGCATATAGTACGTGCCACAAACCTGTAACAGATAATTTATTTTAGATAAGCTGGTACAACTTCCTCTTCAAAAGAATTCAAAGAATGAACAAAAAAATCCCCAGTTAGTCCTTGCCAATGAGTCTGTAGGGCAGCTTTTAGACAGACAATATTGCAAACTGTAGCTCCCATAGATCAGGATTTGTTTTGTTTTCCATGGATTCACAGGAGAATTAACTTTAAGTAGAAAATCAGTTCCTGAAGACTGTTTAAATGATAAGTCTTCCAAAAGAGGCCTTATTTTAAAAGTCAATATAATCCAATTTGTTAAAAATTAATGTTGGTATTATAAAACACTTGGAATAACTTGAAATTAAACTTATTAAAACTCATTTATCTTAAATGCATTACTGGTAATTCAAAAATCTATAATAATCTTTCACAGATGAGTTATGGTATGTTTTCAGTAACAAAAATAAATGATGGTTTATGTGAAGGAAACCAAAATTGATATTAAGCTAGTAAAATTTGAAATTACGTCTATTCAGTACCTGCTGAACTGATTTGTTTTCCTTCTGTCACAGTTCCACAGGTCTGCAGGATCTTGGTGTGCCAATTATGTTTTTTTCATCTATTTGTTTGCTTCTTAAAACTGTACCTGAGTTAAGAATGATTAGTGAGCCTCTCGGAAGAGTAATTAAAAAAAAAAAAAGGTTATATTGGTGATAAGCCTATTGTTAGGCTCTTCAGGAGTTAGTGTTCTGAACTGAATGCTTCAGGAAAATCTTGATTGTGTTTACATGTTGCATCTTGCAAAATTGCTCTGAAGTTGTTAAAAAGGAAATACTCCTTGTTTCTCAAAGCATGACAATGCAAACATGTATTATTACCTTATTAAACTGTAGGTCTAAACTAACTTTTCAACAATAACTTTAACTTTTTTTGAAAGGTTTATCATTAAATTATAGAAACTATTGCCACAGAAAGTTAGGAAGGAAAGAGGTATAATGGGATTGAAAAAGGGTAGAGAATTAATAGAAATAAAGCCCATCCATCAGCAGCTATTAAATGCAGCCATCACTGTTATTAACTTTATAAACTCCTGTTGTCAAGTTCATGCAGGCTGTTATATTTCTTCCAGTCAAAGATCCCATACTTCCTTAAATTCTAAGCAAAATCTGATAATTCTGTCCATTTATTGGAGAACCCTTTCATCTTCAAACTCTCATTACTCCATGCACATGTTTGGTTGCTTTTTTTATTCTCAGAGAGTGTTGGTGATATCCAGAATCCCTTTAGTGTGAAAAAGACAATCACGAAGGGGTTTTTATTCTTTTGGGGTTTTTTTGTTTTACTCAATCAACTTAATTTTGTCACATACTATGGCGGCCATTTTTTTTTCACTGAGGTCCAGGCATGATTTTCCAACAAAACAGCTGTCTTCACACAGAGACCATACTGCTGCATATCAACTTGTGTTAGATTATATCAAAAAATGTGTGCCTGTCTCTAGAAAGCAGAGCAGCCTTCAGCAAAGCTCAGGCTTTGCCAGTGTTGGAGCTCAAGAATGTCTCTGTACATAACATCTTCAGGGCAATCACCTGGCAGGAATTACATACGAGCCTTTAACCATACAGAAGTGATTTTATATTCACTAGTGCCATAGTAAGAGTATATTTGTTCCCTCTTTCCTCACTGCCTGCAGCACAAAGGTCCCTGGTAACTATTCTGAGGCACTGCTTATGTGGTAAGGTGCTGCTTGCAATGGCTGATAGTTAGAATAAGAAAATGGATTATCAGTAAAACATATTAAAATCTAGGAATCACAGTAGATGATGACGCAGGGTATGTTTGTGGCTGTGCTCTAGTCCCTTCTTTGTCAAGGACACACAGCTGTGTCTGTCTTTGGGTTGTGAATATAAATCTGTGAGTGGTCAGATCCACATTGACAGGAGTGGTAGATCTCCAGAAATGAGAACAGGTTATACTCTACAGAGACACAAAACCATCCTCATAGATTAAAAAAATTCCAGTATCTTTTATTTTGACAGTCTTCTTCATATTGTTCTGTCTTAGTTCTTTATGTATCTAAAGGACATAGTACCAGTCAAATTACCTTAGACGAAAACTCTTCATCCTCTAAAATATTCTTATCTTGTGTCCATGTGCACAGAATATATATCTCACCAGCTTATGCAGTTTATTTTTCAGTACTTACTGTTAGGTACTGATATTTTTTTAGCTGATGAAAGTTTTCTTTTAGGTTCAGCTGTACCGCTCTGTTATGACTCTTTATCATTGAATGTATTCTTGCATACCCAAGTCTCCTAAATAGAGTCTGCATTGATTTTTATTCCATTTCCTTATGCAGAGTCCTTGCATGACTGGACCCCATTTCTGTAAATGCAAATGATGGGAATGTATATTGGAGCAGCATCTTTAACCCAGAAAAACAAACTGAGAAATGCATGATGAAGATTTTCTGTATCCATAATGAATTTCTAAGGTTCTGTTGATCTTTAGGTCCATTATAACCTGGGCTGTGATACACACAAGTATTTTAGGAAAAGTACTGTTATGTCATAGACCACACATAGATTTCAGTGCACATTTTGGGGCAGAAAGACAAAAGTAATAGATAACAAGTACAACAGAGGGCCCCATGCCCTCAAACTCAACATGGACTGCAGCAGTTGCCCTGCCAGGAGATGCTGGCCCAATGGGACTTGTTCAGCCTGGAGAAGAGAAGGCTTTGAGGTGATCTAACAAAGAACCCCCATTAGCCATGGGGAGATTGGCAAGAAGGTGGAGCTAGGACTAGAAGGCCATAGAAGTTCAGACTGGATTAAAAAACCCTTTCTCTTTGAGGATGGTCAGGCAATGGGGCTATTGCCACAGGAGCTGTGGCCTCCATCCTTGGAGCTGTGCAAGGCCTGACTGAATAAAGCCCTCAATAATGGTCCTTGTAGCTCACTGTGGTTTTGGCAGGGCTTTGGACTGATGACCTCCTGATGAGCCCTGCAACCCTAACTATCCTATGATTCTACGATAGCAAATACTAATTTTAAAACATGTTACTTATATTTAGATTAATGTTTTCTCTGTTAGAAGTTTAAACAAACACAGTGTAGTCATCTCATTAGGACAGCATGTCTTTCATAGATATTTTTCTTTAAAGAAACACGTTTGATTTCTGTTTCACTGAAAGTTGATTTGCTGCCAAGACATCAGATGGTTAGAAAAGACATGCATACAACTATAATCATCCCAATGGGAAGCTCAATGGGTTGTCTTTATGAAGATTTTTAAAAAGTGAGCAGCAAGAGACAAAAATGCATTAACACTTTAAAAATCCAATAGTTAATAAAATGTCTTAATGTATTTCAATTTTCAAAAATTACTTTCTTTTTGCAACATATGGATACAAATATCATTGGTCATCTGAAGTTTGTCCCTGAAGTCCATGTTTAGGCATCAGAATAAAGCATGTGTTTAGTAAAAATGCTCTTTTTTCCTGAACAGTTTAGAACTGCATCTTCTCAGTGTTTAGATGCCTGGTTAAGCAGTTTGTGGAAATAAGCTCAGCTTCATATTAAGTCTGGAGCTCATCTACGTGTGTTGCATTAAAACCTCACTGTGACGAACAAAGATGGGGGTAGGAGGAAGGAAAGAGTATTAAACCCATTTTATAGATGAGAAAGTCAGGATGAAAGATGTTGTTGTAGGCTTATGCTTATATAAGAAGCTTGTGGAACAGATATTAACTGAGTTCCCTGGGCTCGTCATCTCAGAAAATGAACAATAAGTTCATGTATTTGTCAGCACAGATTTTTCTAGGTGTACTGGAAGGCAAATAGGTTCAAAACCTGGAAATTCATGCACTTTCCTCCTGTAAATTGAAACTACAATTTTTATTAACTCAAGCAGTATTAGGACCAGACATATTCCTATGTTTGCAATTTGAGGAAAAACATGCTGAAACAAAATACTCTGCTCTGAATAATTTAAATAAATTTTACTGGTTGTTTCATTTTAAAGCAGTACAAAAGTCCTCTTTCTGTCTTACTTGAATATATTTTGTGTGCTGAACTCAGCCAGTGACACTGTGAATTAGTTGCGTTCACATACCATAATGAGTAGAAAACCATCTTTTAAAATAGTCTCAGTATGAGGTTGTTTTATTATTGGCATTGTTATTCTGGCTTTAGAGTCCCAAATGATGAATTTTTGGGTGGGGCGGAGGTTTCCATCTGAATTTCTTCGTCACCTTTGAAGAAAGATTTAAGCAGACTTTCTGTTCATTTCCAATTGAGTAATGGTCAGGTAACTGCAAATGATTGAGGTGATGATTTTTAAAAGGTACTGCTTTTCTTGATCCCCTTCCATTTCTACACACACACACATACAGACACACGCCACTCTTCTCTACTGCCTTCCATCCCCCAGAACTGAAGATACTGCTCACTCATGTGATTGATTTAAGCTGATCTTACACATGATATTACTCCAGTCTAATGATTAAATTAATTTCCATCTCCACACATGTTCAGGAAAACAACAGCAGCTGCATCATTTTTGATGCTGTATATAAAAAAAACCACAAAGCTTGCCTCCAGTGTTCCTCCCAAATGCTCGTATTTCCAGTGCTTTCACCTGGGCTCCCTTTTGGAACTGCTGAAAGCAGCTTAAGTGAACGCCATGTACTTGTCATTGCAATGAGCTGACAGGGACCACATGTCTGCTTACCAACTCCAGCTGAAGCACAGTAACTTCTTAAAATGCACAGACACTGCCGTTTGGGATCATCTGAACAGACTCTCATAGGATTGGAGCCTCAGCTGGTATGAAGACTCTCAGCTCTGTTAATGTTAAGAGAAATGGGCCAATTTAGTCTAAATGAAAATCTGGTTAAAACGTTTTTTTAAGGATAAGAGCATATGTAAAGAAAACATTTTTTTGAGATTAGACTATATGTAAAGAATACAAAAAAATCATCTCTTCAAAGTTGATTTTATGCATTTCATGTTCTTCCATTGAGGATAATAATGAATACACAATTCTACACAGAATGAACTGATGATGCTTTAGCTATTATTTTTTTAACTTAGAAAAATACTGTGAGCTTTCCCATTTGTATTTGCTTTATTTCTTCATGAGATTTATAGCCTGACAGTTTTTTAGTGCTCTTGCCTATTGTACTGCAGTTTGTCAGCCATATGAAATAATCTCCCATGTTTTAATTTGAAAATTTTGACATAATGTTTTTTTATTATGGAAAATTTGCAAATATATGCTGGCAGAAATATTAATTGTAAATTGTTAATTTAAAAAGATTGCCTCTATAGCTTTGTACTGCAAACCGATCTGATGTCCTGAATAGTTCACAACAGCAGAACTAATAAGGTTTTGAAATTGATCACCCCAGTGGTTATGAGATTCAAATGAGAAGAGGAGGGAAAATGACTATTATCTTTTAAAATTATTGTTGAACTGACTATTGTTGACATTCTGCTTTCTGTGGAGTAAATTGTGTGATGAAACTGTAGTGTATTTTGGGTATAATGGGTGACAAGTCATTAAGTAAAGTCTCCAGTCTCTCCATGCAGAGAGACAAATATTTTTTGCTTTACTGTAGTCCGTAGGCAGTGATTGCACAAATAATTGCTGTTCGTTGACCATTATGCCATTTAAAATGCAGCCAAAAAAAATTATGATCAAGTGTATGTCATGCATTTCTAGAACTTCAGATAGATCCCAGCTACCATGTCTATGTTTCAATTTTGTATGTATAGCAAAATTAAATTAATATTTAATAATTTATAATAGAATCAATGGGAGGAAGTGATAAATGCTGCAAATGGCTGTGATAGGATTTGCTGTAGTTGAAAACCAAAGTAGATTCACCTGCTAATAGAAGTGGGAGTCTAATAAACGATGGTCCTATAAAATAGATGAAATAGAATAATGGAAGAGGAAATCACTGAGCAGGCTAGAAATAGGTATGTGCCAAAAAAAAAAAAAAGGCACGTTTTAAAGGATTTGGGAGAACTGACTTGTTGACTGGCTATATTAATCACAATCCAACTACTTGTGCAAAACCCCCAAAATTGCCTAGGTGCAGCATAATGGAAATACAGGGCACGTGTGAAAAGGACCAGTACTGTGTGTATACTCAGGAGTATTATGGAGCATGTCTTGTCATATTTCTGATATATGTAGATATGATCATTTTTAAGACAAGGATTTAGGCTTATAGTAATAAAAGTCATTGTACTGTTTCTAAACTTATGCAGTAGTTAAAACTTTAATTAAACAGGTTTTCAAGAATGCGGAATAGAGACTGAGTTCATAAACCAGACAGATATGCTTTGTAAATGAAGAAGAGAGCTAATTAAGCCAAGCATAGCAGCATAATATTAATTTTTAAAAACACTTCAAGTATATTTGTAGTAAATCTTGCCACAGCTACTGCGTATTTCCTAATGAATTATTCTACTATTTAGCTTCATTGTCTATGCTGCCAATACTCCATGGCCAGGTAAAAAATTGTATCCTTAGGCATTATGCTAATGTTTATTTCAGCACAATTAAATCTTTGAGCCGAATTTATGGAAATGTTAAAAATGACATAAGGAATCTTTAAGCACCAGAATATTTTTCATCCCTTCTAAGTTTTATTCAACAGATGTTAATTCTGTTTTCTTTGCTGAGGAGACAGAGGTGAATATGAAGTTCTAGCTGGTCTCTATCAAGAACTCTGTCACATGGGATAGAAGAGGCCTCAATTTGTTTTATGTATGGCAGGCAATTAAAGGAATTAGTGGACTGCTACATTTGCTTCCATGTCAAAAAAGTATTCAACTCTGAGTTTTTACATTGTCAGATGTTAAGTCAAAAGCACTTGCTGATGTTTTCCAGCAGGATCTATTTGTGTTTTTAAACAAACAGTTTAGACAAATAGAAACATGTTGAACATTTTGATTCTTTTGAGAGATATAATAAACATGTTATGATGATAATTCTTTGGTTGAGTTTCTGTATTTCTTTAAAGAAAGCTTTAGTTTCCTGGTAGATTGCAGAGAGGTCGTTAATTTTATCTTCTGCTGGGAAATATTGATGTTGGAACAGGTGCTGTTAGGTTAGCTTTAGATAGATTCTTTTGAGATTTCTACTACGTAGAATAAGAAAATTTGGGTTAGTTTTTGAAGCAGTGACAAATGCCTGAGGACTTTTTAACCAAATTGTTTCCCTCTGTCAATTCAAATACCNCTTTTTTCCCTAGAGTGTATTAGAGGAATAGTTAATATGAAATTTTTCATAATTACATTCTTTCTGGGCCACATAAACTGTTTCACCATTTTAATTAGTAGCATCCTTATCCCTTTTACCACTATTCATGCTTGACGATACCCAACATGGGCAAAAATAACAGAAATACCAATAATGCTACATATATGTCTACTGAGTTTGGTGGAAAGTTTATTAAAATCTGGAGTATTCTCTGTGTTTCTGAGTATTCTCTGTCTGCTGAGCTGACAGGCTTTCCTGGGAACTCCCTGAGTGATGGTATGTACAATCTTAATGAAGAAAACCCAAACTTCTACTGAAAATAAAATTTTAAAATATTTTAGAAAGAGCATGTGACCGAAAGAAAAGAGGAAAGCTATACCCTCAGCTGACTAGAAAGGAAGAAACTGGAATATCACCAGGCAAGATTCTCTTTCCCATCATTTTTTCCAGCACCACAGATATTTTCTGGAACACTTTCCACCATGATTATTTGGTTAAAGCAGGATCAGCTTGGTGTCCCAGCTGGCTTCCTTTACATACTAGTGCTGAAGTTTGACTGCAGCAACTGGTCAGGTGCAGATGTTGCACTCATTTCACTATTTGTGAAGTTTTGTGCGTGTATATTTTTGGAAGTTTTTGATGGGTTATTTAAATAATTGTCTACTAATGTTATCTACTGAGCTCTACATATTCCTGATCATAAAGTTATAAACCTCAAGCTAGAAAGTAAAAGGTGAAAGAAGGGTGGGAGGGGAAAGGATGTGTTAAAAATCCATCATAATCCATTCCTGTGAGAAACCCTGCATCAGAGACTTATCAAAGTCTTGCAGTTCAATGACAGGATGCCACAAAGACAAGAGCATTTGGGAGTAAGAGGTAAAAGTGCTGCCACAGCAGCCTTGGGGTATGTCAGTGCAAGACAACAAAGTCAAAAGTAGGCTTCAGTGCTACAAATGAAATGTTACAGGTCTGTAAAGGGAAAGCCTTGAGTACCTTAAAAGTACGGGACCACATCCTCACCGTTCATTTCTCTGTGGATAATGTGATTCTTTCATGATTCTGAAGAACAAGAAAAGTCAGACCATTTTGTAGATAATTGGAGACTTGTTATTTAATGTAGAGACTTAAAAAATCTTCCTGGACAGAACTAACCATTTACTGTAGAAATAGCTGCATCAACAATTAATCAGCTAATGTAGAGCAGTGTAGTGCAACTCATCCTATAACCCCCCCCTCCTTTTCTTTCAATATTTAGGGAATGTGCAGGAAATTATGTTTCTGTTCCGCCTGCCCTGTCCTCAACTTCATGCTCATGTATCCCCCTCTGTACCAGTTGCTAAAGTTGGTCTGTCAAACCCTTTGCAGAGGTAACTAAGTTCTGTTCCTTTGTATCCTTTGATGTACATAACAGAATTTAAAGTGTTAGAAATATTTGCAGATCTCTTTACACAGTGACTTGATACACAGACATTTAAAAATAATTTTGAACTTCCAAGGTATATTGGACATCTACTTTTTGACCCCGAGTTGTCTTTTACAAGAGCTTAAGATTTTTATGGCAAGTTTCACCTTTAAACTGCTCAATTTTGTTTTGCTGTACTTAACTGTTGGATGCTGACTTGCTGCCAGAAGAAGGGTGAGAGATTAGCATATGTTGATGAAGGATGTTTTTTCCTTAGTCTCTTAGTGATTACCTCTTTAGGTGTCTTTTCTGCTATGAGGACTTTCCATGTTGTATATTCAGCGCTGAAAGATCATGCAATTCATAGTTGAAATTGTTGCATCATAGGTCTTCTATAATTAACTGTTAAAAATTGAGTGATAAATTTAAAAAGTCTTTTGGTACAACTGTTAATTTCCAAAGGAAAACTCTGAGTTTCACATGCTTAATGGGTGGGATTCAGTTGCTTTAAACATACCTGTCCAGTGCCATTTTAGATGTCCTGGTTATCCTGTCTGGTTTTATAAGCTACAGTTTCAGAAAGGCACAATTCTCTTGAACACTGTGTTACAGCTGCCCTTGTCATGAGGATGTCTCAGCAGACTACCTAAAATAGCACCAGTCATTTATGTGTAGGCATACAAGTCACTCTTCATAACAAATTAGATGGTTCATGAGAAGCAATTAAAAATATCATGCTGAAGTTTTGGCAAACACTCAGCAGCCTTTTGGGCTTAAATCTTTGACTCATATACTGTATGAAATTTGTTCTTTGAATTTGCTTACATGCACATAAGATTAGCTTAGGGATGGTGGGCTCCTTTGTGGTGTAACTAGACATCTTTTACAGCATTGAATGAAAACTGTTCAACTCTGACCCATTTTTTGTCTCCCAGGTATACACACTGGTTGATATTTGAAGGATGATCAATAATAGAAGAGTATCTCTGATGTCAAGGTGTGTGACAAGCTTCCAGTGTGATTGTCTTGTGGTCATTATTGAGCATCTAATGACTGGGACAGTTGCTTTATTCTGGAGTAGAAATTTCAACTTTATTGTATTACTGTGACAGCCTACTGTAATTTTTATTTATAATACAGTAATTTATAATCCTAAATTTATAAGCAAGTCCTTCAGAATATTTCATATAATGTACTTGGATTTTCAACCTGAATATAGAGTAGACATATATACATATGTCTACTCATATAAATATATTTTATGAATACGTATATGTGATGTATACATGAATGAGAAAAAGGCCTGGCAAATTTTTTAGGAATTAAAAGGTATATGATAGGTCTGCTGAAAAGAGAACTGCAAAATAGATTGAAATGAATCATGATTCAGTTTTTCAAACCTTGTTTCTGTGTTGTCAGTTCACAGGCAACTGGAACTTTCAATCTAAATAGCACATATAATATATGCTTAAATACCCTGTCTTTAATTATGAGAAATTCAAAATATCATTACTCATTGGACACAACTGCTTAGAATAAATTTATTTATTCTGCTTAGAATAAATAGAAGCAGATTGGAGGAATAAACCTCATGTCTCTTATAGCAAGGAAAGATTGCTAAGCTGGTGTTCTCAAGTACCTGAAAACGCTCTGACAATGACAGTGGCTGGCAATAAATGTAAATTTGAAAACAAATGAAATTGCTTTCCCTCTTGTTGGGCTTAGCTTGCTAAAGTATGCCTTGAACAGGACATCTCTGAAAACAGGATTTGCATCCCTGTAGATCTACATGAAATGTTTCACTTATCCTGAAAATGAGAAATTTACCAGAAATTGCCCCTTAAATTCAGATTAAACTGAACATAGTTATTTTATTTTTAACATTTACTTTAAAGTACTGCAGAGATACAAGTGTGATTTGCTACAATAGTTATTTCTAATGTCAGAAATGTAAACATCATCAATTCTGATCACCCTGCAAGGTTCTGTGCAGAGAGATTGCTGGATAGGTAAGCACTTGAGAGAAAATCAGAATCATTAGTCATGTTTATTCCCTGTCAGCTTTTCAGATACTGTAATTAAGTTAGGGCTAAAGATCTTATTACTCAATGGAGTTTGTAGTCCCCAGCGAAAGATGCATTACAGGGTGAATCTCAAATTCCAAACAAAAAACTGTGATTCAAATTAGAGCTTCACAAAAGAAATCTTGTTTACAAAAGAATGGAGTTCCAGTTTCATACAGATGTGTCACCACTCCATCTCAGCCATGTTCTGATTATACCTGTCTTGGGATGTTTAAAACAAAATGAGTCTCAATTTCTGACCAAATCACCATCTGGTACTTTTAATGTTGTTTTAAAAGTTGCTGTAGATCTTGACTACATAAGCCTCCAAGCCATATTCACATCAGCATAATACCAAAATCCCATCAGTATCACATTATTTGCTACAGCAGATCAAGTCCCCGGGTAAATTAAAACCAGATGATTTGAGACACACAAAATCCAGTTATGAACTGCTTTATCATGAAACTGGGTCTGGTTGTGCTGCAGCACAGACATTCAGACTGTCAAAAGTAAGAAGGCCAGCCATCAACAAAAATTAAAGAAATCCAATGTATATAGCAGGAGAATATTTTGAAGTTGCAGTATTTAATGAGCATTAAAGCTAATGAGACTTCCTGAGAACACTGGGTGATATAAAATTAATAATCCTTGTGTTTTGTCATTTTCTCCAAGCTTGTTTAGTAGGTAACAGTCATGGTGATTTTTAATGAAAACATAATGTTGATTATTTATTAGTTTATTTATTTAAAAACCTTCAGTGGGTTTCTGATCACCTGATCAGAATTGTTTATTACAAGTACCCTGACCTACAAAGTTATGAAAGCAAATAATCTGTCTAGTTTTGCAAGAGAGAGTTTCTCCTCATTTCAGCAAAGAAATATTAATTCCTTCTTTACTACATCCTATCGCTACAGTCTAAGTGAAAAAACTGTGTGGTTATTGTCTGAGGCCCATTGCAATCTCTGCTCCCAGGAACAGTGCTTGTCATTTTGTCCTTGTGCAAATGGAAAAGCTCAACAATGATGACAGGATGAGGAACTGAAAACCTGACACATTTCCACAACTCACTAAAAATGATAGGAGCAGATGTCATTTTTTCTTTGCACATCTCTGGAGGTCTGTCACAGTGTGGAACATCTCCACAACCACTGTGTTACAATTTTTGGGCAATGCTCGTAGCAGAAGCAATAGCAAATTTTCTCTTGAGTCTTGGCAACACTCTTTGATTTGTGTAGATATTACAGGATTTTGATATGTTACTGGATATATGATTGTATAATATACAGTTAATATGGTTGTAAGTAAGTCTAGTAAGTCCAAGTCTAACCCTAATCCTTCTGTTTTATGTGGCCATTGTTTTTTAAAAAATGTGGACCATTAATCTTCAAAAAATAAAATCTGTAAAAATTGCAAATCTGCAAATACATCAGAGATTTTTTTCATGGTATAATATTCAAGCTATTTTTTACATGACTTATCTGCTTTATAACAGTGAAATGTCACAAAAATAAATTAAAGCAGAGAATTCTAGAAATTCTAGCTCAGGAAAAAGTCTATGTTAAGTAGCTAATTTTTGTTTATTTCACTTCGTTTAGAGCTATTTCTAAAAGAAATGTCCAGATGCAAGGCTTTGCTCTGGTAGATTTGATTGCCAAACTAGGGGACTTCTTGTCAGTTAGATGATGAATATATGGCACTATATCAGTATAAGGTAGAACTTGCTTTCCCTTGCAATGCATATCTGTTATCAGTAATCCTCTTAGAACTGGAGGTGCTAAATTCAATGTAATACCTATGTATTGGTATTCAAAGCACATCAAAAAATAATAGTATCTGCCAATACAAAAAATAGGAATATAATTTTTTTTCCTCAGTCCGTAGCACACAGCAAAATTTTGTCCATGGAACTTCCATTAAAAAAAAAATCAGCCAAAGAATTCAGCTTCTCTTAAATAAATAAATTAATATTCATACTAGACCATGTCTTTACTGTACTGACGCATCAGTATAAGCAGCCTGAGGGAGGTAATAAGGTAGTTTGTCACATGCTTTTTACTTGAAAAGAAGCATCATTCTTGTCATCACATTTATCATGAAAATTGCAAGGTGTGATATATTTTCTAAGAGATGTTATAAATGAGATTGGAGGGGGGGTTTCTGCACCATAAAGTGAATGAAAAGCAAGAATATGCTAGTTTAACAAAAGCTAAATTTAATTACTTAATAGAAACATCATTTTAGGACATAGTACATAATTATTCTATTCAGTATGGAAATAGAGAAGCCTCAATAGCAACTTCAAGTTGATTTTTGAGTGCACCTAAAAGTTGCACACAGCATGGGTAGATGAAGGAATGCTGAATGAATAGGAACATTCAGAAAATATAAGATAGAGGAGACCTAAAAAAAATTTGAATATGTAAAAATTTGCTACATGATTGATATGATTAACTACTCCCCATAGCTTTAGAAAACATACAAAATTAGAATTACTATTTGACTTAAAGTGTTAAGAGCTATACATTAAATATTATTAATAATTTTATAACTAAAGGATTTTTATGTATCAGATATTGTTTTATACAGACACTTGTGTCATTTCTGTTACTAGAAGGTTTTAATTCCAGGTTAAACTAACTTTTAAAGAGATAGTTAAATTTCCTTAGACTCGTTAAATTAAGTATAACTGTCCATACCATGTATACTCAGTGCGAAGGGATTGGTCTCATCCTGTCAATTTGGGGTGAGAAAGCAAAGGTGAATGTACTGCTTGTGACAGTATTTTCAAGATTACTTGACCTAATTTTTTTTTCACTAGAAGGAAACCCATGACTGCATTAGAATCATCTGAGCTCTGGAAATAATATATATAGAGTTAGAAAAGCAATGGTGTCTAATCCACATAGCATTTAATTACAGTAATGCACCCATTGTCTTTGCTTCAGTGTAGCTCATACTGTGTTTCCTTTCTAGCCTCTATATTTGTTTTCCCTTTCCAAGGGAAGAAAGGAAGGAGAAAATAGGATATGCTTGTGGTTTCTTGTACAAATATAGGACCAGGGATGATCTGGAAAGCTAGGAAATATCCCTGAGCCCTACAGTTTAGTGTCAGGCTGAGTGTCTTAATTTTAATAGACTAAAGGGCTACTTAAAAACCAAGAACTTAAAATACTGTGCACCACTGAGGAGACAGAGCTGAATCAGTTTTAGACTCCCACATTAAGGCAATAAAATGAAAACAGAATCGATAAGGTAATTTCCTTCTACAGTCACAGCTTTTCAAAATGGCATGGTTTTAAAGAAATTTTCATCCATTTTCAGTGATTGCAGCTGGCAGTGCAGGGAGAGCCAACTGAAGAGGGTCTAGATCTAACCATGGAAAGCATGTTACTAACTGAAACTCCAGTTTCCCCTATTTGTTTTGTCCTCAAAACATATGGAGATTTTGTTGTATAAAAGAATATATATGTACACAGACATATATATTCAGAGTGTAAAGATAAAATATATAATATGCAATATTATTAGATGTGCTTTTATATGTATATGATTTTTATATATAAACACATACATATATATTTGTATATATGTATATATAATATTTAATATAAAATT